>JARQOD010000004.1:252547750-252821367 GCA_033576555.1 Oophaga sylvatica | reverse complement strand
TCATAATCCTGTAATTTTTTTGTCAGTTTTGGAGTAGATGTTAAGTGTCTGACATGTGCAGGTTATTTATTGCGCCTTGCATTCTGAGCCTAGCTAGCGTGTTATAACAAACCATCTTTGTGTTTTGTAAGAGCTGTGGCATGTATGAGAACTCATTCTGGTTAAAGCTAGACGACGTACAAGAAAATATGGGATCTATTAACTAACAGTCAAGGAATGTATATGTAAGCACAAGTGGGGGGTAAGGTCATTTATTCCAAGAAGGATCACTTGACCTTTTAATCTAGTTAAAAATCCATTTACATACCTTTGCATATCACAAAGAACTAGACAGCTCAAAGCACCAGTAAATCATTGGCCTGGAACAGCGCATTAGCCATAAGGATTGATGTTTTGGAACATATTTTCATTTATTTTATTCCATGATATTTTATTTTTTGCAGGTGACTTCAGCATGGCAGGTGCAAATAATGTTAACCTCTTTAACCTTTAAGAGAAGATTAGCTGTAGAAATTTCTGTAGCTGTTCTGTTCTCCCTTATGCATCTTGCAGAAATCCTTGTTATAGCCAACAAAACAATCCGTTGTAGAAATAGCTGCAACAAATCTGCTGTGTGAATATTCTCGAATTGCACCCTATTACTGCTTTTTAAGAGAACCTGTCACCAGGTTTGATTGATATAAAATACAGCCACAACCTTTCAGCCCTCTTATACAGTATTCTAATATGCTGTAAATATACCCCCAATGTGGCCTGCAAGGCAAGAAAAAGATCTTTCATAATAATTCACCTGCGGGGCGGTTGTGTAATGTATGTGGTACAGTTCATATAGCGTCTTGTGCTTGGGTGCGATGAAAATACTTGAGACACAGGTTGATAAAGAAAGTCTTGTATTGCTTCATACAAATTGGCAAAAATAAAACACAGGTTGCAAACACAGAAGCAGGAGACACAGCAGGCCAGAGTAATCTAAGCTCAGCAATAACTCTCCAATACAGATTCAGATCTTCTTCTCTGTTACCGCAAGTCCATGCAAACGTGAGGCTCTCAAGAGCAGAGTTCAGAGTCCACAAGTGCTTCAGAGTTCCTCAGTAGGAATGGCTGGAGTACAAGGTCCAAGGCTTCAGGAGTCAGAACACAGGTTCACTGCAGGCTAGATTCTGAAGCACTGATTGCTCAGCTGTGGCTGCTTAAGAAGCAAACGGAGAGAATCAGGGCGGGAACATGCAAGCTGGAAAACTCCATTTTGACTGAGGGCAAGATAGCTGCAGCAAAACAGAAAGCAAAATGGCCGACGAACAAACTGAGTTTCAGAAACAGATACACAGAACCTTACATTACTCCCCCCTTAGGGACAACCTTCGGATGACCTCAGACCAGGCTTGTGTGGGTACCTCTGATGAAACTGACGGAGCAAGCGAGGAGCATTAACGTTATTGACTGGTTCCCATGAGTTGTCTTCCACTGGGTAGCCCTGCCATTTAATCAGATATTGTAACTGATTTCTATACAACCTGGAATCTAAAATCCTTTCCACCACAAATTCCTCCTGACCATCGACTAGCACTGGGTCAGGGCAAGGAGAAGAACGTCCAGGAAACGTATTGGGTGTCGCAGCCTTTAGTAGGGATACATGAAAGACAGGGTGGATTCTCATAGTTCTGGGCAATTGAAGACGACAAGCAACGGCACTTATAATTTTACTGATTTTATAGGGTCCAATGTACTTATGTCCCAACTTAGACGATGGAATCCTTAACTTAAGATTTCTGGTTGACAGCCAGACCAGGTCTCCTACCTTAAAAGCTGGTGCAGGTTTACGAAATTTATCTGCTGCCTTCTTGTACCTTTCCTGAGCCGATTCCAGATTCTCCTTTAGAAGATCCATATTCTTCTGTAAAGTCGTGACTCTTTCAGCCACTGCTGGCAAAGGCGTCTCTATGGGAAATCGTGGTAGAATGTTAGGATGATAACCTAGATTAGAGTAAAAAGGAGACTGTTTAGTGGAGGCACTCTGAGAGTTGTTGTAAGAGAACTCAGCCAATGGAAGTAGATCCACCCAATCATCCTGTAGGTGGCAGATAAAGCAGCGGAGATACTGCTCCAGGGTTTGATTGGTTCGTTCGGTTTGTCCATTAGTCTGGGGATGAAAAGCAGAAGAAAGGTTTACTTTAATGTCCAATGCTGCACAGAAATTTTGCCAAAACCTAGAAGTGAATTGCACCCCTCGATCCGAAATAACCTCATCCGGTACTCCATGTAAGCGAAACACATCTTTAATCATCAAATCTGATGTCTGTTTTGCAGTGGGTAAGCCGACACAAGGGATAAAATGAGCTGCCTTTGTTAGACGGTCAACCACCACTAGAATAGTGTTCTTCCCTTGAGAGGTTGGTAATTCCACACATGAAGTCCATAGAAATGGATCCCCACGGGCGGGACGGGGTGGGAAGAGGCTGTAACAGACCAGTTGGTGAAGAGCGAGGTGTTTTGCATCTTGCACAAACCTCACACGAAGTGACATAGTCCAAAACATCCTTCCTACAAGTGGGCCACCAAAAGAAACGAGAAAGAAATTCCTGTGTCTTTAGAATTCCTCTATGCCCGGCTATTTTGGAATCGTGAATGAGTTGCAATACTCTCAATCTGACTGTTTCAGGTATATACAGACGTTGTCCCAGAATCCACACACCATTCTTAAAGACAAGACTTACGTCCCTTGGGGGTTGAGCCAAAAAAGAATCCGCATGGTATGCTTCCTTGATGTCTTTAATTAGGTCTTGATGATGAATCACTCCTAGGAATCTAGAGTCAGGAAGAATAGTCTTAGGAGGAGTAATTGGACGTGTCTCTGCTGAGTAAATCCTAGAGAGTGCATCAGCCTTTCCATTGCGCGATCCTGGTCTATAAGAAATAATAAAATTAAATTGGTTTAAGAAAAGATTCCAGCGAGCCTGGCGAGGAGTCAGGCACTTAGCCGACCTGATAAACTCAAGATTACGATGGTCTGTCAGAACAACTATTTGCTGTGCAGCTCCTTGAAGAAGGTGTCTCCATTCTTTGAAGGCGGCAATAATGGCCAACAACTCTCTATTGCCCACATCGTAGTTCTTCTCAGCCGAAGACAACTGCTGGGAAAAGAAGGCACAGGGATGCAAGACATTCTTCTCACCTGTTCTCTGAGAGAGTATAGCTCCCACGGCACAGTCTGAAGCATCCACCTCTATTATGAAGGCAAGCTCTGGGTTGGGATGTACTAGGATAGGTGCAGTGGTAAATTTATCTTTTAGACGGGAAAATGCTTCCTGGGCTTGGGGAGTCCAGGAGAACTTAGACTCTTTCCGGGTAAGTTGGGTGATAGGTGACACTACCTCAGAGAAATTTCTAATGAAACGTCTATAGAAGTTTGCAAACCCGATGAAGCGCTGTACCTCCTTCACATTTCTAGGACTTGGCCAATCATTGATGGCTTGGGTTTTACTTCCATCCATACTAATTCCTTGTGTAGACAGTACATACCCCAGAAATTGAATTTCGGTCTTATGGAATTCACACTTTTCAAGCTTGATGTAAAGATGATTTTGTCTTAGACGTTCCAAGACCATTCTCACATGTCCATGATGTTCCTCTGTGGAGTTAGAAAAAATTAAAATATCATCCAAATAAATTACCACGAATGTATCCAGGAGATCCCTGAAGATGTCATTCACCAAGTGTTGGAAAGTGGCTGGGGCGGTACTCAGACCAAAAGGCATAACTAGATATTCAAAGTGTCCATAGCGTGACCTGAATGCAGTCTTCCATTCATCCCCAGGTCTAATACGGACTAAGTTATAGGCCCCACGAAGATCTAGTTTAGAAAAAATTTTGGCATGTCGCACTCTCCCAATAACTCAGGGATTAAAGGCAATGGATAACGGTTTCTAATAGTAACCTTATTGAGTTCCCTATAGTCTACGCATGGTCTCAGGGATCCATCTTTCTTCTTTACAAAGAATATGGGTGCCCCTGCAGGAGATGAAGAGGGGCGTATGAAGCCCTTGGCTAGATTTTCGTCTATGTACTCTTTTAAAGCCTTCAGCTCGGGCCCCGCCAGGGGGTAGATCTTACCAAAAGGTATCTCTGCTCCAGGCAATAATTCAATTGGACAATCATATGGACGGTGAGGAGGAAGCTGGTCAGCGTTCTTCTTGTCACATAAATCCACATAGTCCTGGTATACAGCTGGTAGTTCAGGGACTGACATGGTTCCTTTAGGAACAGAGCAAGCTGAAATTTTTGGACTCATCTGTTTCTCTGGAAAGTGTAATTCCTTGGTCTCCCAGTTAATGGTAGGATTCTGAGCCTGCAGCCATGGTAGCCCTAGAATAATGGGAAAGTGAGGAGAAGAGATAAGCATAAAGGACAGTTTCTCTTGATGATCTTTACCCATAAGAACCTTTAAAGGCTCTGTTTCCTGATCCACTGGTCCAGAGGTCAGCAGGGAGCCATCCACAGTTTCCATCTGTACTGGAGTAGCCTTCTTCACTGAACGTATTCCCTGTTTCAGAGCAAAGGAGACATCCATAAAATTTCCACTTGCACCTGAGTCGATCATAGCAGAGCTAGACACCCAGGCTGAGTCAACCCAGAGTTTGATGGAAAGAAAACAGTGAGAATTGTTTTTTTTTACAACTCAGCTGGGACACCGCTGAGGAAACTTGAAAGATGGCAGCATTTACACAGTCAACGTCCTCAGAGGTAACGGAGTTTAAGTCCGAGAAATCAAGATCTGTTGCTGCAGATCTCTCTGGAGCCTGAGGCTCGGACCTGACAGATCCCCTCTCGCAACACTCACAATGAATGAGTGCTGCAGTAGTCTTGCGAGAACGGCTGGGGCAGTTAATAATAAAGTGCCCTGACTTACCACAATAAAAACATAGATTCTCCTTAAAACGATGTTCCTTGCGTGCATCACTAACCCGTCGTAGTAAAGAGTCTACCTGCATGGGTTCAGGTTCAGGTTCCCGTGTAATCCTATTCAAAGGTTCCTTAGCTGGAGAGGAAGGTAGGAAAAGGTTAGTACGATTGCTTTCGAACCATCTCTCTTGCCTGCGTTCAGTTAAACGAGTATCAATACGGATGCAGTAGTTAATAAAGTCACCTAACGCAGTGGGAGGGTCGGCACGAGCAAGTTCATCCTTAATCAGTGGGGATAACCCCTTTCGAAAAATAGATTTTTTGGCGGAATTGTCCCACGTGGTATCAAGGGCCCATCTCCTGAAATCCAAGGCATATTCAGCTACCGAGTGCTTACCTTGGCGCAAAGCTAACATGGCTGCTTCAGCTGTTGCACCTCGATTGGGGTCATCAAACACCTGCCCCATGGCTGAAATAAAATCATCAAGGTGATTCAAACAATCATCCTCAGTCTCAATCAGAGGGTTTGCCCACATTAAAGCCTTGTTGGTAAGCAACATAATTATAGTAAGCACCTTAGATCGTTCAGTAGGAAATTGTGAAGCATGTGCAGAAAAAAAAAGATTGCATTGATTAACAAATCCCCTGAATTTTTCACGTTCACCACCAAAACGAAAAGGGGGCAACTTGGGAATCCCAGAACTCGGGGCCACGGCAGGAGCCTGAACTTGCCCCTCCAGAACCTCAATCCTGGCTCGCAAATCCTGGGTAGTCTGTCCAACCACTTGCAAATTGTGATTATTTAGGTCCTGAAGATTTGTAAAACGGGTCTTTATATTCTGCAAATCTGCAAGGATATTATCAGTCACTCCGCAAAGTTCCTTTATGCGGGCCTCCATTTTCCAGATCTTTTAAGACAGGAGTACTGGAAGAAGAGGAGAAAAAAAAAAACAATAGTGTTCACCTGTGGCAACACTGAAGAAAGAAAAAACTTTAAGGGAACTGCTCACCTGGAATGGTTGTGAGAAGTCACAACCACTATCATCACAGAAAGCTTTCAACCAGACATCTGATATCCAGAGTTTCAGCAGACAAAAAGAGAAGAAAAAAAAAAAAAAAACAATAGTGTTTACCTGTGATAACACTGCAGAAAAAAAAACTTAAGGGAATTGCTCACCTGGAATGGTTGTGAGAAGTCACAACCACTGTCATCACAGAAAGTACAACCGGACATCCGATATCCACAGTACAGCAGACAAGCCTTTCCAGACCCAGCAGACACTAACGTTTGGCTTCAGAATCTTGTAATGTATGTGGTACAGTTCATATAGCGTCTTGTGCTTGGGTGCGATGAAAATACTTGAGACACAGGTTGATAAAGAAAGTCTTGTATTGCTTCATACAAATTGGCAAAAATAAACACACAGGTTGCAAACACAGAAGCAGGAGACACAGCAGGCCAGAGTAATCTAAGCTCAGCAATAACTCTCCAATACAGATTCAGATCTTCTTCTCTGTTACCGCAAGTCCATGCAAACGTGAGGCTCTCAAGAGCAGAGTTCAGAGTCCACAAGTGCTTCAGAGTTCCTCAGTAGGAATGGCTGGAGTACAAGGTCCAAGGCTTCAGGAGTCAGAACACAGGTTCACTGCAGGCTAGATTCTGAAGCACTGATTGCTCAGCTGTGGCTGCTTAAGAAGCAAACGGAGAGAATCAGGGCGGGAACATGCAAGCTGGAAAACTCCATTTTGACTGAGGGCAAGATAGCTGCAGCAAAACAGAAAGCAAAATGGCCGACGAACAAACTGAGTTTCAGAAACAGATACACAGAACCTTACAGGTTGGGTCTGATGGGCGTCGCTGTCTTGGCCTGATTCCTCCTTTTTTCTTGCGATGCCGTCCTCCTTCTTGCTTTGTGTGGAATGTTGCATCCTACGTCATCCACACAGTGTCCCCAGCATCACGCTTCTGTAAAGTACTGCAGTGCGCATGTTCCGGCTCTCTTTGACCTTTCCCAGCACATGCACACTGAAGTACTTTGCTCTGCCCTCGACAGGGCAGAGAGAATTGCAGGTGCACAGGAGCGTGATGCCATGGACACTGTGTGGAGGATGTGGGATGCGTTATGGATTCTCTGGCCTTTGCTGTGCCATGTTTGCACATGGAGGCAACCCACCTATTCTCCAGAAATTTGGCTCATGCAGACAGCCATGTTACAGCTTTGAAGAAGCCACTTTTTTTTTTACAGCTTAATAATATTGCACCCATAGAAGCCCATGAACTGATACTAAAAAGATGCCCATACACACAATCATTCATTACCATCTCTCCTCACTCCCCCATACAAATAAATGCTTAACTACTTAAAGGAGTAAGTGATTGCATTCAAACTGTTCAATCTTTATCTCCCCCAAAATCATTTGGAAGCCAGTAGCCATGAGACCCCAAAACACTTTATAAGGTCGGCCTATTCTTATGAAATCAGTAGGTTCCGCTGACTTTAAAGTGGTTCTCCTGGCCTATTGTGCTGTTGATACATTCTTAAGATAAGTTATCAATATCAAATTGATGTTGTTGTTGCACCAACAGCGATTTGCTATTTTCTGCTCCCAGGTGAGACGGATGTACACTGTGAACAGAACCGAAACGGCACAGATGTGCATTTAATAGCCCTCTGTGTCTGTACTGTTACATACATTGGCTGTTAACTGGTTCATGCAGAATTACATGAACACCCGATTCTTACACTATGGCTGGTCCGAACAATGAAAGCAATTGTTACTATCTACCTTTTGTGTCTCCCCTTTTTCCTCATAGATTGTAAGCTTGCGAGCAGGGCCCTCATTCCTCTTGGTATCTACTTTGATCTGTGTTTATTGTTATGCTGTAATGTCTATTGTCTGTACAAGTCCCCTCTATAATGTAAAGTGCTGCGGAATATGTTGGCGCTATAGAAATAAAATTATTATTATTATTATGTGTAGTAACTGTTGGTGGGAATTACAGCTCAGCTCCGATTCAGGCAGACCAACCCTTTTATTTAAATGTGTATGGGGGGCTTTTGCATCCTATGTCTCTAATTTCATATGGGGGCCTATGTCTCACAGTGGGATGGACAGTACTAAATCTACTAATTTTCTATGGGTGCGAGTCTTGTAACCTTTTCTGAAGGCAGGTGAATACAGCAGTCACTAGCAATAAAAGACCGCACTCTACTTGCAATATAATGTATTTATTTATCAAGTTAAGTGCGTATTATGCCAACAGATGAGCGACATCTTGGGCCACAATTGTAAAGCTCTATGTCAAATTGCTTCTAGTTGCCTCTGAACCTCTCAGCATAGAAAAAGCTCCCAATTATGGAGCTGTTCCTATAGATTTCATTCTCAATGCTGCAAGGGGAGAATATCTTTGTTGCTGCTGCACAGAGGTACCTTATAATGTGTACAGCTATGTTTCTGTGTGAACCCTCTGAAATAATGCATCCTATAGAACATTCCACCATTTTTGTTCTGTCTGATTAGTACTTAATTGAACTAACAAAAATCTTGGTATGAAATCAAAAGCCTATTGATCTACAATAGGGTTCCATTAATGTCGATGGGCATTTTATATTGGCTCCATACAACTTGGAGGTTTTTGTGGAGTCATAATACACTCCAGGGCCTGGGCCATTTAAAGTAATGTTTCACTTGGTTAAAGATAAGTTGGTTATAAATATTGTTCCATATGTTCTTGGAATCTGATCAGCATGTTGAGCAATATCGTAAAATAACTTTTTGCCCCCAGAAAGCATTCATAAACATTTTATCACCATAGTATATCTGTTCCTTCTTTTGTGAAATGATTTTCTCTTGCTGTATGGCAAACACATACATACACAAGAAGTCAGGAGGGGATGTATATCAAAACACTGGAATTTGATAACTAGCTTGTTGAAAGATGTTATTCTCGTACTTTGGTTTGCATCATGATTAAAAGTCAGATATATACATGATTCATTATCTGATCCTCCTGTAGACAATACAAAAATTTGCAGCATTCGTAAATAACTTAGAAAAATATCAGATTGCTTGTATGGATTTATACACTCCATATGTTTTGAAATAATGTAGGACCAGATTCAGATGCATGTTCATTCCTACTAATTAATACACAGTTAGGTCCAGAAATATTTTGACAGTGACCGAATCTTTGTAATTTGGGCTCTGCATGCCGCTATTTTTTATTTAAAGCAAACCTGTCACCAGGTTTTTCCCATATAAAGTAGGGTCAGCAACTGTACGACCTCATATACAGCATTTTAGAATGTTGTACGTAAGTCTCAAATACATAACACACAAAATAGCTTTATTATTCTCATCTACAGTGCAGTATAGTGGGCGTCGCTTGTCTTGATCGGGAGCCTCCTCTCTCCCCCACAATTGCCTTCCTCCTTCTTGCGTCATGTGGATGACGCATCCTAAGTTATCCACACAGTGTCATCCATCGTGCTCCTGCGCAGGCATACTTCTTTCTGCCCTGCTGAGGGCAGAGCAAAGTACTGTAATGCGCAGAGGAAGGGCAAAGAGCGCCGGCGCATGCGCGCTAGAATACTTTAGAATACTTTGCTCTTAAACATCTGAGATGCAATCAAAGTATAGACTTTGAGGTTTACTTACAGGGATTGAACAAAAATATCCTGTGAAACATTTAGGAATTGCAACCTACAAAGCCTCCGCATTTCAGGGTCTCAAAGCTAATTGGACAAATTAACTTTGCCATTAATTAAGTGTTTATCTTTAATACTTTGTAGAGAATCATTTGCAGCCAGTGACTGACTGACGTCTGTAAGCCATGGATGTCACCAAACGCTGGGTTTTCTCCTTTCTTATGCTTTGCCATGCTTTTACTGCTGCTTGCTTCAGTTGTTGCTTGTTTGTGGGTATTTCTGCCTTAAGTTTTGTCTTAAGGATGTGAAATGCATGCTCGATGGGGTTGAGAAAAACTCCTGGATTTCTTTTGCATTATGTTTTGGGTCATTGTCCTCCTGTACTGTGAAGCGCTGTCCAATCAACCTTGCTACATTTGGTTGAATCTGAGCAGAAAGTATCACCCTGCACACTTCAGAATTCAATCTGGCTGCTTCTGTCTTCATTCACTTCATAAATAAATACTAGTGGCCCAGTGCCATATTTGCTCTCATGAAGTCTTTTCCTTATGGTAAACTTAGATACTAAAACACCTACTTCCTGGAGTGTTCTTCACTTCAGTGGATGTTGTTAAGGGGTTTTTATTCATCATGAAAAAGATTCTCTGCTCATTCACCACTCTTGTCTTCAGTGGATATCCAGACCTTTTTGAGTTCCCAAGCTCACCAATTTGCTTTTTTTTGAAGAATGTACCAAACTATTGATTTGGCCACTCCTAAGATTTCTGCTATCTCTCTGATAGATTTCTTCATGTTTTTCATCCTAATGATGGTCCTTTTGTCTTCCATTGAGAGTTCCTTTAACTGCATGTTTTAGGTTCACAGGAACAACTTCCAAATGCAAATGCCATACCTGGAATCAGCTCCAGGCCTTTCACTTGTTTAATTGATGATGGATTAATGAGGGAATAGCCTATGCAGCTCATTAAAGAGCTTTTGAGATAATTGTCCAATTACTTTATGTTCTTTTTGAAAAGAGCCTGCTACACATTTAAGAGCTTTAATTCCTAAACTTTAACTCCAATTAAGATTTGAATACCCTCAAATTAAATCTTGGAGTATGCACTTTAAGCCCATATTGATTATATAATTATGTATTTAATATGTTTTAGTAAACAGATACAATGCCAAAACTTGTGTCACTGTCCAAATATTTCGGAACCAAAATGTATGTACTCATGAGAAAAATGAAATACACCCTCTTTCAATACTATGCTTTTCTGTATTAGGGCTTGATAAAAAATCAGGTCCATAAAGGATCTTATCCCCAAATGATATCTACCTGTTGTGCATATCCGTCATGAATACATGTCACTTTGTGCTCCATGATGTATATGAAGGTCATTCATGATGCAGGTTCTAAAAGGGTGTGATCAGCTACATTATCTTGACTAATTTTCACAACTGGGCCTTTGCTGTAACTTCTACTATCATTGTTCTCAAGGATCCCAGCAGTTTAACCCATCAAATGCTGCTTTCAATAGGGACTGTGGCATATGAGAAATTTGATAGGAGAGTGCTCCCTCTGTCCGCCCATCGGCACCATTGCTGTGAAATCATAGGGCCATCAGATGTTTAACGATGGCCTCCAAAATCCCAATTTTTTTCAAATAAAAAAATTTGTTTTATTTAGAAAAAATAAGCATCCTTTAAAATGACACATATTTGGTATGGCTAAATACATAGAGATGCGTCACGGTTCCACCCCTCAGGGTGTCTAGGATGCAGTTACTGACAGCTCGGCCGTCCAATCCAGTACAGGGGCGTGCTGAAGCTGTCAGTACTGTGATTTTTTCTTTTATTAAAAATAAACTTGGTTTTAAGAGACCTAGCAATTACAAATGCATAAGGCATGCATTAAGGGAGGGGAAGTGCTGATGATGGTTCATGCAGATGCCGAGGACGTGGGGCAGGTGTGACTATGCCTGTTGCTTGAACACAAGAAACATGTCCATGCATGACACATAGGTTGCTGTTCCGCTGTGCAGGGAGGCACAGTACACCTATTCTGAAGCTAGAGTGCGAACAGGTGGTTGGTTGGATTGCAGATAATGCTTTCAGCAGGCTTGGCAGCAACACACAATCCTCCACACGGTCCAGTCTCAACAGCCTAAAGTCTGGATCACTAAATCCTCACCCTGATCCTTCTTCCTCCCACCATGTTGAGTCCCAGGAGACTAGTGATGCCACACTAGGATACTCCGATGAACTCTTTCCAACATTATTTCTTGATTGTGGACTCTCAACCTGCATGCTTCAAGAGGGACAGGAGGACATGCTGTTTAGTGATGCACAAACCTTAGAGCAGCCATGGCCACAAGAACATGACGATGGGGAATGGCAAATTTGGAATAAGGAGGAAGATGGTGATGAGACAATTGCCGCTGAGTCATGTTGTTAAGTCACAAAGTCAGGAGGACCAGGGTGCAGTGGTGGAAGACGAGTAGGTTGATGACAAACAGACCCAACCTGGGAAGCTGGCATGCAGAGAGAGGCCAGAAGTGCTGAGTGGGAAAGATCCACCAAAACAGACAGAAAGACACAGTGGGGTGACCAGAGGGAAAAGGTGGGCAACTGTTACGCAGAGCACCAACACGCCTGAATTTGTCCCTCAAAGAGTTAGGTGTTCCCCAGTCTGGGAATTTTTTAACGAGAGTTTGAGGTACACAAAATGGCCTTTTGCAACCTTTGCCAGGCAAATATCACCAGAGACCTGACCACTAAGAATGTAACCACCACCAGCATAATCAGGCACATGTCATCTAAGCACTTGACTCGGTGGGCCGAATGCCTGGGTCCACGATTGGTGCCATCAGGTAACAACAGTGCCTCTTCCCCTGTGCTAGATGCTTCCCAATCCCCTGTCCAAAACACTGGCAGATTCCTCTTGCTCTGCACCTATCATTGCACATTCTGACTTACCATCATCAGGCACTTCCAAATTCTTGAACAGGTCCAAATGCTAAATGGGCACATTTCCAGGCTGCTTGCTGTGGAGATGTTGCTATCTAAGCTGGTAGACACAGAGGATTTTCTCTGACTCATGGCGGCAGCCGTCCCTCGTTACTCAGTCCCCAGCCGCCACTTTTTCTCCCGGGGTGGCGTCTCCGCCTTGTACCATCATGTGTCCAGGAACATCACCCTTTCCAACGCACTTTGAAGAAGTGTGGATGAAACGCGCGTCGGGGTGGAGGAACATGGCTCCTACATCACACAACTAGTAAGTTATCAATGACAAACTTGAAGTTATGTTTGCTTTACTATATGTAGCTAAAGAAAGAGCAGTCATAGCCCTTATTGAAGGTGTGCAAATAAGGTCATCTGAATAGTCAGGCTTAATTTGGAGCTAGGTGTCCTGCACGTAACACTGTGGCTCAGAGCATAAAGTATACAGGCATTTACTTAGCTCCAAAACAAGCACATGCACTTTATCTATTTATACATATGCTGCACAGCACTTACTTTATGGCACATTACCTAGGCATTTGTTAGGTAAACTGCTTTTGGCTCTTTGCTCCATAAAGATGCGATATAGTCATATTCTCTACAAGTAAAAATTCTATATCATGATTAATGAAATGTGTGTTTAATGATGCCCTTATCCACCAGCGTTCCTCACATTGGAAGCATTTCATTTTATGTATATTGTTTGTGGTATTTTTAATCAATTGTATGTTAAATAAAATTGCAAGTTATTTAAAAAAATATATCGTTCTTGTGCATTTCCGGTCTCTTTCCTCTTGATGTAGAGATTCAAGTGGCAGACTTGGTTAAATATCACAATTAAACATGCAGCTTTGCATGCAGACCAGGTGGAGATGGTGGAAGACATAACACAGAGAGATTGTAGCCAGCCCAGCCTCATCTAAACTGCTCAGCATGGATTTGGGTAACAGTGAGGAGGTGGATGCTGAGGAGGATGAAGATGAGGAACAGGAGCTGGTGGCTAGCACAACAGAGGCTAGTAGCCACACAACATTTGTTCCGTCTCTTATATGTGGGCTGAGGATGGGAATGAGGAGGAAGATAGAGAGGAGGAGGAGAAGAAGATGGAGAATTGTCATCATGATGGAGACAGGGAAAAGTTGGCACTATTTCGCCAACTTTATGTACTGCTGCCTTTCCCGTGACCTTTGTGTTACGTTCATCTTGGCCAAAAAGAGTACTGGTTGTTCACTGTGCTAGACCCACGCTACAAGGAGAACTTTGCATCTTTATTTTCAGAGGTGGAGAGTAGAGTTGAGCGAAACAGGTCGGTCAGATTCAAAAGTCGTCGACTTTCGCCAAAGTCGGGTTTCGTTGGCCGAAACCCGACCATAGCGTGCAGTCGGCCATGCGGTCGTCGACCTCAGTGCCCAAGTCGGTTTTCCCATAATGCTTGCAGGCGCCTTTTTTCAGCCAATGAGCAAGGACGTACACTGTGGGCAACGAGATTACATGAGCAGCGTCCACCACCATCTTAGAGAAGGGTATTGCAGTGATTGGCTTGCTTTGGGGGGCGTCATCGTGGCTATAAAAGCCCTGAGCGCCGACCTCCATTTTACTTCTGCCGATATTAACAATAGGAAGAGGTTGCTGACACTGTTTATCAGTAGGGAGAGAGTTAGGGCTGTAAAGAGAAGTTCTTCTGTGCTTGTGCTGATAGCAATTGTGCTGTACAGTTACTGTGCAGTGACAGGGGAGGATTTTCTTGTGTGCAGCAGTGCTAGTTATTAGGCTGCCTGATAGCTGTATTGCTGTGTGTACACTGCTGTGAAGACTGCTTTTTACACAGCACTAATACTGTTATTCTTTTTTTTCTGCACACTTACCGACCGTTGATTTTTTCCCACACCGTATAGAGCTGTACGCTCCTCACACACTACCATGTACTGGCTGATATCACGGACAAATACATGCTGACTATCTGTGTGTGACTCCGGAAATATATACGGAGATTGCAATTTTCCCCTACACCGTATACAGCTGTACGCTTCTGAGACAGTACAGTAAATCTGCTCCTTGTATTACAGTCAAATCCATACTGAGTGATCGTCTGTGTGTGACGCCAGAAAAATATTCAACCTCTCTCTCTCTTCCGGTATCTTTCCCTCCTCATTTAAACATGCCATCATACATCCATTACTTAAAAAAATCATCCCTCGACCAAAACTGTGCCTCTAACTATAGACCTGTCTCTAATCTTCCCCTCATCTCTAAACTCCTGGAACGCCTGGTCCACACCCGTCTTATTCGCTATCTTTCAGATAACTCTCTTCTCGACCCTCTTCAATCTGGTTTTTGCTCTTTACACTCTACTAAAACTGCCCTCACTAAAGTCTCTAATAATCTTCTAACAGCTAAATCTAATGGTCACTACTCCATGCTAATTCTCTTGGATCTCACCGCAGCATTCGACACTGTGGACCATCAGCTCCTCCTCACTATGCTCCGCTCCATCGGCCTCAAGGACACAGTTCTCTCCTGGTTCTCCTCCTATCTCTCTGACCGTTCTTTCACTGTATCTTTTGCTGGTTCCTCCTCTCATCTTCCCCTTACTGTTGGGGTTCCTCAAGGATCAGTCCTAGCCCCCCTCCTCTTCTCTTTGTATACTGCCCCTATTGGACAAACACTCAGTAGATTTGGTTTCCAGTACCATCTCTATGCTGATGACACCCAATTATACACTTATTCACCCGTTATTACGCCTACCTTTTTAGAAAACACCAGTGATTGTCTTACCGCTGTCTCTAACATCATGTCCTCTCTCTATCTGAAACTGAACCTGTCAAAAATGGAACTCCTCGAGTTTCCTCTCTCTACTAACCTACCTTTGCCTGACATTGCCATCTCTGTGTGTGGTTCCACCATTACTCCCCAGCAACATGCCCGCTGTCTTGGGGTCATACTTGATTCCAAGCTTTCATTCACCTCCCATATCCGATCACTGGCTCGCTCTTGTTATCTCCACCTCAAAAACATCTCTAGAATTCTACCTTTTCTTATTTTCGACTCTGCAAAAACTCTTACTGTTTCTCTTATTCATTCTCGTCTGTACTATTGTCACTTTCTACTAATTGGTCTCCCTCTTACTAAACTCTCCCCTCTCCAATCTGTCTTGAATGCTGCAGCCAGGATCATATTCCTCACCAATCATTATACCGATGCCTCTACCTTGTGCCAGTCATTACACTGGTTACCCATCCACTACAGAATTCATCCCCAACCAGTGGCGTTCCGTGAATAGAGCAGACTAAGCAGCAGCTATGGGGCCCAGACAGGTGAGGGGGCCCATGACGGCCGCTGTCTTTTGGCAGCTGTGCTGTGCTGACACAGTACTATCTCCTTTAATTAAATATAAGCGACGGCCGGACACTGTAAACCCCCTTGAAGGTCCCCTTTCCTTGTTGTCTCCTGGTCAGCAGTTGGCTTAAGTCTCTGGCTGCATTTGCATAAGAAAGCCAGCCTGCAGCCAGAGACACGTGCATCACAGGAAGCAGAAAACATTCATAAGTTTCACTGAGGGAGAGATACACAAGAAGGTAAGCCCTGCTGGCTGGGGTATGGGGTGGATTTTTTTGTTGAATGTGTCCCCTCACTGTGCTGGCACTTTAATTTACAATGGCTAGCCTCTGGCTGCACTTTGCACCTTAGGGAGTGAGGGGGTCCTGATTGCAGGCACTGTGGAGGGTGGAGGAGGGGGGCCCTGCATGCACTGCAGCCACCCTTCTGTACTCCTCACAATGCTTCTCCATTAGAGCTGGTTTCATGTGATTTAACCCCTGTACCACCACCAGGCAGGATGATGCTTCCTAGCTGTAGGTAAGACCATGTCCAGTCTATGTCCCACCACCAACTTCACTGTCAAGGTGTGCAACAATGCATGTTCATGCAATACTAAAAATGTGCAATGCCCTGGAAATCATGGTGCAGCCAATAAATGTTACTAATTTATTCTGCTCCTTCACCCCAGATGGCATGCACCTGGGAGACAGCAATTACATGGGGCGTGCTGAGCTCATGAGGTGCCTGAGAGTGGAAGTTCTGCAGATGTTATGGAAGATATTGTGTGCGGCATTTCTGTGTCAGCTTACCTGTGATAAAATGTGTCTTGTAGTTTGTACACATGTTGGAACTTTGCATAGCTTACATATTCCAATCATTTCATATACAAAGATATGACATCCGTCTACCTGTCTTATATGATGCCATGAATGATGGGCATTGCTTGTACCTGCTGTCAGATTAGGTACCACACTTCTTACATCGGAGCACACTATGCAGCATGTTCCCTGTCAGGCTAGGTTCACATTTATACGCCTGCAGACTTAATGCGTTGGACGTATACATTAAAACGTATGCCATGCATCAACCTACAAATTTAAACAAGTACATTTGATACATATCGTACTTCCATCTTTGTCTCTATATGTTTTTTTACTTAAAAAGAATCATTTTTTTTCCATCCAGTTTTACTGGTGTCAACAGTCCCATCCCACTCCATTTTGGCATCAGTTCTGTGAGGAGGTGTCCAGAGGAATAAACTTTTTTTCACCCCACATTAAAAACGCGTACCTTTGGTCAATTATGTTTTTTTCCCACAATACAACGTGATCAGGGCAAAACATAGTCAGAAGAACATTTTTTTTGCACTACGTGTTGCCCATTATGGTTTGTGTATGCCTCCATATACGTCTGAATACCATTTTTTTTTTGCAATTCAGACATATTTGTCCAGCAGACTGCACTGTATAAATGTGAGCCAGCCTAAAGAAGTCCTTTTTGTCCAAGGAGGATAAAGCACATCATAAACACAAGTCCATACTGTGTGTTGCTGCTTTGCAGTGTGTATTTTTGCCATGCTGATTTTACAGGTGAAAGGTATTTACTTTGAGCCTTTTTTTGGTTGTAATGGTGAATGCTTCAGGATTATCAATGACCAAAGGGGCGGCAAATTTTCAGCCGCCCCGGGCCCCACAAACAGTTGCTACGCCACTGCACACACAAGATGGTGAGCCTGGCTGGGGGTCGATTTTTTTTGTTAAATGTGTCCCCTCACTGTGCTGGCACTTTACATTTACAATGGCTCTGACTGCACTTTGCACCTTAGGGAGGGGGGCCCGGCTGCACGCACTGTGGAGGGTGTAGGGGGCCCTGCATGCACTGCAGGTTGTGTGTGTGTGTGTGTGGAGTTAAGAGCACCTGTTTTTTTTTTTTGGGGGGCCCCATTCAGACTTTTGCTATGGGGCCCCATGATTTCTATGTACGCCCCTGTCCCCAACCCCACAGTTTTAAGCGTGCCCTAAAAATGCATTTGTTCAGACTGGCATACCGCCTCAACGCATTAACCTAACTATCCCTGTTGGCCTATTCAAAAAAAATTTCTACCATAATCAGGTACCTCTTATTATGTTCTCACCCGCTTTATGCATTTAATAGCCCTCTGTGTCTGTACTGTTACATACATTGGCTGTTAACTGGTTCATGCAGAATTACATGAACACCCGATTCTTACACTATGGCTGGTCCGAACAATGAAAGCAATTGTTACCATTCACCTTTTGTAAGATTGTAAGCTGGCGAGCAGGGCCCTCATTCCTCTTGGTATCTACTTTGATCTGTGTTTATTGTTATGCTGTAATGTCTTTGTCTGTACAAGTCCCCTCTATAATGTAAAGTGCTGCGGAATATGTTGGCGCTATAGAAATAAAATTATTATTATTATTATTATATACGGAGATTGCAATTTTCCCCTACACCGTATACAGCTGTACGCTTCTGAGACAGTACCGTATATCTGCTCTTTGTATTACGGTCAAATCCATACTGGGTGAGCGTCTGTGTGTGACTCCGGAAATATATACGGAGATTTAAATTTTCCCCTACGCCATATACAGCTGTACGCTCCTCATACAGTACCATATATCTGCTGGTATTTTTGGTACATTTTCCCAAACATGAGGAAGTATGGTGGAAGAGGCCGCGGACGTGGGCGGGGGGGCCAGCTGGTATTGATGGTGGTGGTGGTGGTGCATCTGCTGGTAGTGCCAAAAAGCCCAATAGCACCTAAGGCAGGAGGTGTTGAGCCTGCGTCATCATCTGGCTCCCGAAGGCCTGGAAGTCTCCCTTTTCTGGGAGTAGATAAACTGCTTTTAAAGCTGGAGCATCAGGAACAGGTTTTGGCTTACATTGCCGAAACAGCCTCCAGCTCTATCGCCTCCTCTTCTGAAGTTTCAAAAAATGCAAGCACTGAGTCGTCAGTGCAGGTTCCTGGTCAGGAACAACACCTTTCCTTGTGTCCTTCACCCCCACCAAAAGTGAAGGATGCGGCAGGCCACACTTCAGATTACTCCATGGAGCTCTTTTCACATACCATGCCTGGGTTATCAAGTCAAATCCTGAATTCCCCAGTCCAAGATGAATCTGACATGGAATGCACTGATGCACAGCCACTGCTAGATGATTCTGCTGGTACATTCACCCAGAGCACTGCATTGCCCTCGCAGTCTACTGAGCCAGAATCTGACCCTGATGAAACTCAGGTGCCCCTTCCTGCATACTATAACACCTTACACGGTGACACAGAGGAAGGTGCAGATGAAATTGAAGAGGAGATGATGGATGACCCAGTTGTTGACCCGGATTGGCATCCATTGGGGGAAGAGGGTGCTGCTGGCAATAGCTCAGAAGAGGAGGAGGATCCGCGGCAGGCATCGACATTGCAGCTGCGGTTTATCTGGCAGGCCCGCAGCAGTCCAAAAACATGTTAAAAAAACAAAAAGAGTTGCAGGACAGCTTGGCCAGACGGTCAAATTAGCACAGCGTGCAAGCCCTGAAAATTTATCCCATAGTAGGAAGAGTGCAGTGTGGCACTTTTTTGTCCAAAATCCTATTGATGAGGCAAAGGTTATCTGTAAGAAGTGTGAAAGGACCTTTAGCCGAGGGAAAAATCTCCGAAATTTGAATACCAGTTGCATGCTTAGACATTTAAACACCATGCACTTGCAAGCGTGGACTGACTACAAAACCTCACTGATTTTGAACGCCTACATTCCCAAACTGATCTCATTAGAGATGATGCCCTTCCGTTTGGTTGAAAGCGCAGCGTTCCGAGAGCTCATGGCCTACGCTGTCCCACACTTTGAGCTACCCAGTCGGCACTTCTTTTCTAAAAAAGCCATCCCTGCCCTCCACCTGCATGTGAAAGAACGCATTGTCCATGCAGTCAAACAATCAGTGATTGGAAAGGTGCACCTCACAACAGATGCATGGGCCAGTAGGCATGGCCAGGGCCGTTACATGTCCATCACTATGCACTGGGTTAATGTGGTGGATGCAGGGTCCACAGGGCACAGCGGCAGTGGGACAGTGCTGCCTAGCCCACGGTATAGGCAACAGTTGGCTGTAGACGTTCAACTCTCCTCCTCCTCCAGAAGCAAAAGCTCGTCGACAGAGCGCAGTCGCACGAGCACTCCATCCGCAGCTGCCAGTGTTGCACACGAGGTGTCCCACTATCGATCAGCTAGTGGTAAGTGTCAGCAGGCTGTTTTAAAGATGATGTCTTTGGGCGACAACAGTCACACCGCGGAGGTACTGGCCGACTACTTGCAGCGAGAAACTGAGTCATGGCTAGGCAATCTATATCTTGAGCCAGGCAAGGTAGTCAGTGATAACGGCCAAAATTTTGTGGTGTCCATAGCCCTGGCAAAACTCAGACACACCTTGCCTGGCTCAACCTTGAACCTGGTGGTGCAGTGCTTCTTAAATAATTATCCGGAGTTACCATCCCTGCTCAGTAAGGTGCGAAGACTGTGCTCGCACATCTGTCGCTCGCCCGTAGACTCCAGTCGTATGCAGAGGCTGCAGTAATCGCTCCATCTCCTCAAGCACCGCCTAATCATAGATGTTGCAACAAGGTGGAACTCCACCATGCACATGGTTGAAAGGCTGTGCGAACAGAGGCAGGCTGTAATGCATTTGTGGGAGGATACACGGGCAGGCAGTTTGAGGGTGGACATGGAGTTGTCGGGTGTGCAGTGGTCAAAGCTGAAAGACCTCTGTAAAGTCCTTCAGTGTTTTGAGGAATGCACATGGCTGGGCGCAGACGACACCATCATAAGCATGAGCATACCACTTATGCGTCTACTCATGCAAACTTTGTCGCACATTAAGGATCAGGCGTCTGCAGAGGAGGAGGAGAAGGGAAGCCTTCATAACAGTCAGGCATTGTCTGCTCAGGAAACTGTCCTGGACGAGGTGGAGGAAGAAGAGGAAGAGGAGGAGGAGGATGAGAATGAGGGGATGATTATTTTGGGGAGGATGATGCTTCTCAGGGGGCAGGAAAAAATGTTGGCTTACCAATGTCAGGTACAGGGTTTGTGCGTGACTGGAGGGATGTGGATTTGGCAGAAAATGCTCCTCCACCCACCACTGGCAGTGCATCATTGACACCTGGAACATTGGCCCACATGTGTGATTATGTCTTGCGGATCCTAGAAAGGGACCCCCGCATTGCCAATATTATGAAGGATGATGACTACTGGTTGGCCAGCATCTTCGATCCACGCTATAAAGGCAAATTACAGAACATCATGCCACAGGAGAACCTAGAGCTAATATTTGCGAACAAACAAGCAACTCTGGTAAACCGTTTGTTAGAGGCATTCCCAGCACACAGCAGCAGTGCAGGTTCTACCACGATCCGTACGGGCCAAATGGAAGAGGTGTTTATGGTGCACACAGTCGAAGTGGCGTTGGAGACAGGGTTTCATGACCATGTTGTGGTCTGATTTCCTGAGTAACGCTCACACGACTGGTAATACTGAATCAATTATCAATTGCAACAGACAGGAGACAACAGTTGTCAACTATGGTTCAAAATTACCTCTCCTCCCCTATCGATGTTCTCCCTCACAGTTCATTCCCCTTTGACTACTGGGCCTGTAAACTGGACACCTGGCCTGAATTGGCACAATATGCCTTACAGGAGCTCGTTTGCCCTGCTGGGAGTGTGCTATCAGAAAGAGTCTTCAGTACTGCTGGATCAAGCCTGACAGAAAGAAGGACCCGGCTGTCGACCCAAAATGTAGGTGATCTCACCTTCATTAAAATGAACCATGCCTGGGTTTCAAAGGATTTTGTACCACCTTCCCCTGATGACACATAGGTTGCCAGCAAAATGGCTTGCTTGGTCCTCCTCTTCCTCCGACTTTTCCAATTCCTCCATTTGCAGCTGCTGACCGTCCAGCCTAAACCTCAACATATGCCACTTTTTCCTCCTCCCTAACTGGGCTGTACCCCCCCAGGTCCGGCGTCAGCATGTGGCGCACTCGGGCAAGTGCCGGGACCCTGAGCAGGTGGGGAGGCCCACTCGCCGTCAGAGACACCAGCGTACTATGAGGGGCCCTGTGCCAGTTCCCGGCGCCCACTAGTGTGCCCCCCCTGCTTGCTCAGGGCCCAGCACTTGCAATACTTACCTCTCCCTGCTCCACCGCTGTGACGTCTTCCGCGTTTCCTGACAGTGACATTCAGGTCAGAGAGCGCGATGATGTCAAATCTGTGCGCCCTCTGCCTGAACAGTCCAAGTGCAGAGAGCTGGAAGATGGCGACGCTGAGGAGTCCAGAGTAGAGCAGTGCCCAGCCAGTAGAGGTATTTCATTTTTTAATGGTTGGAGCAATATATGGGGAGCATTATACACTGGAGAATTATATATGGGGCCCATCATACACTTGAGCATCATAGATAGGGCCCATTATACACTGGAGCATCATCCATGGGGCACATCATAATCTGGGCATCATATGGGGCCATTATATATGGCGCATCATATGGGGCACTCATATACTGAGCATTATATGGGGCCCTTTATATATGGGCATCATATGGGGCACATTATATATGGAGCATCACATGGAGACCATTATATATGGAGCATTATATATGGGGACCATTATATTTGGAGCATTATATTGGGCTCATCACACACTGGAGCATCATATATGGGGCCCATCATATACTAGAGCATCATATGGGGTTCATTATTTATGGGGCATCATATAGGGCCCTTTATATATGGAGCATCATATGGAGAACATATAGGGCCTATTCTGTATGGAGCATTATATGGAGCCCATTCTGTACGGAGCAGTATATGGGGCTCATTATTCTGTATGGTGCACTATGTGATGTCCATAATACTATATGGAGGACTATACTGTCCGTTTTCTGAGCTATTGTAGAATTTAAAATAGATATCAGTCATGTAATGTAAGAAGTGAAGTATTTGGCATTGCACTATACCTATATTTCTGTGCCGTATCGGAGCATCATGAATTGTGGTATGTGTTAAAGGGGCCCACTGAGACTCTTTTGCCCGGGCCCATGAAAACCTGGAGCCAGCCCTGCCCCCCCACAACTTTAGCCAAATAACCCCCAGTTTTCAATGCGTTACTATTATTAATAAGTTAATTAAGATTGACAAGCTTAAGTAATAAGAATTGATGTTGTTGGCATTGAAACTGGCACTGTAGGTGTATTTACTGTCCTCCACTCCCTGCCGACTTTTATTCCCTAATGACTTGCATTGGGGTCGGATTTTCGACTCCGACCCGACCTTTTCTGTTAGTCGGCCGACTTCATTCGACTCGACTTTTGAGAAAGTCGACCCTAAAAAAAGGCAAAGTCGCTCATCTCTAGTGGAGAGGTCTTCTAAAATGGTGCTATATCAGAAGGCCATTGTGGAAAATATGTTGAAAAATTCCCATCAGACAACTCTGTCAGCAGGGGGCAATCTTACTTGCCCAACCAAGAAGGAGAGGCCAGGGAGAAACACAGCAGAGGCAGGGGTACACAGTCAAAGGCGTGGGTAAATTTCATGACACCAACCTAGGGCCTGATAACCGGGTATTTTGACAAGGAGGGAAAAGTTTTTAAAGATGGTCAAGCAATACCTGGCCCACCAAAAACTTGTTAAAAATGTATCAGTATTATAATGCTCACCTATAAGCTATTCCGTGGTCTGGAGTATATTTCGTTAGTATATAACCCTCAAAAAACTTGTTCAAAATGTATTGGTAATATATTGCTCATCCGTAGGGTATTACATCTTCTTTGGTACTTTTTTTTTACATAAAACACTCCAAAAACTTGTTAAAAGTTTATTGGAATTATATAGCTCACCCATAATTATTACATCTTCTTGGGTACATTTCTTTGCTATAAGCACCTCAAAAAACTTGTTCAAAAATTGATCACTATTATAGTGCTCACCTATAGACTATTCCATGATCTGCAATACAATTCGTTGTTATATAACACTCGAAAACTTGTTCAAAAATGTATCTGTATTATATTGCTCACACATAGTGTATTACATCTTCTTAAGTACATTTTGTTGCTATAAAAAAACTTGTTCAAAAATGTATCGGCATTAAAATGCTCACTTATAGATAGTGTTGAGCGATACGATACCGCAAGTATCGGGTATCGGCCGATATTAGCTGTATCGGACTTTCGATATTGACTTTCGATATTTCCCATATATCGTATACCGGAATCGGAATTGTCACTGTCACTGTGAGTGTCCGTCGGTCGGGTCTGTCAGGAGTCAGGGGCACTTACCTGGCAGAAGATCTCCGGTGGTCACGGCCTGGACTGGTTGATGGCCGCCATCATCTTTCCCCGGCGGTCACATGCAGTTTCTCACGATAACTGCAGTGACTGCTGGGGAATCCCGGCCGTAAAGCAGTCAGTCCGATGACGTCACCGCCGGGGAAGCAGGTAATCTGCTGTGCTGCGCCGGGATGACAGCCTCTGCCTGTCATTCCGATGTAGCAGAGCTGGATCGTCGTGGGACAGTCGTTACTATGGACTGCGTCGGACAGGTGGTATACTGTTGGTTTGTTTTTTTCCTTTTTTTACAGGAGATCGATGGCGTCGCAGGAATGAGAGTATAATAAAAGAAATGAAAACTGTGTTGTCTCTTTTATTTCATTTGTGAGACAGTGAAGGAATATGTGGTGAATGAGGTGTATATTTCACCTAAGTACCTTGCTGACTGGTATGAGCGAAATGTGTGGCTTTGTAAACCTGGTGGTAAAGAAAGGTCACTACACCTGCCATTCAGTACACGCTTGCAGCTCAGACCTGAATCCACTCAGGTGTTGATTAGGAAGCCAGAAGTAGGTGCTTGGGAGCACAGTCAGAGAGCTCATTCAGTCTGGACAGGAGTCCAGGCACGGAAGGAGACTCCGGGAGGTGGGCTCTCTCTGTCTGGGTGCTCGAGGTACCCCGGACACAAAGAGGAGACTCTGCGACACTCCATGCTGGTGACTACTGAATAGGAGGTGATCTCTCTCAAGTCTGGACGTTGAGATTGCCTTCAGACATAAAGAGGAGTATCTGTGAAACTCCATACTGGTAATATCTATCATATGTGTTGTTTTGGGCCCAGGCTGGTAGAGCCGGGTTCCTGTTAGAAAGGGACATTTCATGTGTGTAATTAGTGGCTAGACAAGCCTAGGTTTTCTGTTTATGATTTCGTTTTTATCACCTACTGTTTGCTGTGGACTTTAATAAAGCTGGTTGCGGCCAGTTTTACATCAGAACTGCTGTCTGAGTGAACTGTTTATATGCCATTCTGTCTACCCGGACAGCGATCTCAGAGCTATATCCCCTGAAAAGCTTACAATTGGCGGAGAATGCTGGGGCAGCACAGTGGCTGATACAGTTAGTGCTGGAGGGTGCATGCAGCACAGGGGTTAATAGACAGCAGAAAAAAAAAAAAAAAAAAGTTTGTCAGCAAGAGAAACGTCTATTGAAGCAGTCTTGGAGAAGACAGTGGCCCTGATAGGGTCTGCAGAGAGAAAATGTATGCACAGCAAAGCTGAACTTGTTGTGAAAGTTACTGTGGAATGTGCAGCAGCAAAAGAAATGTCTGTGGAGCAGTCTTAAAGAGACAGTAGCCCTAATAGACTTTGCAAGAAAAAAAAAAAAAAAAAAGGGTGTTTGCACAGCAAGGCTGAACTTTCTGTGGAAAAAAGCTGTGTAGTGTGTATGCCTTGACTGAAGTATGCCGTTGTGAAGACAGAGAAATCTGACAGCATGGAGGCGCTGTTTGAACAAATGGCGCAAGTTAATATGCAACATAAGACTGCTGTGATTGAGACAGATGAGTCCGGCAGTATGGAGGAGCTCGTTGAGTACCTGGTGCAGGCCCAGCGAAGCATGCAGCAGAGCATGGAGCAGCAGCGCCTGCAGCACCAGCAGCGCATGCAGCAGGCCCAGCAGCAATTCCTGCAGCAGCAGCAGGAGAATAACCGGTTATTTGTTGAGCGGATGGCAGCACAAAAAAAGGATTTCGGTGCCGCGTCCCGAAGTAATGTGGCAAAGGCACCTGCGTTGTCCGCTGTAAAGAAGGCGGTAAGACGGTCCTTAAAAAAAATGACACCTCGTGATGATGTGGAGGTATATCTCACTAGGTTTGAGAGACTGGCCGAGAAGGAGAATCTGCCCCTATCTGAATGGGCCATGATGGTCGCACCCTATCTGATTGGAGAGCCCCAAAGGGCCTATGCTGTCCTGAGCGAGCAGGACAGCCAAGACTATGCCAAGCTGAAAGAGGAGATTCTTGCCCGGCTGGGTGTTAGGTTGCAGTCCGTGCCAAGAGAGTCCATGACTGGAGATACAGTTGGGAGTCTGCCGTCAGCAACCCTGCCCAAAGGGTCGAAAAGGTGACAGTGGACCGCTACACCCGAGCACTTCCTCCTGAGGTACAGAGAGAAAGGTACTTTGGCCCCAAAGACTGCCTCCGTGACCAGCCGTCTGAGCGGACGTCACTTCAGAGTTCCCGGACGTCGAACTCTCCCGGTAAGAGCGTTCCAGCTGTTGGGGACATGGGGTGTGCTGATAAGCGGGTTCAGGCCCGAGGGGACATGTGGGTGGAAAAGTGTGATGGACAGGGTTAGGAGATGTCGTGAAATTGCAGCCAACTGTCCAATAGAGGGGGAGCCTATGTGTTGTGATGTTGGCGGATCCCTCTCTCCCTGCGCAGAGTCTGTGTGTGTGTCCACCTCAGCCAAAGAGACTGGACCACAGGGGTCCCCGGTGGTTGTAAATGACTGTCCAGCACAGGCCCTCTTGGACTCAGAGAGTCCAGTGACTTCCGTATGGGACAGCCTGATTGATAGGGACTTCATCCCTGATAAGCACCTGAGTATGGTGTGCATCCATGGAGACACCAAAGTCTACCCAGAGACTGCCGTGGACTTGGTCCCCAAACTCGGGGAGGTTTCATATGAAGGGGGGTAGTGAAGAACCTGGTGCACCCCGTCATATTGGGTAATGACTTTCCCCGGTCTAAGGATCTCTGGGGGAAAAATATTTCTGAGGGACAGTGTGATGAAGCTCCTACTGAGGGTCCGCAGTCCCGAGGGGCGGAACACAATGCTAGTGGGCCGTTAAACTTATGTGATAATGATGATGACCATGATAATATTGATAATGATAATGATGATCATGATAATGATGATGACCATGATGATGATGCTGATATTGATAATGATGATGATGCTAATCATAATAGTGATGATACTGATGATGACCGTGATAAAGATGAAATTTCTTTGCAGGTGATGTTGGGAGACGAGGATGGTGGTTCTCGGGAACCGAGTGTCCCTGACCTGCCTGTCTCCTGTGACAATTTTGGGAGTGAGCCGGTGCGAGACCCCACTCTTAAAACGGCACAGGAAAATGTAATTGTTCTGAATGAGGTTCCCCAAGAGCCTGGCTCTGAGGAGAGGTTTCCTCATGCTGCCATGAACAATAACCTATTTTATAGGGACACTGAAGTCCAGGGAGAGGTCGTGAGTCAGCTCCTGGTACCTGAGCTATATGGAAGTATAGTGCTGGGGTTATCACATAGTCACATACTTGAGGGACCACCTGAGGGAAACCAGGGACCAGATGGTGAAGTTAATGTTGTGGATGACATGTTAACTAAGGTTCCGGATCAAGATGTGAATGAGAATGAATTGTATAACCCTGACAGTGAGCCGGATGTGAATGAAAATGAAGTGTCTAACCCTGGAAGTGAGCCAGATGTGGCTGAGAAAAGGGGGTCAGACAGGGATAGTGGTGGTGATAGTGAGTCATCTGATGACAATAAAGCAACCAGTGCAAGTGAGGAAGGCATGGTAGCAGAGGAGATTGAGAGTCCTGAGAGGAAGGCTGAGGCTGACCTTGCAGTCGGACGGAAGATGGCATCTGAAGATGTTGTACAGTTGGCCGGTTCCCTGGCGAAGACTAAGGTGAAAGACAGGACTCTGAAACTGAACACAGCACAAGTGGATGCTGTTGAAAATGAGAAGTTATCAATGTATGGTGTGGATCTGCATCAGGCCAAGGACTCTGAAGGTGATGCTGCAGAGGTGGAAAAAGCCATGGAAGTGGTGGACACCAGGCCAGGTGCCTCACCAGAAGCTGAGGTCTCAAGTGAAGCTGTAAGGAACAAGACTGAAGATGTGGGGAATGACTCTGCCCCGGAATCTGTTTCTGCTGGAGACAGCGGCGTGGACGATGTACTGTCCGGATCCGTGGCTGCAACTCGCGAAGCTCGGGCCGGAAGTTCGGCGCCCGGTGCGCCATCGGAGTTCCCGAGCGACACAAAGGATCTGGATAAATCCCAAGATGAGATTTTGAGACCTCGGGTTGGCCTTGGTGAGCTCAGGCGCATTTTCATGGAGTCTACACCTGAACCACGTCCCAGTGAGTGGGAGGGGCGATGTGTCGCTCCGTTGCCGCTGCAGATACACGGGAGCTCAGATGGGATGCAGAACGTGGTGGAAAAGAAGACTGATGGTAGGGCTTCTGAGCATGTCTTACCAGAAGAGCCTGAAGAAGGGGCCGAAGACGTAAAGGACGTCCAACAACTACAGGAGAAGATGCGTAGCCATGAGGATCTCCTGGAGAAAGAAGTAAGAGCTCTGAGTCTTATGCAAAGTGAGCCTGTACCAGAAGAGGATAAATTATGTGTACCGACCAAGAAAAACGATCAGCTCCCGCTACAGTGCCAATCGTTTGAACAGTGTGGCTCAAAATGGTCAGAGACCATGACAGAGGCGCTTAAGTTCTGTGAAATAGAATTTATGAATCAACTGATATTTAAGAAAGTAGATGGGCTAAAAAAGGTTCAGGGGGAATTAGAGAAAATCCCTATACCTCCTGTGACAATTGGTGACACAGGGTCAGTGCCCCAAAAACAAGAGGTACGAAAGTTTCTGAGGAAGAATCAGCAGAGGTGTTCTGACGTGCCTGGTCGTACTTATCTGGTGAGCCACTATACCGAGACTGAGGCTGGCACTAAGGTCAAGCTGAAACCGTGCAGGACACCCGAGGCCCGCAGAGAGCATAGGCCTGGGACGGTACAGCGTAGTGCGGTTGCTTTAGGTGAAGATACAGATGACAATGGTGAAGATGAACTTGGTGTTGGCCATAACTGGTCCGGAGTTCACTGTCTCTTTAGGATTGTTGACCAGCCCTCCGGTCTGGATGACCAGCCCTCCGGTCTGGAAAAGAGGGGGGGATATGTGAGACAGTGAAGGAATATGTGGTGAATGAGGTGTATATTTCACCTAAGTACCTTGCTGACTGGTATGAGCGAAATGTGTGGCTTTGTAAACCTGGTGGTAAAGAAAGGTCACTACACCTGCCATTCAGTACACGCTTGCAGCTCAGACCTGAATCCACTCAGGTGTTGATTAGGAAGCCAGAAGTAGGTGCTTGGGAGCACAGTCAGAGAGCTCATTCAGTCTGGACAGGAGTCCAGGCACGGAAGGAGACTCCGGGAGGTGGGCTCTCTCTGTCTGGGTGCTCGAGGTACCCCGGACACAAAGAGGAGACTCTGCGACACTCCATGCTGGTGACTACTGAATAGGAGGTGATCTCTCTCAAGTCTGGACGTTGGAGTTGCCTTCAGACATAAAGAGGAGTATCTGTGAAACTCCATACTGGTAATATCTATCATATGTGTTGTTTTGGGCCCAGGCTGGTAGAGCCGGGTTCCTGTTAGAAAGGGACATTTCATGTGTGTAATTAGTGGCTAGACAAGCCTAGGTTTTCTGTTTATGATTTCGTTTTTATCACCTACTGTTTGCTGTGGACTTTAATAAAGCTGGTTGCGGCCAGTTTTACATCAGAACTGCTGTCTGAGTGAACTGTTTATATGCCATTCTGTCTACCCGGACAGCGATCTCAGAGCTATATCCCCTGAAAAACTTACACATTAAAATACTTTTTTCTTGCTGTGTCTTTTTTTTTATACATTTAAAAACTTTGGGATTAATAATGGATCGGTGTCTTATTGACACCTCTCCATTATTAACCGGGCTTATTGTCACCGTGCAATCAACGGTGACATTAACCCCTTATTACCCCACTTGCCACCGCTACAGGGCAGTGGGAAGAGCCGGGTAAAGTGCCACAATTGGCACATCTTTTGATGCGCCAAATGTGGGGCTGCTGTAGCCTGGTATTATCAGGCTGTTGAGGGCCAAAATCCATGGGCCTTGACAGTCTTTTAATACCAGGCCGCAGCAGTCTGCATTTTACTTGGCTGGTTAACAAAAATAGGGGGACCCCTACGCCGTTTTTTTTTTTGAGGGGATCCCCTATTTTTGTTAACCAGCCAAGCTAAGCAGACTGCTGTGGCCTGGTATTATCAGGCTGGCAAGGTCCATGGATATTGGCTCATTACCAGCCTGAAAAACCAGGCCTCAGCAGTCTGCTTCATCTGGCTGGTTAACAAAAATAGGGGGGACCCCACGCCAATTTTTTTTCGAGGGGATCCCCTATTTTTGTTAACCAGCAAAGATAAGCAGACTGCTGTGGCCTGGTATTATCAGGCTGGCAAGCAGGGTCGGACTGAGGCACCGGGACGCCGGAGAAACCTACGGTGGGCCCCAGCTCCTGCGTGGTGGGCCCTGATTTGAAAGGATAGGTCGCGGGGCAGAGGGGGCGGTGGCCCCGGGGCCCGCGCTCTGAGGGGGCCCACCCGGAGCTACGATACAGTTACATTCTGCGGCAGAGCAGGGAGAATCGCTCTCCCTGCTCTGCCGCCCGGAAGCTATGGGGCCTGAACAGGCGTTGGGGGGGCCGGTGCCAGCAGTGGGCCCCCACCCGTCATCGGAGGGTCAGCTGTATCGGCATCCAGCCGATAAAGCTGACCACATAGAGAGAGAAGGAGCGAGCGCTCCTTCTCTCCCATAATCCCCCTCAGCGTATGACAGCAGGCGCAATAACATCACCTGCCGGCGCCCGCTGTCAGACGCTGAGAGGGAGAACAGTGAGCAGCACAGGAGCCGGGTGAGTATTTTTTTTATTTTTTTTTAATGGGGGTGCAGTCGAGTCCTGGCTGGAGAAGTCGTCATGTCGGTGTGGTCCAGATGGAAAAGACATGAAAAGTGAACAATTCCATTAGAAAGAACATCAGCGGTAAGTCATTATCTGTACCTGTGCTGTAATCTATATGTTCTGTAGGACTGGTATTATTTAACACAGACCATATGGCGGTAATATCAATATTGGTCTTTTTATATATAGATTATTTTGGCCAACAGCGCGGTCATTTGCTGAGGTTCTCTGATGATGGGCCCACTCAGAAGTTTTGCCCCCACTAAACCAAAACCCTAGCTACGCCTATGGCTCTCTCTCTAGTCTTTCTTTCTCGCTCTCTGTTCTTTCCTTCTCGCTCTCTGTTCTTTTTTCTCTCTGTTCTTTCTTTCTCTCTTTTCTTTCTTTCCTCTCTTTCTTTCTCTGTTTGTTCTTTCTCTCTCGCTGCTCTTTCTTTCTTTTCCTCAGTACCAGCCACTGTGCCCTCATTACCAGTCAGTGTGATCAGCAGTGCTAAATGGTTACGCTTGGGGCGAGGATATGTGTGTGATTAGCTGTGAAATGGGTGTTGTCGGGGCGTGGGCTAAAATTTTCAGCGGCGCGCAACACGCGCCGCAGCCTTTAATCCTCTTTCCTGTCTTCCAAATTTGGGAGGTATGCTGTATGACCTCCCTACAACTTCTGGCCATGCTCCTGATGAGCGCGACGGATGGTCTTGTGAGGGATCTCCTCCCACACCTGGACTAAAGCATCCACCAACTCCTGGACAGTCTGTGGTGCAACGTGGCATGGCCTAAAATTTTCTGCAGCATGCACAGCGTGCCACAGCCTTTGTCCCTCTTTCCCTTATTCAAAGGTTGGGAAGTATGATGGTGGGCCCCAAGAATATATTTTCTCTGGTGGGCCCAAGGTACTCCAGTCCGACGCTGCTGGCAAGGTCCATGTATGTTGGCTCCTTAACAGCATTAAATACCATGCCTCAGCAGCAGGGGCGTACATATAAATCATGGGGCCCCATAGCAAAAGTCTGAATGTTCCCACCCCCCCAAAAAAAAAACCCAGAGGCATTGTAAATGTAAAGTGCCAGCACAGTGAGGGAAGTTGAGTCGCACAGAGACAGGGGTTTTGGGGGTACTCGGCACCGATCACGTCGACTTCTATGGGGGATGTCACGAGTAGCACAGCTCGGTCCGTGACCTGGGCGATCACTGGAATGTGGGATATTTCCAGGGGATGATAGAATGTTTGTGTAGTTTGTCGTGACGCCACCTGTAGTACCTGGTCAGGGTGTCCAGCGCTGCTGTGCAGGTCCTCTGGAAGGGATGGTGTAGTGCAGGTAGGTGATAAGTCTTCTACAGGTAACACGCTATCCTTCCATGGCAGATAGATGTGAGATAGAGCAATGGTGCAGAGTGATGTAGCAGAGTGGACTATGCGACGTAGTAAGAAAGCAAGAAACACTTCAAGTTAAACGTTGCATAATAAAATTTTTAATAATAACATTACAAAAGTGCAAATAGCATTACTGCCGAAGTTCGTTGAGACTTCTTAGGACTACCCCCACCGGGGTAACTTCACAGTGTCCTTTACTTGTGCTTGTGGAGGACCCACTCCAAACCTCCAACTGTGGTCTTGGGTGGGCTGCAAGACTTTCCTTGAGCAGACCTCACTTTCGGCCACACCAAACGGGTTTTTAGTTTCTGAGGTAGTTGAAAATAGTGCACAGTTAAGTTTTTTGTAAAACCAAGATGGAGCACCGAAGTGCCAACTATTTACAGAAAAGTTTGTGAGCCAGTACAGTTCATGGCTTCAAAGTTCAACATTTTGATTACATTGAAACACCATTACCCAACCTGGGTATATAAAGGCAACAATAAACTTGTTCTTCTGAACATTCACCCGTCCGGGTACATCAAACCATTACCCAACATGGGTATATTAAGGCAACAATAAACTTCTTTTTATGAACATTCACCCGTCCGGGTGCATCAATAATTTAACGATTTACATACAGAGACCCTGTCCGGGTTATTTAGACTTCTTTGGCTGGCCTCTTACAGGTACCACCTGGTACTCTTCTAGAGCTTGCCAAACATCCGTGACAGGAGGGTCCACCCAGACCTGATGACGTCGTGTGGCCTGTACAGTTACGTCGTGACCCGCTATCTGGGTCTGTGTGGCCACCTCTTTCGTCTCCCTCCGGGTCTGGAACCCTATGTCCCGGACTGTACGAACCCCAGGGGGCCTAACAGGCGCCGGGTACGGGACAGCTATCATTATCATGTCCATAGCTGGGGCTGCTGAGGAGACCACTGAGGGAGGCTGGGGAGATTTACGGCGTGGGGTGGGCACTTGTGCAGAGGCCTGGTTGGGGGAGGCTGAAGGCTCGGAGGGTCTGTCAGTTTCCTGACACTCTGGGGAGTAGGGGTCGCACCTGGTAACATTTAGGGCGTACCATCCATTGTAACCCCAGTGTCGGGTGTAAGTCACCAAGTCTCCTGCCAACAGGTCCCTCCCCGGGTGTCCTTCTGGGAGGTGAGCCTCCACGTCCCGCCGGGTTACAAAGACTTCTAAATAAAGTCCAGGCTCCTGGATGAATCCCCAACCACCTTTTAACTTAAAGTTCCGTACTGCACCCTTACGCCGCGGCTCCCTCACCGTACTTTTATCCTTTCTCATACGTGCCTTCTCTGCCAGGTCCTTCTCCAGGTGACGTTGCCGAAGCTTTTGGGATTCTCGCTGCTCCCTTTGTCGCTCTGCTTCCCGCTCCCGACGTCTCCACTCTTCCTCCTGACGCCGGTTGTAATTCTCCTCCACCAGCAGCTCCATGTCTCCACCATCAAATGCCAGCTTACGATGTCCGGTTTGCGGCAGCTCTCCTGGAGCCCGCCAGTCCTGGCGGCGCTCACCTGTGGCGGAAGCAGCCGGCTCTGGAACAGATGACGGTCGGGGCTCCGGTACAGGCAGGTAGAGCTCTGGTGCCTGCGCGGCCTCCTCCATGAGGACGGGTGTCGCTTCTTCTGCCTCAGCGACGGGGGCAGACAGCGGGATCTGGGGTGCTGGTGCGGCGTTTTCTGCAGGAACGGGTGCCTCCACTGAGATACTGTCAACCGGTTCAGATTGCAAGGGCTGAGATGCCCGCACGGCCTCCTCTACTGGAACGGGTGCCTCCACTGAGATACTGTCAACCGGTTCAGATTGCAAGGGCTGGGATGCCCGCACGGCCTCCTCTACTGGAACGGGTGCCTCACCTTCCGGTACAGACACTTCAGGGGGTAAGAGGGATTGGCGCCGCTCCAAGTGTAGTTTTAGGGCCCGCCAGCTCGCTTCCATCCTGGCGACCTCCTCCCGGTGCCGGGCCAGGTCTCTCAGGGTATCCTCCGCTTCTTCCAGCGTTTCCAGGCCGGGTGCCAAACGGTGGCTCCGTGGCGATCGGGTCGCTTCCGTGGGGGGAGAGCTCTGACTCCTCCATCCCTTCCCACTTCTGCTCACGTCCGTTCGCCATCTCTGCCAAGTCACATGTGTCATTAGCATCAGGAGAGGCGCCATCTTTTGTAGGGAGGCGGGACCTTCGCGTTCGTTTCCGCCCACTGAGGAGGATGAGGAGGCGGAACTCCAGAGCTGTGGGGCACGATCTTACATTGCAGTAACATTTAGAGTGGGCGGACATCGTTTTCGCGCCACGGAGTGAGTGTACGCCCACGAGAGCACGCCCTTATTCTTCACCTGTGCCTCGTGGCGCAGATATGACGGAAAAATGGCAAATACAGTCTATGATGATTTTTGCAATTCTCAAGCAAAAAAACAGTTCAATTAAGGCACACAGGACTCGCTTATAGCGAGCTTCTGAATCCTGTTCGTGACGCCAAAGTTGAGTCGCACAGAGCCACAGGTTTTGGGGGTACTCGGCACCAAGCCCGTCGACTTCTATGGGGGATGTGATGGGTAGCACAGCTATGTCCGTGCCCTGGTCGCTCACTGGAATGTGGGATATTTCCAGGGGATGATAGAATGTTTGTGTAGTTTGTCGTGACTCCACCTGTAGTACCTGGTCAGGGTGTCCAGCGCTGCTGTGCAGGTCCTCTGGCAGGGATGGTGTAGTGCAGCTAGATGATAAGTCTTCTACAGGTAAGACGGTATCCTTCCAGGGCAGATAGATGTGAGATAGAGCAATGGTGCAGAGTGATGTAGCAGAGTGGAGTATGCGACGTAGTAAGAAAGCAGGAAAGGAAACAATTCTTACTACAAAGACATGCAGCATAAGGCTGCCTCAACCCCTCCCATCCAACTAGCTACACCCTGTTCTAACCAGCCTGAGCTAGACCATCCCATTGGGTCCGCCTACACTCAGCTGGCATAGTGTACTGTTGAATGCAGTGGTTGGAGTCAATGGGGTGTTTCCTCCTTACCTGAGAGTAAGTTGTCACACCGCTGGGTGCGATGCAACATCTCTGTGGCGACTGGACCCTCGGGTGCTTCTGTCTTTTCACAAATGCCGGCTTTACCCGGCAATTGAATCAGAGGCTATTTTACTATGTAGAAGTGAATAAACTATAAATATATGTATATATATATGTCACAATGACATGTATATATATATATATATAGTATTCTATGTGTGTATATTTTGTGTTTACAAGGAAAGAAAGTGTTTTTTTAGTTGCGATATTTTGCTCCCATAGACTTACATGGGACTTCCGGTATCGGAATCGGATATCGGCGATATTTAGTGATATCGGCGATACCATTCCGATCCGATATTTTTGGATATCGGAAAGTATCGCTCAACTCTACTTATAGACTATGGTCTGGAGTACATTTCGTTGGTGTATATAACCCTCAAGAAACTTGTTCAAAATTTCAGGCTGTGTGCACACAGTGCAGATTTGGTGCATTTTTGTCGTGTTTTTTTCTGCACAGGTTTGTGGCAAAAACTGATGCCAACAAAGTGGATGAGAAACCTGATGTGTCATGCACACGTTGTGTATTTTTTTAAGACTTGTAATAACACAAATATTCTCTGCTGAGCCCACCGAAATCGGTGGGTTCACCTCTCTTCTCTACTAATGTGTACAGCCTTCCCATTTACAGTTCAGTTTAAAAAATAAATAAAAAAACATTCAGCTTTTAACCCCTTAACGACTGCTGATAGGCCTTTTAACAACTGCTTGAGAAATAAGTGTATAGCGCCCCCCCAGCATCGGAATTTCTCTGGGGTCTCGGCTACTGGAGGTAGCTGAGACCCCTGAGAACATGATTCGGGTCGGTTTGCACATCAGAGGAGAGAGAAATGGGGTCCCCGATTCTTATCGGTACTTCCAATGTCCCTCCATCCCCTCTGAAGTCCCCCTGCTCGTGGTGTCTTCTTCCGGGAAGAAAACAGCGGGTGCATGCGCAGTGAGCCCACCGAGATCTGCTGGCTGGCAACCGGCAGCAATAGGAAATTTTTCCTATTGGTTCATTTTGATCACTGTGATAGGGTCTATCCAGGGGCGGAACTATCGTGGAAGCAGGGGAAGCAGCTGCCATAGGGCCCGGGCTAGCAGGGGGCCCGTCCCTGCTGCAGCTGTCTCCCCTGCGGCTGTGTTCCGCCGCCCATGGCCTGAGAGTCGGCGGTTCCCTGTGCTGGCTGTCATGCTGACAGCCGGCGCAGAGAAGCTGCTGCGTGCCGTCTCCCAGGAATCAATTGCACTGGTGTCTATACAGACGCCAGTACAATTGAAGCTCTGACCGCCGGGTCAGAGCGACGTCTGCAGCGTGATCATGTCATGTGATCACGCTGCTGACGTCACTCGTCGGCGGCGCCCAGAAGGGTGAACACTGGTGGTGAGTGTGCTCCACTGTGGAGCTGAAGATACCACCGAAGATTAACGGGGGCACATACTGTGTGAGTGATAACTCTGCATTCTTGGCTGCATTACTACTTGAGGGGCACATTACTACTGATGAGAGAATAAGAGGGCTTATTACTAGTTATGGGGGCATAATGTGCCTGCATTAATAGTTATGCGGGACATGGTTACTAGTAATGGTAGCATAAGGGGGCTGCATTGCTACCAGTCCATTATATTATATTGTGTTTCCATAATGTCTGCTTTAAATACAGCTCTGATTTGGGCAAAAAGCTGGCCGTTATGAGACTGAAGAGTATTTTTTGGGCCTAGAGAATTGCTGTGATTTGCTCCGCCCACTGCTATTGTCTCCGCCCACTATCAGAACCCCGCCCCCCCGCCGCCCGTTTGGGAGAGGGGGCCCCGTTCAAAATTTTGCTGTGGGGCCCCGCCATTTCTAGTTACGCCACTGGGTCTATCACAGTGATCAAAATAAAAAAAATAGTAAATCAACCCCCATTTTATTACCCCCTTAGTTAGGTAAAAATAATAAAATTAAAAAAGTATTAATTTACATTTTCCATTAGGGTTAGAGTTGGGCTAAAGTTAGGGTTGGGGCAAGGGTTAGGGTTGGGCTAAAGTTAGGGTTGGATTATATTTAGGGTTGGGCTAGGTTTAGGGTTGTGGTTATGATTGGGATTACAGTTAGGGTCAGGATTAGGGTTAGGGTGTGATAAGATTGGGTTTGTGGTTAGGGTTATGGTTAGGGTTGGGATTAGGGTTAGGGGTGTGTTGGGGTAAGGGTTGTGGTTAGGTTTATAGTTAGGGTTGGGATTAGGGTTAGGGATGTATTGGGTTAGGGTTGGAGATAGAATTGGAGGGGTTCCACTGTTTAGGTACATCAGGGGGTCTCCAAACGCAACATGGTGCCACCATTGATTCCAGCCAATTTTGCTCCCTCCCTTCTGAGCCCTGCAATGCGCCCAAACAGTGGCTTTCCTCCACATACGTGGTATTGGCGTACTCAGGAGAAATTGCACAACAAATTTGGTGGTCCATTTTCTCCTGATACTCTTGTGAAAATAATAAAAATTGGTTCCAAAGTAATTTTTTTGTGAAAAAAGTTAAATGTTCATTTTTTCCTTCCACATTGCTTTAGTTCTCGTGAAGCACCTGAAGGGTTAATAAACTTCTTTAATGTGGTTTTGCACACCTTGAGGGGTGCAGTTTTTGGAGTAGTGTTATTTGTGGGTATTTTCTGTCATATTGACCCACAAAACTCACTTCAAATGTGAGGAGGTCCCTAAAAAAATGGTTTTGTAAATTTTCTTGGAAAAATGAGAAATCACTGGTCAACTTTTAACCCTTATAACGTCTTAACAAAAAAAAATTGTTTCCAAAATTGTGCTGATGTAAAGTTGACATGTGGGAAATGTTATTTATTAACTATTTTCTGTGACATATCTCTGTGATTTAAGGGTACAAAAATTAAACTTTTGAAAATTGCAAAAATTTCTACATTTTTGTCAAATTTCCATTTTTTTCATAAATAAACTCAAGTTATATCGAAGAAATTTTACCACTATCATGAAGTACAATATGTCATGAAAAAACATTCTCAGAATCAGTGGGATCCGTTTCCACAGCGCTTTATAGACATTATTGTCTGTGTTATTTGTGGTTCTCTGGGGCAGCTGTTGCTATGCTATTGCTGCCCCATGTTCATATACCCTGACACCATCATAAAAATGTTAAGAAATTTAAACTCACATTAGAAAGTGTCATTATATTTTTCTATACAATCATTAATTGGATTTTCTGTTTTCAAAAAACCCATGTCGCCAAGCACAGTTTTTATTTTTTAAATTGTCCTTTACTCACTATCTCTAGTTCCGGCATTGAGTCTCTGTCCCTGTTCCCATTGTCTGTTAATGCCTGCAGTGCTAATGACATGCCAACAGCTCTACAGCCAATCAGGGCTCTGTGGCTCTGCTATTGGCTGGAATGCTGTCCATGTGACATCAGCATTGCACACAGTAAGAGACAACAGGGCAGCATCGGAGACTCAGCACTGGACCTGAGTAGTAAAGTAAAGTTCAGTTTGTTTGTTTTTTCAAGCAAACTATTCCTGAACATCTGGATTTTCTGAAAGCAGAAAACTCCTTTCTTTCATTATATAAAACTGGAAAGTCCCTTTAAAATTCCAGGTTGCTCAACCCTATCTTTGTGTCTTAATTATATTTGTCCCCTATAATGTGCTCTAATTGCACAAACAACACATGACAATGCTTATCTAGTGCAGGATTGTCCAAGTGTGGTTTTTAAGGACTGAACACATATTTAAGAGTAACACAAACCAGAGAAAGCGGAGTGATAATTGAGCTTGACATATAATGTATTAGACATGTTGTGAAAAGTCAGCACCATCACATTCATGGTTACTCAACTCATTTTGACAGTATTACATATCAATATGGAAAAGATGTTCTGTGATTAGGTTAATGACAGGCTAATGCAGAGCCTTTTCATATATACTTTTTACCTTACTCAAATGATGCCACCCCTTTATTAGATCTTTAAGCAGTTTTGTAAATGTGTCTTCATATTGTAAGGGGGTCAGGGCTTTACCCTTTTAAGTTGTATTCTGTTATTTATATGTACATGTATATAACTGCTATGTATCTTACTGTGATGTGTTTTCGTATATCTTTTGCTGTTGTATTATTGCTACATTATACTGTATGTAAGATGGGGGCACTGAGTACACGGCGTATTAAGGTTTAGGTGTAGGACATTGAGAGGTTAACAATAGGAGGGGTAGCTGGGGAATAAGGTAGTGAGGTAGTGAGATTTAGTGAAGAAGTTGCAGACGAAGTTTGGGAATAGAAGTAGTAGAGTGGGCCACCGTGAAAGTGCGCGGGCAGGATAACCGTAAGGGGGTGGACGACCCAGTATAGAATATTTCCTTGTCTGGTCTGAAGTCGGTTCCAGGGAGTTAAATACAAGTGGTGTTTTCACCGGGCTCCTCGTCCCGTTATAGCTTTGTGGCTTATTCTTGTGAAGTAGAAGAAGTGAGGGAAAGAAGAAGAAAATGCATTGCTGGTACTGTCACAAGTATGCTGGAAGTGCTATGGATGTGCTGTGTCCTGAAGAGAATAAATCCGTTTTGTTTAAAGTTGCTTTGGACTCTGCCTCCAGTCTTTTGAGTGAAAGGAAGAACATGGGACACAGCGGGAAAGAAGCATCTGACAGCACAGTGAGTATGGATTGTGCAGACAGGACAGGATTACCAGCTGGCCGGCTTATTACAATATCACCACCATAACATATTTCACACCATATTTACATAATTGACAAGCTTTCTTGTCGGCAGGCCCAGACTGTTCCAACCTGATATCCTTGTCTCTTTGCTAGTGATCAATATGAAGGATATCCCATATTTCAGTCACATCAAGCCGTAAACCTTGAGCTTATCACCATCTGTATTTCTTACTGTTGGTGTGTTGGAGCATGATCTATGGACATGAGCTAGCCTCTAGGTGAAAGGCTAGGATGTCGATGATGGGACATCATTAAAGAAGCACTCCCATCAAAATGATTATCCTCTTAATATATTGCAATCATCATATTAAATAGCACTGTATACTTACAATTGCTCATTTTACCTTTCTACCCAGCTAATTCTTCTCTTTTCCATTAGTTCTATGACATTATGTGATTAAATACTGACTAGCTGAATCATTCTACGCTCTATGTAGAAACAAGAGGTCAATTTTCCCTGTATGAGTCATCACTGCAAAAGTCTCAGTGGGGTAGTAGCAATGCAGCTGTGTCAGCAGTTGAAGAGGGGAATAACTCATGCAGGGAAAACAAACTTCATCTTTCTACATAAAGCAGGAAAAAAGAGAAAAGAAAAGAATTAACTGATTTGTTTTCTTTGGTATACCATGATGTAATGGTGACACATTTAGAAAACTGTTTAGGGAACTTTATTTTTTTTACTCAGTTGTATAGAACCATTAATTCCACTTTACAATCATCATCATCATCACTGTCCTCATTGGAGCTCACAATCTAAATTCCCTGTCTGTATGTCTTTGGGGTGTGGGAGGAAACTGGAACTAACAAAGGTATTGCAACTGTTTAATATTACGGAAGCCTGATGAAGGGCATATTAATTAACTTCCATGTCTAGCATGGCTGCAGGATGCATGCAGTTAGAAAAAAAGGCATACAACCTTTACAGAAATCATGAGTGGGATCATCAATGCCTGCAATACTCAAAACATTTTTTTTTTACTGTGGGTTCCATCTATATGTGTTTCAGAACAGTGAAACATCTATCTGATATTACTCCATGAAGGGTTTTATTCTTTCTTTACTAAACTGGGTCTCGCTAAACCATAGAGGAAGGCCATGACACAACTAAAGGAAGAGGTATCACCAGAGTTGCACACTTTGACACTATGACAGTGTGCAACTACATAGCACTATGTAAATATATAGTCACGTGTGGTCAGTGTCTATAATAAATAGATGCAGATGTCAATTTTTGCTGTTAAAATTTGTAACTGTAATACAGACGTATAGAAAAGACTCGAATATTTGTCAGAGAAGAATCACAAAACAGAATACAAAAGGATAGTATGAAAATTAATGCACCTTTAATAAAGACATTGGTGACGTGGTGGCACAACTAACAGGAGTGCCTGCAAATACAAACCGCAACAAACCGTGAGGGCATACACAATCGTAAGATATACAAGATATTGCACCAAAAGAAAATTAAATACTGATGGATGAACAATGCAGATGGGTATGCTAGTGTCCAAGTGGACAAACCTGACCAAAAATTAAGGACAATATCATAATTCTAAAGCGCATAAAGTATATAGTATATCCAAAAAGAGGCCAGAGTCTTTCAAATAAGGAGGTATTTAAGTAGTAAGAGAAAGTGCAATGTGCTAAAGTGCTTAAAGGGACATGCTAGTGCGGTAAGCACAAGATGAAATTATATACCATGGTTTAGAAGGATGGGTACACTGAGGGTTGAATGTTTAAGTGTGAGTCTAGTGCAGGTATTGTAATAGCAGTATCTCACATATAGTATGCTGCTGCACATAGACAATGTCAATGAATGTCAAGGTAATGATCCCATAGTATGAGGTATAAAGGCATAATTACCTGGTAGAATGCTGAGTAGGCGCGACACGTACCCAGACGCGCGTTTCAGACTGCGTCCTTCATCAGGGGGTAGTTACTTTCTGACCTATGTTCGGGTCTGTTTCCATTGGTATCACTATATCTACCACGAATGGTCTGCCATTTCACTTTGTGCACATATATATCACTATTACCACTAATGTAATTGATATAGAAGTATGTGTTGATATATATGTATTGCCTTGGTTCAGTATGATTTGATAAATATAGACGTATAGTATATTTCTTATTTTATCTTTATTTTCCAATTTACAAAGTTTTGATTGTTTTTTTTTTTGGCTTTCATCTGGAAAAAATTAAGAACATAGGATGGTAACCCTTATTGATCTGGCAACCAGCACAGCATTGCTGTCTTCTTGCTTATTCCATTTATGTTACCTGAGCCTTTTTGTGCCTGTCTATGAAGCGAAGTATGGCTAGTTAACACTATTTGCGGTACATAGTTTTTGAGGCCCTGCCCTTGCCTTGGTCATCATTTAAAGGTTATTCTCAAGTTCTTAAATGGGTAAAATTGTAAAGTGCTTGCAAAGAAAAGCAACTTCGCAGTTTTATTCTTTTTAACAATCCTCTCCATTCTCAAAACCAGAAGAATTTTGTTTTGTAATATTCATTTTGTAGATTACCGGGCACAGTTACACTTAATCTGTGTTGTCCTATCTCCTAGAGAAGAAGTGCAGCGCTTACATGCTCTTTCCAATAGGGATTGTAAGAACTGCTCTGAAGTTGCCAGATTGCTGGCAAATACAGTATGTACAGTACATAAATACTGCTAAAGCAATTTGAGTATTTATGAGCTGGATCTTGGAACTTAGATTGAGTATTTATGAGTTTATGAGCTGGATTTTGGAACTTAGATTAAGTAAACCCTGCCATACCTATATACCCATTGTCGGGTACACACACTCAGGATGTATACGCCCGACAGTGGTCAAAGTCAACATGGATGCCTAGTAGTGATGAGCGAGTATACTCATTGCTCGGGTGATCTCCGAGTATTTTGGGTGCTCGGAGATTTAGTTTTCGTCACCTCAGCTGCATGATTTGTGACTGATAGACAGCTTGAATACATGTGTGGAATACCTGTTTGTTAGGGAATTCCCCCATGTATTAAGCCTGTCTGCAAGTCGCAAATCATGCAGCTGAGACGACGAAAACTAAATCTCTGAGCACACCAAAATACTCGGAGATCACGCAACCATGCTCAGGGAGACCCGAGCAACAATGCTATTCGCTCATCACTAGTGCCTAAGCTTCTATCCACCATAGGGAGCAATTGTAAAAAATAAATGTATATCACATGATATGGGTTTTTTGCAGTAGCCTTCTGCTTAGTAAAGTACTGGCTGCTGCACTTTACAGTACAATAAGACAAACGGTATACAGGCACACACTTTTGGTCTGTCTGATGACGTCAACTTTACAGTATACACTGAAAATAGCTTCCAATGTACATTGTGGACTAATTGCACAGACACAGTGTGCACTTAGCATTACTTTAATAAATAAGTCCTAAAACGATCAGTCAGCAGAGTTTAGTTTCTTGTTGACAGTTCCTATTTAGCAACAGGACATTTCTTTCTGCACAGTGCACAGTAAAAACAGACAATGAATAAGTAAATGCAACTAAATGTCGTATCTTTTTTGCTGAACACAAGTGTTCCTTCCAGTTGATTTTTAAGTGGCACATCTACATAATATTGCATGCCATCCCAGCATTACATAGAGAGGTTCAGAAGTACAAAACTCATGAAATTCATAGTTTGTCTTGTCAGCAAAATATTGCTTGGCACATAAACAAGAACTGTTCTGTGGTATGCTGTTTCCTGAAACATTACCCAAATCTGTCATAGATTTCATTATTGGATGCATTCATTTTGAATTGCATTTCAACTACTAACCACTCCTAGGAATGATACACAATGAAGTATGTCATACTGCCTGGACCTAATTATGAATCCAGATATACTTCATAACAAGCAATTCCCTATTATGATTTTAAACAACTGCGTTCAGAGCTGTCCAGTGGGAGCTTCATAGAAACATTATATTTATATACCCTGGGAAGACATGTTGGACTTCAGCAGGCGATAGGTATAGTCTTATAAATCAAGTCATCACTTCTGCAATTGTTCACTCCTTCCTAGTAATGCAGTTTAGTGAATTCCATCTCATTTGCATGATTATTTTTCAGTTATTATAAAGCTTGACAACATTTTCCATTGATTTGTAAATTACATACAATATGTACTTACACTCTGGGCAGTGTGAGGCAGTGACCGGTGTGACATGTAGGGGTCGTTGTTATGATTTGGTAGCTGAGGAGGGCAGGAGCAAAAAACCGCAAATGCAGCCAAACACCAGAGAGGTTGGGATCTAATAGGTTGCAGACCCCTAAACTAAACGCACAACTAGAAGCAGCCGTGGGACGTTCCTACTGTGCCCTTGATGCCTTGTCACAGCCAGAGAGATTAGCTACCCTGAAGATGGAAGGAGGAAAGCTAACTGCCCCGGAGTAGAGCCCCAAGGAATAGGAAGCCCCCAAACATACAATGGCGGTTAGACAAGATGAAAACACGAACGCAGACATAAAATAGATTGAGCAAACGCTGGGGCCAAAATTGTCTAGATAGGACAGCACAGGAGAGAATACTGTCTGCAACCCAGCAAAACCCTAGGAAAAACTCCAACACTTCTGATTCCAAAAATGCTGAGACCACACGGTCTCGACCACCTATTTCAGATCTCTGGTGTGAGCAGCAGCTACCCAGCAGTAACAAATCACAGGAACAGAGCAAATGAACAAATACAAAAAGAGAACAGAGACCAGCACAAGCCCCCAAAGGGGACCCGGCTGAACTCAAAAGCAAGGCAGCAAAAACAAGGAAAATCAAACCACAGAAAAAAAAACCAGAAAGAAACTTATCTGAATGATAGCAGAAGACAGCAGAAAGAAAGCTGATTTCCAACCAAGACCAGGAAGAAACAATTGATCACCGGCGAGGATCATGGGAGGTCAGCTCACTTATATCAGGCCAGTCTGTCCCCCTGATAACCATTCATCAATTGCAGGTGGTGGACTTTTTCTGTTCAACATAGGTTCAATACCCTCAGCAACCACCAGAGGGAGCCTCAGCTCCGAAGTCATCTCCAACACGTTCACAACAGGTCGCTGTGTGTTCCCCCAGGATGCGCACGGAGGCATATTGAGGCCATGAGTGAGCTTTGCAGTCACAGGCGTAGCTGTGATTGCAATGCAAGGTAAAAGTAAGTGTGGGTCTTGGACATGCTAGTTGAGAAAAGTCAGATTTAGGGAAAACCTGCTCTGGGCTTTTGTGTTTTGAAACAGACTACAGATGGTAGTGGTGAAGTCTGTTTCATTCCGGCCAGGTTTCATGTGGCCCACGCCACAGATTCCAGTTTAAACCCTCAGATAAGGTTGGTGTGTCGTCGGTCATGCAGTTGGCGTTTGCCGAGTGCAGCAGAAGCTCTCAGCTCACCGTGGAGGGATGCAGGCACGGAGCCAACAGCTAGGATGAAAGTCTGGACCTCAGGTACATAGCGAGTTTTGGCACAAAGGAAACAAGAAGTACAGATTTGCACCAGAGACAACGCTGAAGCAATAGTTACAGGCCTCAGCTAGAAGCGTGCAACAGCAGGGTGCCACCCACTGCCAGACCAAACCCAGACGTTCTCAAGTGAGATCTGGAGACCCAACTATGCCAGACAAGACTTGAGGACCCGACCTTTGCCAGTCAAGATCCAGAACCCAGACAATGGCAGCCAAGAGCCAAAGTCCAGCCCTCTTTTCCTCAGGCCTAGGAGATACCTGACATCGGTCAAGCACTGAAGATCCGAGAGTGCTCTTCGACCAGAGTAGGATGCCTGCAATGATAGAAGGAAGATGCTAGTGAGCCGGGCTATTGCTTCCAGCCATAGCATATGGTAAAGGGGACGGTCTGGGCTAGGGCAATAGGGATCAGTTGGGGAAAATGTTCCTTGATAGACTTTGCTAGGAGGACTTTTGGCCCAGCAGGAAAACCCAGTGACCCCTGTTAGTGCCATTGCTGCAGGAAGAGCTAGCGTAGTAGCTTCCCCCAAGAATGGGAGTACCGCCCCTGCCAGAAGGACATAAGTATAATCCCTAAGAGACTTTTCTGCTATTATAATTGAACTCTAAGGCCTTCTGTATGTTCCTTATTTTATGATTTACTGGGCTTAAGAGGTTGTCCACTACTAGGACTTCCACTTCATGCTCTGTTCTTATGAAGGCGGGGACAGTTGGTTTCCTCTGGTTTACTCCCAGAGTACTCAGGGTGGTTATGTCCGCAAATTGTGGATGTGACTGGCTCCATGTGCAGCTCTGTATGTTTGACTTCTTTTTTAAAAAATTTGCAAAAATTTCTACATTTGTTTTTTTCAGTCAAGATGGGGTGTAGAGTGTACATTAATGAGGAAAAAAATGAACTTTCTTAAATTTACCAAATGGCTGCAATGAAACAAAGAGTAAAAAATGTAAAGAGGTCTGAATACTTTCCATACCCACTGTATAAGGTACCTGGATATAAATGTGTATGAGTTGATACTGAATATGTCTCATCAGTACTGTAGTTCCTGTATGGTCTGCAGTCTGATAATGACTGATAACAACTCCCAGCATCCGCTTACCATTGTTAAAGACATACTGTGAGTTGTAGGTTCATGAGATACACATGTATATGGGCCTGACTTGACTTTACAATTGGTTGCTGTACTAAGTTGGTGATGTATTCATGTATTGCTGGTTTTTCTGGTGATGTATACATGTACTAAGGATGGTACTGGTGTTGTATTTATTTACTGATGGTAGTTCTTGTGATGTATAAATGTACTGATTATGGTTCTTGTGATATGTTCATGTGCTGATTGAGCTTTTGGTGATGCATTAATGTACTGATAGTGGTTCTACTGATGTATTCATGTACTGATGGTGGTTCTTGTGATGCATTTACCTACTTATGGTGGTTCTGGTGCTGTATTAATATACTGATAGTGGTTTTAGTGACTTATATATTAACTGATGATGGTTTTTGTGTCGCATTTATGGTCTATTGTCACAAGGGTGTCTCGTCCGCCTGGAAGACCTGGAGTTAGACGGTCACATTGGGTAATGAATCGCAGATCTGCTGTAGAGATGGTGTGATTTGTTTCCCATATTATATGGATTTAGTTTCCTCTGTTGGGGGAGGATCTAAGTGACCCTTCACGGTTGACCAAGTGATTTCCAAATTAATCCACAGGACATTGCTAGCAACTGAAAATGACCAGACGGAGACAACGTGTCTCTGTTTGGGAGAATCAAGGCAGATTCCTACCCCGTTTATTACGTCCTCTTCTTTTATAGTATTTAGCAAGTTGTACTTCAACCAATAGTTTAAAAACACACTTATTACACTTAAACTATGAAAATACAGAAAGACCGGAAACTACATATATGGCCGTGTCTACGTGACATAGAAAAAAACACAATAGTACATTCATCTGAGTTTTATACAATGATACATCCCAAGGTCTCATATCTTGACCAGGCTGGAACAGTCTGGTTTTTGTTACAGCCATAACCTTTACTCTAGTCACAGAGAACAATTTGGCTTTATAACAGTCATAAGCTATATCCTAGTAACAGAATTTATCTCATAAACAACAAGATAGAATTACAAGCACAAAATGGTTTTGATTTTGGTTTAACCCTTCACACCTCTAGTGCTGAAGAGGTTAATGACTGTTTCTATGCTGATAACATAAAAAATCAAAAACAGCTAACATACCATGAAATCTGGCCTTCACCAACACTGAGTTGTGCATTTGTCATCAGACAGTGTTGGTGAAGGCCAGATTTCATGGATATTAGCTGTTTCTATGCTGATCAAAAACATGCAGCTTTGTTTCAGCTGCTTCTGATCTGGTCATTACCTCTTCCTATAAAAACTGGCCTGACCTTCTTGTACCTGACAGTGAAAGATTTGTTTTCCAGTGCTGTGTGCTAAAGCTAAGTGGATGGAGTGGAGTTGTTTTAGTAGTGATCTGTGGTTTGCTTTAGTATATGTATGTGTGTTTAACTCCTGGTCCCTGTTCGCATTTAGTTTATTCCTCCCTGTCCCTATCCTCCTCCCTATGGTTGTTAGTGCTTTTGTATGATAGAGGTTTTCTGTTAACCCTGTTTTTTCTTTGTTTACCTTGCATTTCTGTCCCATGCCTCATCTGGTGGAAGATGGGAAAGTTCAGAGTTTAACACGAGCATAATAAGGTCAGAGACTGGGGCCTCTCTACTTTCAAGAGTACCCCGGAAAGGGATAATTAGGGTTCCAGTTTAGGGACAGTTTGAGGCTTCCTTAATTACCAAAGACCATCACAGCATGACAACTATTGATGGCTCTAGTGTTCTATTTATGTATTGATGATGATTTTGTTTTCATAATCATGTAATGATGATGGTTCTGGTGATAAATACAACCCCAGAACATCCATCACTATATGAATACATCAAAAGGTCCACCATCTGTAAATGAATACGTCACCAGAACCACTATGAGTACACGAATATGGCACCAGAACCACCATCAGTTTTGTTGCAAACTGTATTTGTCACATGACGGATGTAAAAACTATCAGATGTATCCATTTATATACAGATCTGGGAAAAATTAAGAGACCACCACATCAAAACCCTGTCATGGGCAGCCCATTCTCCAGACCTGAACCCCATTGAAAACCTCTGGCATGTAATCAAGAGGATGATGGATAGTCACAAGCCATCAAACAAAGAACTGCTTAAATTTTCAGAAGCAGTGTGAAAGACTGGTGGCAAGCATGTCAAGATGCATGAAAGCTGGTTTTAAAAATCACTGTTATTCCACAAAATATTGATTTCAGAACTCTTCCTGAGTTAAAACATTAGTATTGTTGTTTCTAAATGATTATGAACTTGTTTTCTTTGCATTATTTGAGGTCTGAAAGCACCGGTTTTTTTTATCATTTTTACCATTTTTCTTTGTCAGAAAAAAATACAAAATTTATTGCTTGGAAATTCGGAGACATGTTGTCAGATGTTTATATACTAAAAAAAAATTTACATTTTACTCAAAAATATAAATATAAGAGAAAAATCATACAAACATAACATTTGAAAGTGGTCTCTTAATTTTTGCCAGAGCTGTATAATGAGGTCTGTTTAGTTTTCATTAGGATATCTGCCAAATGCTGGACACCTTAATTGAAACATGATCAAACAATGAATGATTCTACATCTAACTTTGAAAACACACTCCCCTGTTGAGCCTCACCCCTAAAATACACCAATTTTTTACTTTTACTGGTATTTTTGGGTGAAAAAAGCAACAATTCTAGGGGAAGGGAGTCATCGGAGTTGGAAGAGGGGGCATTAGTGTCTGACCCATTTCTATACTTGAGGGTTTATCAGGGGTGGGGCCCCCATCAGCTTCATCTGCCTAGGTAACCAAAATACCTTGTCCCAGCCCTATATATATATATATATATATATATATATATATACACTGCTCAAAAAAAAAAAAGGAACACTTAAACAACAGAATATAACTCCAAGTAAATCAAACTTCTGTGAAATCAAACTGTCCACTTAGGAAGCAACACTGATTGACAATCAATTTAACATGCTGTTGTGCAAATGGAATAGACAACAGGTGGAAATTATTGGCAATTATCAAGACACACTAGATAAAGGAGTGGTTCTGCAGGTGGGGACCACAGACCACATCTCAGTACCAATGCTTTCTGGTTGATGTTTTGGTCACTTTTGAAAGTTGGTTGTGCTTTCACACTTGTGTTAGCATGAGACAGACTCTACAACCCACACAAGTGGCTCAGGTAGTGCAGCTCATCCATGATGGCACATCAATGCGAGCTGTGGCAAGAAGGTTTGCTGTGTCTGTCAGCGTAGTGTCCAGAGGCTGGAGGTGCTACCAGCAGACAGGCCAGTACATCAGGAGACATGGAGGGGGCCGTAGGAGGGCAACAGCCCAGCAGCAGGACCGCTATTGCGACCTTTGTGCAAGGAGGAACAGGAGGAGCACTGTCAGAGCCCTGCAAAATGACTTCCAGCAGGCCAAAAATGTGCATGTGTCTGCACAAACGGTTAGAAACTGATTCCATGAGTATGGTCTGAGTGCCCGACGTCCACAAATGGGGGTTGTGCTCACAGCCCAACACTGTGCATTTGCCACAGAACATCAGGATTGACAAATTTGCCACTGGCACCCTGTGCTCTTCACAGATGAAAGCAGGTTCACACTGAGCACATGTGACACACGTGACAGAGTCTGGAGACGCTGTGGAGAGTGATCTGCTGCCTGCAACATCCTTCTACAGGACCGGTTTGCAGTGGGTCAGTAATGGTGTGGGGTGGCATTTTTTTGGAGGGCCACATGTGCTCACGAGAGGTAGCCTGACTGCCATTAGGTACCAAGATGAGATCCTCAGACCCCTTGTGAGACCATATGGTGGTGCGGTTAGCCCTGGGTTCCTCCTAATGCAGGACAATGCCAGACCTCATGTGGTTGGAGTGTGTCAGCAGTTCCTGCAAGATGAAGGCATTGAAGCTATGGACTGGCCCACCCGTTCCTCAGACCTGAATCCAATTGAGCACATCTGGGACATCATGTCTCGCTCCATCCACCAATGTCACGTTGCACCACAGACTGTCCAGGAGTTGGTGGATATTTTAGTTCAGGTCTGGGAGGAGATCCCCCAGGAGCCCATTCGCTGCCTCATTCATGAGCATGCCCAGGCGTTGTAGGGAGGTCATACAGGCACGTGGAGGCCACACACATTACTGAGCATCATTTTGACTTGTTTTAAGGACATTACATTCCACTTTAATTTTGTGGGTGACTCCAAATCCAGTCCTCCATTGGTTAATAAATTTGATTTCCATTGATGATTTTTATGTGGTTTTGTTGTCAGCACATTCAACTTTGTACAGAACAAAGTATTCAATGAGAATATTTCATTCATTCAGATCTAGGATGTGTTATTTGAGTGTTCCCTTTATTTTTTTGAGCAGTGTATATATATATATATATATATACATATACATATATATATGTGTGTATTTATATATGTATATATATATAATATATATATATATATATATATATGGCATTACTATAGCAGTGAGAGTCCTCTTAACAATTTATGGTTTGCATGTGTCCAGAAGCATAAGACAAGCACAAGGTATTGGGCATATTTACAATCTTCATTGTGCAACACCAACTGCGTGCTTATTAATGGAAATATTTGTGGGGTCAAAATAGTCAGTGCACCTATAGGTGAATACCTACAGGGGTGTAATTTCCAAAATCAGGTCACTTGTGGGGGAAGAATTTTCTGTTCTGGCACAAGTGTGGCTCTGTAACAAACTTTTCCTACCAAATCTGAGTTGCTATAGTCAAATAGCGCTCATTCCCTTCCAGTGTACATAAGCAATACTTTTAGACCACAATTGTGGAAAATTGTGGAAAGTATTGTAGGGTTAATTTTCTCCTCCTACCCCTTGAGAAACTTGAATACTCTGTGGCTAAAACAATAATTTAGTGGAAAGCATGTATAATTTGTATCTCTCTTTCCGTTTGTAAAATTGGGTAATTTTGTAGGCGGTGCTACTGATTTGGCACCTCACGGTCTCTGCAAATGTGACATGACATCCGCAACACGTTCCAGGACTCTGAAATGATAATCCTTCCCTTTTGAACCCTGCAATGTGCCCATGTGTACCCAAAAATGTTATAAAATGATTGCATATTGTGTGCTATCGCTTAATAATTACTGTGCCCTGACTAATCCAGATATTGAAGGGGCTACAATGCTGGTGTAGCACTGTGCCCACTTCATAGTTTTGCCTTGAACAGCAGTACCACTGTCACCCGCTGGCAGTGAGACACATGATGCTAAATTAGTACTGAAGTTACTTACAGTATTCTTCTGGTTGGTGGGTTTGATTTTCCATTTACTTTTTCATCCTTTAAAAACATATTTTGCACATTTTTAAAAAATAATTTATGAACTTTTTCTGTCCTTTTAAAAACAAGGAATTTGTAGAAATCTTTCCTTGAGTGTGAAAGAAGCTAATTTGGACCACAGAAGTACTCCCAACTATTTTTTTTTAAGAAATATGTGTATATGTGCATGTAATGTAGTGTGAGTGTATTAATTTATTCACCTTCTCCAGTATCCAGCTCTGTTCTGCTTTGCTTCTCAGTGAAGTCAACGCAGTTGCGACTAGCCGGCTCACTCTATACTCTATGCGCAAGAATGCTCTTTTACAATGTAAATCTATGAAGCCTAGTTTTCTCGCTCCATAGAATTACACTATAAAAGCCACTTCCGGATCATGCAGAGCGCAGCGTGACCCTGACAGTCTGCAGAGGGGTGACGTCACTGAGACAAGAAGAACGGTGCTGGACACCGGAGAGAGCGGCTGTAGGGGAGTATATTAATACACACATACACAAATTTTATAAAAATATAGATTGGAGGCTTCTCTGATGGTCAGTATATTACATTCTATTTACATTATTCCTATGAACAAACATTCTTTTAAGGTTACATGTGGAATATGGAATTATCCTTGCTGTTATCAGTCATTGTCTGATGGAAACAGAATATTGTCTCAAATGTGTAACAGCAGTATGTAGGTGTAATGGAAAGAACTGATGGAAAATAATGGACGCAGTTGTTTCTTTTTAAAATGAAACAGGTGTTGTGGGTGAAGAGAGATTCAATGGAGCGGAGAGCAGGAGGATTGTGTGGGGGCGCCTGACATACTGGTGACTGATATATGTATTAGCCAAAAGAGCCTGCTATATACACACACACGGGTGGGGAATAAAACAGCAAGCAAAACAATTGTTAGTATTGATTTATGTGAAGATAAGGCTTGTGTGGGTGTTGGGATAAGTCTAAGTCTTCATACTTTAATCATAAATTTAAAACTTTTGGCCAAATGCTCGTCCAACCAACAGATATTTTTCTCATCACCCCCATAAACATGCAAAGTCTGCAAAATTGTTGAGTTTGTACGAAAAGTATCTGGCTTGCCTATCAGTATTAAACTATATTTGTTTGATGGGTTGCTGACTGGCAAGCATGCATCAGGTGTATTTGCATTTCTGAAACTCTAACAGTTAGGTGGCCATACACATTAGCTGTTGGTTGGAGGATTGCTGTTGGTTAATTGTTCTGCTGAAAACTTTCTACACCATACATGTACACACTTGGGCCCCAATTCATCATTTGCGTTTTTTTAAGTCATTTTTCTTTTTTGTCTTCTTATAACAGTTGTTGTTTTTGAAGTCAAATTCTTCAAAATAGCGCACTCGATTCATGAATTGAAAAATGGTCTTTTTGCTATCTTAAACTGTTTTTGCACTGTTGGCACCAAAAATCTCACATTTTGCAAAATGACACAAAAATTGCGTTCTCAAAACGCACAATGGAGTGAAATGGAAAGGTGTTGCAGCAAATATTTCAGCTTTTTAAAAAGCAATTCATGAATTAGGAAAAAACATCTGGAATCTTTAAACTCCACCCACAAAGAGGGAAAAAATAATAAAACAGGGGACCAGATATAAAATAGACTTAAAAAATGCTGCAAATAGAATAATTAAATCAGAGTATAACACTAACACCCTCAATGATATACGAAAAACAGGAAAAGGATAGAAAGCTGCAGACAAACTTAGGATTCTTTGTGAGAAAATCCAGGAAATAAGCCAAAACCAAAAATTAAAGATATAGTTTGTCGCACTAATCGGTAATGGTGATTATTAGTTAGCATGAAATAGATAGGTAATGGGAGTAGAATCCCACTAGAAAAATGTGCAGCATTAACACTCTGAGTAATAAGCTACCACTCCAAAAAAACAAGGAGAAAGTGTATTCTCCGAAACGCATCGGTTTGCTTTTTAGCCTTCCAGACAGTCCGTAGCACAGTGACATCACACGCTGTCAAGTATTGTCGGCCATTTTTTTCTGCTGCATAACCAGTTAGTCTGCGCACTTTGATCTCCATCGCAACAGAGCTCCTTTCTGTTGCTCTAAACCATGGCAGCTGGCTATGATCTGCAGGAATGGACAATACTTCACGGCATCCAACCAAAATGGAGTGACAGCAGGGTAGGACATATGCCATAGAGGCTGTATTGATTTTCCTACCTGCTGCCTTTCATTGTATCCCTCTTTTCCACAATCATTATCAAATATAAATTGGTGAAGAAGTACACTGGGCATTATACCATCAGTGACTGTTTGTAATTTAAATTACTAAATTGCTATTCGGATATTGCATTTGATTTTTTCTTTGTCTTTTGTCTTTTTGGATCGGTGGTTTATTACGCATAATGATAATGCTGCATATTTTTCTAGTGGGATTCTATTCCCATTAGCTATCTATTTCATGCTAATCAACATTATGGATTAGCGTGACAAACTATATCTTTAAAAATTGAATAATGACTTGGGTGCAAACAAAAAAAAAAACGTAAAACTGGACAAAAAATAGGGGTCTTGGTGTTCTCTGTAGCGATAAGGGAATAAACTACTGCCTTACTCCTTCGGTAGCATTTACCTGAGAGCAAAAAGATCTGATAATTGTGATCCACTTACCCAGCCCTTATGTAAGGTTCTATGTATATATTCCTGAAACTCAGTTTGTTCGTCAGCCATTTTACTTTCTGTCTTGCTGCAGCTATCTTGCCCTCAGTCAAAATGGAGTTTCCAGCTTGCATGTTCCCGCCCTGATTCTCTCCTTTGCTTCTTAAGCAGCCACAGCTGAGCAATCAGTGCTTCAGAATCTAGCCTGCAGTGAACCTGTGACTTGACTCCTGTAAGCCTTGGACCTTGTACTCCAGCTATTCCTACTGAGGAACTCTGAAGCACTTGTGGACTCTGAACCCTGCTCTTTGAAAGACCCACGTTTGCATGGACTTACGGTAACAGAGAAGAAGATCCTGAATCTGTATTGGAGAGTGATTGCTGAACTTGGATTACTCTGGCCTGCTGTGTCTCCTGTTTCTGTGTCTGCAAACTGTGTGACTATTTCTGCCAACTTGTATGAAGTAATACAGGACTTTTCTATATCAAACCTGTGACTCCTGTGTTTTCATCGCACCCAAGCACAAGACGCTATATGAACTGTACTACATACATTACAAGATTCTGAAGCCAAAACGTTAGTGTCTGCTGGGTCTGGAAGGCTGTGTCTGCTGTACTGTGGATATCAGACGTCCGGTTGTACTTTCTGTGATGACAGTGGTTGTGACTTCTCACAACCATTCCAGGTGAGCAATTCCCTTAAGTTTTTTCTTTTTGCAGTGTTACCACAGGTAAACACTATTGTTTTTTTTTTTCCTTTCTTTTCTCTTTTTTGTCTGCTGTAACTCTGGATATCAGATGTCTGGTTGAAACTTTCTGTGATGATAGTGGTTGGACTTCTCACAACCATTCCAGGTGAGCAGTTCCCTTAATTTTTTTTTCTCTCTGCAGTGTTGCCACAGGTGAACACTATTGTTTTTTTTTCTCTCCTCTTCTTCCAGTAATCCTGTCTTAAAAGATCTGGAAAATGGAGGCCCGCATAAAGGAACTTTGCGGAGTGACTGATAATATCCTTGCAGATTTGCAGAATATAAAGACCCGTTTTACAAATCTACAGGACCTCAATAATCACAATTTGCAAGTGGTTGGACAGACTACCCAGGATTTGCGAGCCAGGATTGAGGTTCTAGAGGGGCGAGTCCAGGCTCCTGCCGTAGCCCCGAGTGCTGGGATTCCCAAGTTGCCCCCTTTTCGTTTTGGCGGTGAACGTGAGAAATTCAGGGGATTTATTAATCAATGCAATCTTTTTTTTTCTGCACATGCTTCACAATTTCCCACTGAACGATCTAAGGTGCTTACTATAATTATGTTGCTTACCAACAAGGCTTTAATGTGGGCAAACCCTCTGATTGAGACTGAGGATGATTGTTTGAATCACCTTGATGATTTTATTTCAGCCATGGGGCAGGTGTTTGATGACCCCAATCGAGGTGCAACAGCTGAAGCAGCCATGTTAGCTTTGCGCCAAGGTAAGCACTCGGTAGCTGAATATGCCTTGGATTTCAGGAGATGGGCCCTTGATACCACCTGGGACAGTTCCGCCAAAAAATCTATTTTTCGAAAGGGGTTATCTCCACTGATTAAGGATGAACTTGCTCGTGCCGACCCTCCCACTGCGTTAGGTGACTTTATTAACTACTGCATCCGTATTGATACTCGTCTGACTGAACGCAGGCAAGAGAGATGGTTCGAAAGCAATCGTACTAACCTTTTCCTACCTTCCTCTCCAGCTAAGGAACCTTTGAGTAGGATTACACGGGAACCTGAACCTGAACCCATGCAGGTAGACTCTTTACAACGACGGGTTAGTGATGCACGCAAGGAACATCGTTTTAAGGAGAATCTATGTTTCTATTGTGGTAAGTCAGGGCACTTCATTATAAACTGCCCCAGCCGTTCTCGTAAGACTACTGCAGCACTCATTCATTGTGAGTGTTGCGAGAGGGGATCTGTCAGGTCCGAGCCTCAGGCTCCAGAGAGATCTGCAGCAACAGATCTTGATTTCTCGGACTTAAACTCCGTTACCTCTGAGGACGTTGACTGTGTAAACGCTGCCATTTTTCAAGTTTCCTCAGCGGTGTCCCAGCTGAGTTGTAAGAAAAACAATTCTCATTGCTTTCTTTCCATCAAACTCTGGGTTGACTCAGCTTGGGTGTCTAGCTCTGCTATGATCGACTCAGGGGCAAGTGGAAATTTTATGGATGTCTCCTTTGCTCTGAAACAGGGAATACGTTCAGTGAAGAAGGCTACTCCAGTACAGATGGAAACTGTGGATGGCTCCCTGCTGACCTCTGGACCAGTGGATCAGGAAACAGAGCCTTTGAGGGTTCTTATGGGTAAAGATCATCAAGAGAAACTGTCCTTTATGCTTATCTCTTCTCCCCACTTTCCCATTATTCTAGGGCTACCATGGCTGCAGGCTCAGAATCCTACCATTAACTGGGAGACCAAGGAATTACACTTTCCAGAGAAACAGATGAGTCCAAAAGTTTCAGCTTGCTCTGTTCCTAAAGGAATCATGTCAGTCCCTGAACTACCAGCTGTATACCAGGACTATGTGGATTTATGTGACAAGAAGAACGCTGACCAGCTTCCTCCTCACCGTCCATATGATTGTCCAATTGAATTATTGCCTGGAGCAGAGATACCTTTTGGTAAGATCTACCCCCTGGCGGGGCCCGAGCTAAAGGCTTTAAAGGATTACATAGATGAAAATCTAGCCAAGGGCTTCATACGCCCCTCTTCATCTCCTGCAGGTGCACCCATCTTCTTTGTAAAGAAGAAAGATGGATCTCTGAGACCATGCGTAGACTATAGGGAACTCAATAAGGTTACTATTAGAAACCGTTATCCATTGCCTTTAATCCCTGAGTTATTGGAGAGAGTGCGACATGCCAAAATTTTTTCTAAACTAGATCTTCGTGGGGCCTATAACTTAGTCCGTATTAGACCTGGGGATGAATGGAAGACTGCATTCAGGTCACGCTATGGACACTTTGAATATCTAGTTATGCCTTTTGGTCTGAGTACCGCCCCAGCCACTTTCCAACACTTGGTGAATGACATCTTCAGGGATCTCCTAGATACATTCGTGGTAATTTATTTGGATGATATTCTAATTTTTTCTAACTCCACAGAGGAACATTATGGACATGTGAGAATGGTCTTGGAACGTCTAAGACAAAATCATCTTTACATCAAACTTGAAAAGTGTGAATTCCATAGGACCGAAATTCAATTTCTGGGGTATGTACTGTCTACAAAAGGAATTAGTATGGATGGAAGCAAAACCCAAGCCATCAAGGATTGGCCAAGTCCTAGAAATGTGAAGGAGGTACAGCGCTTCATCGGGTTTGCCAACTTCTATAGACGTTTCATTAGAAATTTCTCTGAGGTAGTGTCACCTATCACTCAACTTACCCGGAAAGAGTCTAGGTTTTCCTGGACTCCCCAAGCCCAGGAAGCATTTTCCCGTCTAAAAGATAAATTTACCACTGCACCTATCCTAGTACATCCCAACCCCGAGCTTGCCTTCATAATAGAGGTGGATGCTTCAGACTGTGCCGTGGGAGCTATACTCTCTCAGAGAACAGGTGAGAAGAATGTCTTGCATCCCTGTGCCTTCTTTTCCCAGCAGTTGTCTTCGGCTGAGAGGAACTACGATGTGGGCAATAGAGAGTTGTTGGCCATTATTGCCGCCTTCAAAGAATGGAGACACCTTCTTCAGGGAGCTGCACAGCAAATAGTCGTCCTGACAGACCATCGTAACCTTGAGTTTATCAGGTCGGCTAAGTGCCTGACTCCTCGCCAGGCTCGCTGGAATCTTTTCTTAAACCAATTTAATTTTATCATCTCTTATAGACCAGGATCGCGCAATGGAAAGGCTGATGCACTCTCTAGGATTTACTCAGCAGAGACACGTCCAATTACTCCTCCTAAGACTATTCTTCCTGACTCTAGATTCCTAGGAGTAATTCATAATCAAGACCTACTTAAGGACATCAAGGAAGCATACCATGCGGATTCCTTTTTGGCACAACCCCCAAGGGACGTAAGTCTTGTCTTTAAGAATGGTGTGTGGATTCAGGGACAACGTCTGTATATTCCTGAAACAGTCAGATTAAGAGTATTGCAACTCATTCACGATTCCAAGATAGCTGGGCATAGAGGAATTCTAAAGACACAGGAATTTCTTTCTCGTTTCTTTTGGTGGCCCACTTGCAGGAAGGATGTTTTGAATTATGTCACTTCATGTGAGGTCTGTGCAAGATGCAAAACACCTCGCTCCTCACCAACTGGTCTGTTACAGCCTCTTCCCACCCCGTCCTGCCCGTGGGGATCCATTTCTATGGACTTCATTGTGGAGTTACCAACCTCTCAGGGGAAGAACACCATTCTAGTGGTGGTTGACCGTCTAACAAAGGCAGCTCATTTTATCCCTTGTGTCGGCTTACCCACTGCAAAACAGACATCAGATTTGATGATTAAAGATGTGTTTCGCTTACATGGAGTACCGGATGAGGTTATTTCGGATCGAGGGTGCAATTCACTTCTAGGTTTTGGCAAAATTTCTGTGCAGCATTGGACATTAAAGTAAACCTTTCTTCTGCTTTTCATCCCCAGACTAATGGACAGACCGAACGAACCAATCAAACCCTGGAGCAGTATCTCCGCTGCTTTATCTGCCACCTACAGGATGATTGGGTGGATCTACTTCCATTAGCTGAGTTCTCGTATAACAACTCTCAGAGTGCCTCCACTAAACAGTCTCCTTTTTACTCTAATATAGGTTATCATCCTAACATTCTACCACGATTTCCCATAGAAACGCCTTTACCAGCAGTGGCTGAAAGAATCACGTCTTTACAGAAGAATATGGATCTTCTAAAGGAAAATCTGGAATCGGCTCAAGAAAGGTACAAGAAAGCAGCAGATAAATTTCGTAAACCTGCACCAGCTTTCAAGGTAGGAGACTTGGTCTGGCTGTCAACCAGAAATCTTAAGTTAAGGATTCCATCGTCTAAGTTGGGACATAAGTACATTGGACCCTATAAAATCAGTAAAATTATAAGTGCCGTTGCTTGTCGTCTTCAACTGCCCAGAACTATGAGAATCCACCCTGTCTTTCATGTATCCCTACTAAAGGCTGCGACACCCAATACGTTTCCTGGACGTTCCTCTCCTTGCCCTGACCCAGTGCTAGTCGATGGTCAGGAAGAATTTGTGGTGGAAAGGATTTTAGATTCCAGGTTGTTTAGAAATCAGTTACAATATCTGATTAAATGGCAGGGCTACCCAGTGGAGGACAACTCATGGGAACCGGTCAATAACGTTAATGCTCCTCGCTTGCTCCGTCAGTTTCATCAGAGGTACCCACACAAGCCTGGTCTGAGGTCATCCGGAGGTTGTCCTTAAGGGGGGAGTAATGTAAGGTTCTATGTATATATTCCTGAAACTCAGTTTTTCGTCAGCCATTTTACTTTTGTACTTGGCTGCAGTAATTTTTGGGCCCCACGTCCAAATGGAGTTTCAGCTTGCATGTTCCCGCCTGTTCTTCCTTTGCTTTGCAGCCACAGCTTAGCAATCAGTGCTTCAGAATCTACAAGCAGGAACTGTGACTTGAGTCCTGTAAGCTTGCCTGTACTCCCTATTCCATAACTGCAGGAAACTCTGAAGCATTTGTGACTCTGAAACCACAGCCTTTGAAAACCACGTTGCATGGACTTACGGTAACAGAGAAGAAATCCTGAATCTGTATTGGAGAGTGTATTGCTGAGCTTGATTAAATTGCCTGCTGTGTCCCGTTCTGTGTCTGCAAACTGTGTGGACATTTCTGCCAACAGTAAGAAGGAATACAGGACTTTCATATATCAAACCTGTGATTCCTGTTTTTCATCGCACCAAGCACAAGACATATTATGTAACTGTACTACATACATTACCCTTTCTTTGTAATGTGAGAGTTAAGGGCCCCTAATTAGAAAACAAGAAAAAAACATAATTGAATCAAGCAATATATCTGAAATAACAACTTTCATAAACATGTAGAGTTGACTGAATCTTTTGCCAAGCTTTTCCAAAAATTCAGTGGTACTTCAAATACCCTAAAAAGTTGTGTGTAACACTCTGTAGTCTCCTAAGACACTGTTCAACTCCGTCAATTTCTGTAATACAAGCCTAGCTTTAATATTAAAAAAGCACAAGAAGGCCAATAGGTGTATGGAATATTGAACCCGCTTACTGCGCACTGTGAATGCCACTGTCAGAGATTGCCAGAAGCAAGTAACAGGTTAACAGTAGGGATGGGCGGCCCCAAGCGGTAAAGTTCGGGGTCCATACCAGACGCCTAGTGTCCGTGCACGGACTCCGAACACGAACTTCTCCCTGTAGTCCGTGTTACTGTTTGGGTTCACCAGCACGAACATCTGATGTTTCCCACATTGTGATCTGTGTGACAGCGCAAGAAACACTGGCTCTGATCAGCGGTAAGTTTGTTACCTCCGGTCAGAGCGCTGCGGTTCCCACGCTATCACACAGATGACAGCGTGTGAGCCAGCAGCTGTGACTGGCGGTAAAAGGTTTTTTCCAGTTACAGGCATCAGCTGATAAGAGTACTACTCTGATCATCATACAGCCAGTCTCTCTGATAGTAGCGAGATCAGGCGTACGCCAATGGGAGTATTCATCAGCCGGCGCCTGTAAAACAAATAAATAAAATTAAAAAATGGGTAGGGTCCCCTCTATTTTGCTAATCAGTGCAGGCAAAATCGACAGCTGTGGGATGCAGCGCTCAGCTGTCAGCGTTATCTTGGCTGGTAATCAAAAATAGAGGGTCCCCATGCAGTTAGTTAAAATTATTTAAATAAATAGTTAATGGGTTCCCACCCATTTTTCACCACCAGCCAAGCTAAAGTAGACAGCTGGTGGCTTGTATTCTCTTACTGGGAAGGGGCCATGGATATTGGACCTCCCCAGCCTAAAAATAGTAGCCTGCAACCACCCAAATAAAGGCACATCTATTAGATTATTCTATTGCTTTGCCCAGCTATTCCCACATGCCCCCTGGTGCGGTGTCAAGTGGGGTAATATTTGTGGGGTTGATATCAGCTTTGTAATGTCAGCTGTTGTGAATGGGTTTGAGATGAGTTCTGAGCAGAGGCTTCCTCTGGTGGTTACAAGCGGTGCTGGTCTGTCCAGTGAAGATTGTGAGGATTGGGAATCAGGTGTTACTGACTGGTCTTATATAAGGGAGTCACCTTCCCATCAGGGTTGCCGGTGATCAATTGTTCTGGTCTCAATCCTTGAATCCTGTTTCCCTTGTAGCCTGCTGTGTCGTGTCTGTGTCTGCTAACAGATAAGACATTTTCTTCTTTTTGTTTTTGTGCTAGATTTTTGCATTTTGTCCTGCACTTCTGTGGGGGCCTTCAGGGTCCCCTCCGGGGGCTTTTGCCCTCTCAGTTTAGTTCAGCCACTGATGTTTGTACTTTTGTTTTTTACAGTTTTTTCAGTGGCTGCTGTTTTGATTTTGTTACACCAGAGAACTAATTTAGGTGGTAGAGGTCGTGTGATCTCAGGTGTTTTTGAAATTAGTAGAGTTGGTGCTTTTCAGGGTTTTCTGGGATTGCAGTAAGTACCCTTCCTATCCTTTTCTACTTAGTTAGTTTGGGCCCCAGCGTTTGCTCATACTATTTTCTTTCTGTGTCAGTATTTCTTCTTGTCTAACCGCCATTACATGTTTGGGGGCTTTCTATTATCTTTGGGGTTCTGCTCCGGGGCAGATAGCTTTCCTATTTCTATCTTTAGGTGTAATTAGTTTCTCAGGCTGTGACGAGGCGTCTAGGACCAACGTAGGAACGCTCCACGGCTGCCTCTAGTTGTGGTGGTTAGTCAGGGTACTGCAATCTCATAGATTCCAACTGCTCTGGTGTATTTCCTTTTTACCTGCACTCCTCAGCTACCAAATCATAACAGTCAGCTGACATCAAGCCAAACAAATTAGTGATTGAGAGATGTCTATAAAAAAACCCATTACTAACTCCATAGTCAAATGTAATAAAAACACAGACACAGAAAATCCTTTATTTGAAAGAAACTCTCCCACCCTGTTTTACCTATTTATTAATGAAAATTAAAATAAAAAAAACACCATATTCTTCTTCTGTCTGATAACAATCCATTTGTTCCACTTAAAGGCCAACTCTGCTTCATCTGGATTACATGGCTGAGTGGTGGCATGATGCGGCTACTCAGCTGTTAATACAGGATACACTGATCTGAGCATCAAAAAGTCACTGGAGTTCATAGTTGTAAATACTGGATGTTCGGGCCCCCCATTCATTTGAAGGGGGTTTAGGTTCAAGTTCAGGTACTTTTTTTAAATGTTCGTCTGCCCAACACTAGTTAACAGCAGACGGAGCTCAGTTCTACCTGTGCTTGTTAAAAGCAGATGATGACTAAATAACACAGCCATCATCTGCTGGAAATGGTGCTGGCGCAGCTCCTGAGAATGCTCCACACACTCATTGCTGATGAGCCCTGTACATTTACATCAAAGAGTTATATATTTCTCTGAAATACTGGAGCATATACTTGGCTGCAATCATACAAACCAGGTTCTGACTCATGTCTCATGTACAGAATGAATCAGGTGGCAGGTTTCTTTTAAATTGATGGTTGTTACTAACTGGTTACCATGTTTCTATGGTGAGGTCACATCATTACTAAGGATGTATTTGCGTTAAAGAAATTGAAGGGGGTTGTATACAGTCCAATGAGAAAGATTCTATTTAATAATACAGTGCACTGACTGACTTTTAATTTTTTTTATTAAAAAAAACTGCTTTGTGCAGAACACTGACTCAACACTTTAATTCACTTTTGACAATGTTTTCAACCCAAATTATTCAGCCCTTGTCACAAAGGACATACAGTAATAAGAAATGTTAGGTGGGTAGGTAGATATCTACATGTACAGAAGGCAAAATATGGTGCAATATAAATATGGATGTAAAATTAAACTAGTAAAACAAGTGTTTAAAAGCAGATATGCAAATGACTATGGACGATCCAAAGCATCTGTCGCTCCAGCTCTATTCCCTCCTCCCAGCGCCTCTGTCTCTTCCCGCTTGATTGACAGCCTCTGTGCTGTGTAACTTCAGGCAAAGGAACCATTGGTCAAGCAGGAGGAGGAAGCGCAGGGCAGGTAATAGAGCTGGAGTGACAGAGGCTTCAGATTTATCATAGCCTGTCAGCCTGATTTGCCTATCAATTTAAACACTGATTTCTCAGTAATGGAGGAAGGGCATGATTATGTAATGGAATTGCTGCACTTTTCTTTGAAAGAATTGCATGCACATAAAAATAGTTTGGGGATGAATCCTGCTGACAGATTCCTTTTAAATGTGTGAATTTTAGGTAATTTTATTTTCCATTTTTAATTAAAAAATAATTAAAAAAATGTGTATTTGTATTTCACATGCAGCAGGACAGATGCCAGGTATACCATTACACCATATCATTGACCAATAACACTCCATCTGGCATTGCTGCTGGTACATCTCTTATCTCTCTGCCCAATTGGTGAGTTTTTTACATCAGTATTTATAAGCCAAGCCCAGGAGTGGGTGATAAATACAGAAGTGGTGACGTGTTTCTATTATTCTTTTCCTCTGGATGTTACATACCTGGTTTTGGCTTACAAATACTGATTTAAAATACTGACCAAATACTGAACGTGTGAACTTAGCCTTATTTACAGACTACTATACTCATCTTTTGCACTACAGTTGTTATAAAGCACATTACCGTCTGGACTATTTGTCCAATGTTCTGGCACTTTCTCTTCCTAACTCTATGGCTGAACAGTGAGGTTTGATGACCTATGAGTATCCTAATTAACCCTAAAATAGCTACTGTATTCCCTGCATAGGCTTTTATATAGGCTATGATAGTCACTCATTATCAGGAAGCCTGCATGGTTGTTCATGACATCATGTCAGGCTCCTGCGATTGATGAAATCTTCTGCAATGCATAAAATGTCAGTCATTTTTTTGGTCATTTACGCTAAACTAATGTCAAATTGTTTGAATTCACTGAGACCTGAAATTTTCAGAAAATTCAACTTGAATTCGATTCACCCCAAATTGATTTGATCATCTGTACTATTCATGCTTCATATTTTCTCTCAGTCCCCTTTACAGTGTTTTCCAAATGCACAGAATCTCACCATGGATTAGTCTTGCCCCCTTTTCCCTAGATTTGTTATTCATGGAGTATTTTAATAATATGAATTGTAGTGATGAATCATAGTAGTGAAAATTTCTTGCCAAGATCCGACATGTTTTACCTTTTGCATTAAAATACGGAAACGTAGCAGAATGACGTTAATATAAAATTTTTCCTATAACCCTTTGGGAGATTTTCAGGAACAGATCATTCATAGACTTTATTCCAACAAGAGATTAATGATGTCTTTTATAATTCTGAAAATAATTATTAATTTTGAAGAAAGATATAGTTTACAGTTTTGTAAAATTAGACCTGAAAATGAATGTGTTCCCAAATAAATAATTTAGTTGAAACAGAATATCACCACGTACAAATTCTGTCATTTATTTTAGTTTATTTTAAGATAAAGCCTAATATTTTCGATGCTCTATTAATTCCTCGGAAATGCAGTAGTAATATGTTCAGGTGTTTCTACTTAGAAGTTAAGGCTCAGATTAACATGTCATGCGTAGTGGAATGATATGGATGTCCTTTTAAGTGACTTGCTGTTAGAAGGTATTTCTTATGTCTTGAACTTCAAAGTATCATATTTTTAACCACTGCCGCATTAACAAGGATATAGCATGAATAATACATCCATGCAAGTATGCCGCACATGTGTTTTATGAAGAACGCTGGCAGACTGTAGCATGCATTGCTAACTTTAAAAGCAGTTGAGTGATATGACCCACAGAACTTTGATGTCCTGTTTGCACTCTGAAATGTTACGTATTTTATTTACCCCAGCAGATCGCCATTTCATTGAATTAATATTTACATCGAATATGTGAATCTGAATTTTTGAAAGTGTGAAATCCAAACATAAATCACCAACAACAAGCTCTGTTGCATATTCATTAAATTTATTCTATAAGGCCAAGTTCACACATTGTTTTTTTTCTTGCTTTGCAACTGATCTAAAGTGTTACATTTTTTTTATCCAAATCGATCTCCCATTGAGAGCAGTGATAAAAAAAAAGACTTGTCAAGATAAAATTATGACAAGTGACAAATAGAAATGAGCATTTTCAGTTCAAGTTCCATAAATATTAATTCAATTTTTTATTCAGTCCAATATGATTTTTTTAACATAAACACATAATCCAATTAAAAATATAAACCATTTTGACAAGTGAAGCTTAGGAAGAGTACGCCAATATAATGATCTATGCACTTGAAACCTGTACATGTAAACTGTTAAACACAATGACAAATCTATATTGGCAGACGGCGGTGCATTACTTGATGCTGAATAAAATATACACATGTTCAGCGGCAGAAGCAATATGATTACCTCTATATTATTGCATCTGAGAATGCCGCTGCTATAGGTGCCGTGCTACACCACTATATAACATCAATGCAAACCTTTTGAAATGGCTGAATCAAATTAGAATTGACAAGCATCAGTTTACCTATAGTGGGAACAGTGGTTGCAGTCGCATGCGGACACTAGAGTCTAGGGGGCCCAAAAGATCCCTTTTGGCCCATATGTTCTAGTACAGATCCATGATAGTTGGGGACCCTGTTGGAAATTTTGTATAGGAGCCCACAAGGTGAAATTACGCCAAGACTCTTAGGCTGGAGTCACACACAACGTCTAAAAAATCAGACCATTTTAGTCGGTCGATAATCGGATTAAAATTTCATGAACATTGCTGCGACTGGCATCCGATTGTTGGTAGCTGATGCGATTTTGTAGCATGTACGCTTAAGTTTCACATCCAATTACCCACCGACTACCGTTTTTTAGTGGCATCATAGCAAAATGGACATTTAACGGTTTTGAGGCCTGCAAATCATTTGAATAATGAGCCAGACCCATATTTAAGCGTGGTTTGACTGTTCTTACCCTCCCAACGTTGCCGTGGAGTGTTTGGCTTCTTAGTGGTTCCTGTTGTGTTGCTGCAAAGTGAAAATTATGAGTGACAGTTTAATGTTTAATAGAACTGAGCGTCTGCTGTACTATTGGCTGCTATCCAGAAGTTTTGGGGAGCCATACCCTGTAGTTGTTTCTCACAGAATACGCAGAAGGATGTGGGTGCATCCCCTTGTGATGCGAAGGATCAGCAAAGGGCATTTTGAGCGCCTGTATTCGACATGCGTAGGAATCCAGACAAGTTTTTTGCCTATTGTCGCATGAGTGTTGGCACCTTTGATATTTTGCTTGACATATTGCGTCCTGGAATCACCTTTCAGAACACCAGGATGCGTCCTTCAATTTCTGCTGAGGAAAGGCTTCTTCTAACATTAAGGTATGTGTGTCAACGATATGTTGATGATGTTGTGCAGAATTTAACAACTTTCACATTCTTCTTACTTTGTTCATGTTAACATACTGTACCCCATGGCATTATAAAATGTTTAAGTTTTCCCTATATGCTTGTGTGTATCAGTCAAAGGTTTGTAAGTCATTACATTAAGTGAATGGGTGAGTAAACAAATGTCCTCTGTTTACATTTGGTTAATGCAGTGTTTTGTTTTTTTTTGGTCTGATGTTTACATGTTTGTTGTTGTTTGTGTATTGCAGGTTCCTTTCCACTGGGCTCTCATACGCTGCTCTGCATTTAGAGTTTTTGATAGGGAAATCCACCATTTCCGGAATAGTCAGCTCTACTTGTGGACAAATTTGGTCAAGACTAAATAAAGAGGTGATACCAGAGCCCAAAATGGAAGATTGGTTGAGGATTGCACGTGGATTTCAAGAAAGCAGTAATTTTCCACACTGTATTGGAGCCCTGGACGGGAAGCACATACGTGTGCGTAAGCCGCCAAACTCAGGGACCCAATTCTACAATTACAAGCAATATTTTTCAATAGTTTTGTTGGGCTTGGTCGACAGTAACTAAAGCTTCATAATTGTAGACATTGGGGCCTATGGAAGGACTGGAGACTCCAGAGTCTTCAATTCTTCCATTATGGGTCGGCGGCTACGCAATAACCAATTGGACTTACCACCACCATGTCAACTTCCACACTCCAATATGGATGCAGTGCCATATGTTGTAGTAGCGGATGAGGCCTTCCAATTAACTCGTCATGTTATGAGGCCATATCCTCGGCGCAATCTGAACCATCAGAGACGCATCTTTAATTATCGGCTTGCTCGTGCACGACGCCTGGTGGAGTGCACATTTGGTATTCTTACAGCCAAGTGGCGTGTCCTACAATCAGCCATTCAGCTAAGTGATTCAAATGTTAATCTTGTAGTGCAAGCATGTGTAGTACTACATAATTTTACCAGAATGCATGAATGCTCATCAGCTGATATGCCTGACCTTCAGTCTGATAATATGACGAGGCCTATGAGACCAGTCATCCATCCTCGTCGTCCCCCTTCTGGACTCAAAGTCCGTGACTTATTGACCAATTATTTTGTTTCTCTTGCGGGTGCTATTCCTTGGCAAGATGAGGCCATAGCTATGTAGTGTGTTTTATGTTATCTGATACCATAAACTTACTTTTGATTCTTCAATTCATGGAAGACTGTAATTATTTTATGTACACTTTTTCCTACTTAACACAGGACATAACATATAAGAATAATCACAGACAACCAATGGCACTTCACTAATTTTAATCATTAGTGTATTTAGTTTGTAAGCTTTTAGAGGCTGATATATTTAGAAAACAGGACCAACATGTCCAAACATAAAAATAAAATATGTATAACATTCTCAATATGCAAAAATAAATATATATAAGTTCCATACCAAAACAAAAAATTTCAGCTACAATGATGGTAGCTTGGTGGTGGTGGTGGTGATGGATGGCCAGGTTGTGTATTAGGCCTTCCACTATCTGCAACCTGTGTTTGAGCCTGAGGTGGTGCAGAAACTAACGTAGCAGCTGGGTTACTGGCTGCATCCTGAAGGGCTTGTGTGTAGGGGTACATAGGGAATTGATGCTCATAGTCATATTGATATGACTGAGCACTAGCAGAATGACCCCCAATATGCCCATGTCTAACATATCCATGTTGTGGCCAGCCAACAACATTGGGTATGTTAGAGTGGGCATATTGTGCATGGCCACTCTGTCCCATGGCTTGGAGCTGTGTAGCTCCAAAGAAAGAAGGAGCTGCAGTAGGATGAGGAGGAGGAGGAGTTGGGTTCTGTTGGACACAAGGAGGAGGTGGAGGAGGAGGATGATGATGAGGAGGAGGATCAGAGGCAGAAGCAGATTGTGAGGGATTTGGTCCAAACAACCTTAACACATTTTCAGGACCAACCAGCCATCTTTCTAGATAATCTAGTAGGTTGCTTGGATCATTAGGCGCTGTTCCAGCATCCAAAACAATCTGCAGTCCGCTTCTGATCCGCAGTCTGTGCTGTCTTGGAATAGCCCGGAGGTAACGGGCCAGACTGTGGCAAAATCCCTCCTCCCCATCATCATTTGCTACACTGGACAAATAGTCCAGAACTCTGTTACACTCGGTCCCAGCGCTGGCTCTGCACTCCGTTCTGCTCACTCACCTGTCCCATCTGCTCCTCGGCGTCCTGTGTCCTCCTCCACTTCCTGGCACGCTGCTGGCAGGCCTCCAGATAGTCTGCTTAGGATGCGAGGCCGCGCCCACCGTCTCTCTTAAAGGGGCAGCGTGCATTTTTTGAAATAGCTAATTAACCAATGACTCTGTAAAATGGTAAAAATTGAACTAGATTTTTCTTCTGCATATCATCCCCAGTCTAATGGGCAAGTGGAGAGGATCAATCAAATCCTGGCTGGATACCTGCGTCACTTCGTCAACGCTCATCATAATGACTGGGTAGAATTACTGCCCTGGGCGGAATTCTCCTACAACAACCAAGTAAGTGAATCTTCTGGAAAGTCTCCCTTTCAGATTGTGTTTGGACTGCAACCCGGAATTCCTCTTCCTGTCTCAGGATTGTCTGATGTTCCGGCAGTCGATACCTTGTCTAAGAATTTCTCGGACATTTGGAGAGAGACCAGGTCGGCTTTGGAGAAAGCTTCTCAACGTATGAAAACGCATGCGGACAAAAGACGTTTGGAGGCTCCCATCTTTCGTCCAGGAGACAAGGTATGGCTCTCCTCCAAGTACATCCGTCTGAAGTTACCATCGTACAAATTGGGTCCCCGTTTCATTGGTCCCTTTGAAGTCTTGAGACAAATCAACCCGGTCTCTTATAAACTGAAATTGCCTAATTCTCTACGAGTACCTAACTCCTTTCATGTTTCCCTCCTCAAACCAGTAGTGTTGAGCTCCTTCTTTAAAGACCCGGGTACCACTCCTGATCCGGTCTCTGAGGATGATGTTTTTGAGGTAAAACATATCTTGGCCTCTAAGAGAGTAAGAGGTAGGATCTATTACCTGGTGGACTGGAAAGGTTTTGGTCCTGAGGAGAGATCTTGGGAGCCTAAAGAGAACATCCAGGCCCCTCTTCTTCTTAAAAGATTTCACGCAGGCTTGAAAAAGAGGGGGAGTAAAGAGGGGGATACTGTTACACTCGGTCCCAGCGCTGGCTCTGCACTCCGTTCTGCTCACTCACCTGTCCCATCTGCTCCTCGGCGTCCTGTGTCCTCCTCCACTTCCTGGCACACTGCTGGCAGGCCTCCAGATAGTCTGCTTAGGACGCGAGGCTGCGCCCACCGTCTCTCTTAAAGGGGCAGCGTGCATTTTTTGAAATAGCTAATTAACCAATGGCTGCGCACTCAGTACTATATCTGGTCACTCCACCATTAGGGGAGTGCCGGAGCAACGTGTTCTATCATTGCTACATCCGGTTCTGTTCCTGATCTGTCTGCGCTGCGTCTGCAGTCTCTGTGCTTCGCTGATACTGTTTGTCTCCTCAGATCATTGCTAACCCGTATCTGGCTAACCTGGACAATCTCGGCTATTACTGGCGCAAGTGTCATCCCGTTCCGCCATCAGCCATCCGTACCCGTGGACCGTGACAAGGTCACTGGAGTCAGCCTACTACCATCCGTTCTGGACCAGGACCTTACCCTTCTCCGTCAAGAACCCTCCACGGACTCTGTAAATACCTGTTACCCTTTTGGTCCCTCTGGGACAGCTGCCACGTGTCCGGGGTCTAACTGGAGGTAGCACCTGTGTCCTCCGGGTATTCCATTCTGGTCCTGTTCGAGGGGCCTTACTACGGGTACCTGGGGCTCACTAGTTATGCCCCCTTCGGAGCCCCCCGGACCGCGGTCTCGAGGTTCCACATTAAAAAATAAAAACGAATGTGAACTTCACCACCTCTGCCTCCGCTTCCATTCGTTACAAACTCCTCGGTCCACCTGCCTCCTTGTCACAGAACCCACTCCTTCTCGTCGCCGCCTACCTCGCCTTGTGCGTTGGGAATGAGGAGGAGACACATCCTGACCCCTATTAGGGCTGCTGCTCTGAGGTAGGTCCTCATGTTCCGGATGCTGGCTTTGTGAATCCTCAGCTCCTGCAGCTGCTGTTGGTGCTGCTTGGGTGGACCCACATGCTGCAGAGGAAGGGCCTGCCTCCTCTGCCCCATCACCAACGGGGTCGATAAGCACTTCGGACTCCGACCCCGTCTCCCTCTCAGTTAGGTTTGACTCCGTCCCAGAAAGGAAAGACATTTTGACAATTAAAAGCCAGCTAATTAGAAAGTTTGACATGAAAGTGGTTGAACACACATGCACTTACGGTCGCACATCCATCACTGTCGCAAGGAAGTTTAGTCTATCAAAATAGAGGTACTTCCTCTTCTTAGAGGCTGAAGCCCCACTCCGATCCCTAATCTGCCTCTCCCTCGGTAGCAGTCCCGACAGCTGCGCCACCGCCTTGTCACATCAGTCACTACAAATTTAAGAACAGCATAACGGTTACAATGACTGATATGTATTTATTAAAAAAAAAAAAATATTATGCAACACTGAACATTTAAATAGTGTTCATGTCTGATGTGATTTACAATATTAAAACACATAAACATACAACCAGAAGTATACATGTTCTAAGCAGTAACATACATTTCAAAAAATGCTTGGCCCTTAACAAAACGCCTCAATCATTTAGTATTTTAGTACCTACAAACTACATCTGAGGTGAAGGGGAGTACAAAATGTTGTAGTGAATAAATGACAAAGCATCGATGATATGTTAAAATACATGGATATTGTTTGTGAACACACACATCAATGTGTAGTTATAAATAGGAAGAGTTTGATAATGCTGCTTTTTAAATATCATTTAAACACATAAGCATACATTATTATTTTCTTAATAAAATTAAAAAAAAAAAAAAAAAAAAACTTTACATGTGGTACTTACTAAGACGCTCTTGGTCCTCCCTGGATCTCTGATGATAGTCTGGAAAAATGTGTTCACATATCGTTTTCCATGCAGCCTCTTTGCGCGTCCGATTGCTGTAATTGGGATCGCGCTGGTCCTACAATTCAGGCCTCTCCTGCACCAATACAATGAGGAGTTCCACATTGATGTGGGTAGATGCCATGTTTCTGGACTCCGTGTAGGCATTCTTCCTGTTTTTTTTTAAGATGCCTTAGCTAATTAGCATGTAAAGGCTTCCTGAGAAATTCAAAGCCAGTTTCCTGTCACCTGGAAAAGTTGTGCGATTTCATCGCAACTCACACGTGCGGTCCGTTTGTAATCCCACTTTTCATCGCACCCATAGACTTGCATTGGCGATAGTCGACCCACAATCGGTGACAATCGCAGCATGCTGCGATTGCACTCGCACGTTTAAATCGGACCACAAAAAATCGGATGCTGGGAGCTACTCCATTGATTAATATTGGGTCGACTGCAAAGCGATATTTCATCGCTTTCTAGTGGTACGATTTAGTCGCCAGTGTGACTCCAGCCATATACTGGCTGCCATGATAGACTTTAGCATACTACAGATATCTTACAATGTGCAGTACAGTAGACTATAAAATGACGACTTGTTTATTTGTCCGTTAAATAAGATGCCTGAATTAATATAAAAAATTACATGTGCATACTTTTTAAAAATATATATATATAAAACGAAAATAACAAACTATTTTTAATTTCATACAAGATAGTAGTTAAAGGGGGGTTATCTGGGACATTGCTTCTTTTTTGCTATGCGTCTAAGAACTTACCAGCAGGTATTTTCCAACTACATGTATGTTCTGCCATGTGATATCTTTACCAGCTCACCTGGCAATTCTCAGGCTTCATTTGACTTCATGTCAACAGAACAGCTCTTTCTCTTCCGGTCTGCTCTGTCAACATGGAGTCACTGCTGACGTCATGCTGATTGACATCTGGCTCCCAGTAGTTAGGCAGCGGAGAGCCAGCTGTCAATCAGGATGACATCAGCAGCAATACCCCTTTGACAGAGCAGAGTGGAAGAGAAGGAACTGCTCTGCTGACATGCTGTCTTCGGAAGCAGAAGAATCACTGGCAGGAGCTGATCATCACAGGGTAGAAAGGACAGGTAGTTAGCAACTACCTGCTGGTAAGTAATTAGACCCATCACAGAAAATAACAAAGTCACGGATAAACCCTTTTATGAACTTTGGTTACTCTTGCTTTGAGAATATAATATATAATGGGTAGTGTTTTGATTTTTAAATGACAATAAAAGTTGGTGGACAATGCAATGAAAATTATTATTTTGCTGACTCAAGTAGTCCTGGCCACCATAAGGCAGCCAAAGCTAGACCATTGTTAGAACGATGGCCATTGTATTGTTGCAGTTCAGCTATAAAACAATATCCCATGCCTGTACACTTCAGGTGAAGCTGGAATATAATTACACTTATGCTATCTGCAGAGATAAATGTTTTTTTTTCTTTTCTACTAGATTTTCAATAAAAGTAACTGGTGTAAAGAGACGGAAAGAGTAAAACATCTGCTGTAAAACAAACATGCAAATTTACTTTAGAAGAATCTGATTGCCTCTTGACATCAGCTGCAGTGCACATGTTACCCTGTGGCTTCTGAATATTTAGCAAATAACTAGTGAACATGAGCAAAGTATGTGCTACACTTTATTTACAGAATCCATTATGATTCCAGCAAAAAAAAAAAAAAAATATATATATATATATATATATATATACTAGCTGTAGTACCCGGCTTCGCCCGGGTTAATTAATAACTGCTGTTAGCTGTAACAAAATAGACTATGTTAACAAAAATTTATTCTGCACATAAAAATCACACACCAAAACGTGCAGGGGTTAAAATTTCCATTCAACACATAGCCTATGATGCTCCTGGGGTTGAGATGTGCGGGCATGCAAAATTTCATGCCCGGAAGTACAACGGTGCAGATTCCTATCCCGGGCCAAAATTATTTGCCGATTTGGAATGCGCGGGGTTAAAATTTTGACTCAAAACCTAGCCTATGATGCTCCCGGGGTCGAGACGTGCGGGTGTGCAAAATTTCATGCCCGTAAATGCAGATTCCTATGCCGGACATACACACAAGCATTCAGCTTTCTCCCCATTATGTAGATAGGGCCAAAATTGTTTGGCGATTTGGAACGTGCGGGGGTTAAAATTTCCATTCAACACATAGCCTATGATGCTCCTGGGGTTGAGATGTGCGGGCATGCAAAATTTCATGCCCGTAAGTACAACGGTGCAGATTCCTATCCCGGGCCAAAATTATTTGCCGATTTGGAATGCGCGGAGTTAAAATTTCGACTCAAAACCTAGCCTATGACGCTCCCGGGGTCGAGACGTGCGGGTGTGCAAAATTTCATGCCCGTAAATGCAGATTCCTATGCCGGACATACACACAAGCATTCAGCTTTCTCCCCATTATGTAGATAGGGCCAAAATTGTTTGGCGATTTGGAACGCGCGGGGTTAAAATTTCGATTCAAAACATAGCCTAGGACGCTTTCGGGGTCGAGACATGCGGGCGTGCAAAATTTCATGCCCGTAAGTGCGACGGTGTGGGATTCCAATCCCGGACAAACATACCCACATACATACACATACATACATTCAGCTTATATATTATATATATATATATATATATATAGTATATATATATATATATATATATATAATATATATATATATATATAAAAATGTAAATGCCTGGTTTTTAAATTATCTACCAATTGACTGTGTTGAAAATATAAAGCATTTTTATTCTGAAACCTCCAGCGCAAATTTTCCATTGCTTTATGTTGGAAAACACTAATTGACCTAAATGCACAAGTACTGAATGATGAGACAGGAGAGAGGATAGAGAAGAGAGAAAAGAGATAGAGAGAGAGGACTGAGGAAGTTTAATAGAATCATAGAATGGTAGAGTTGGAAGGGACCTCCTGGGTCATCTGGTCCTACCCCCTGTTCAAAGTAGGATTCACTACATCATCCCAGAAAGATGTCTGTTCAGCCTCCATTTGAAGACTTCCATTGAAGGAGAACTCACCACCTCTCGTGGCAGCCTGTTCCACTCATTGATCACCCTAACTGTCAAAAGTTTTTTCTAATATCTGATTTGTGTCTCCTCCCATTCAGTTTCATCCCATTGCTTCTAGTCTTTCCTTGTGCAAATGAGAATAAAGATGATCCTTCTACAATGTGACAGCCCTTGAGATATTTGTAGACAGCTATTAAGTCTCCTCTCAGTCTTCTTTTTTGCAAGCTAAACATTCCCAAATCCTGTAACCATTCCTCACAGGACATGGTTTGCAGACCGGTCACCATTCTAGTTGCTCTTCTCTGAACTTTCTCCAGTTTGTTGATGTCTTTTTTAAAATGTGGTGCCCAAAACTGGACACAGTATTCCAGATGAGGTCTGACCAAAGAGGAGTAGAGGGCAATAATAACTTCAAGTGATCTAGACTGTTTGCTTCTGTTAATACATCCCAGAATTGTATTTGCCTTTTTTGCTGCTGCATCACACTGTTGACTCATGTTCAGTATGTGATCTATTAGTATACCCAAGTCTTTTTCACATGTGCTGTTGCTAAGCCCTATTCCTCCCATTCTGTATATGCTTTTTTCATTTTTATTGCCCACATGTAGTACTTTGCATTTTTCCCTGTTAAAAACCATTCTGTTAGTTGCTGCCCACTGCTCCAGTTTATTTATATCTTTTTGAATCTTCTCTCTCTCTCTTCTCTAGTATTAGCTATCCCTCCTAGCTTTGTGTCATCAGCAAATTTAATCAGTTTACCCTCAATTCCTTCATCTAAATCATTGATAAAGAGGTTGAACAATACAGGGCACAGGACAGAGCCCTGTGGTACCCCACTTGAGACATTCTTCCAACTGGATGTGCAGCCATTTACGACCACTCTTTGGGTCCGATCACTGAGCCAGTTATGAATCCACCTAACAGTAGCCTTGTCCATTACATACTTAGTCATTTTTTCAATAAGGATTGTGTTAGATACTTTGTCAAATGCTTTGCTGAAGTCAAGGTATACTATATCTACCGCATTTCCCTGATCCACCTAGTCAGTGATTCTGTCATAGAAGGAAATTAAGTTAGTCTGACATGACTTATTAGTTACAAACCCATGCTTGCTCTGGTTAATCACTTCATTCTTATCCAGGTACTTACATACATGTTGTTTAATAATTTGTTCAAAGATCTTTCCTGGTATAGAAGTCAGACTCACCGGCCTATAGTTCCCTGGGTCCACCTTTTCCCCTTTTTGAAGATAGGAACAACATTTGCTCTTTTTCAGTCTTCTGGGACTTCTCCTGTTCTCGTAGAATTTTCAAAGATTATGGAGAGTGGTTCAAAAATTTATTCTGCTATCTCCTTCAGTACTCTTGGGTGTAATTCAGCTGGACCTCCTTGTTTGTTAGGGTGTGAAGAATAAAAAAAGGCTGTTATTAAATATATATATTTGTCAGATCAATAAATTCAAATGACTGACTATATAGCTACAGCACTTCCCTATATATCACTTGAATCTTTGGATTACTATTCATATTAACTCCATTTTCAATGTGCTTGAGCACTCAAAGCAATACACTATAATCAGATTAGATTTTTCTATCCCTATATGCTCTCTGACCTCCTATCTCTACACTATGCAAACATTAAATGGCATTCCATTGCCAGCCCCCATCTTTTATACTACCTGTGATAGCCCCCTGATTCATAGCGCTAGACCATGTCATGTGCTAACAGCAAGTGAATATTGTGAAGTCCTCGCGGCTGCACATTGTGCTATTAAACCACTCTGAGTTTTCAGCAGTATGTGAAAATTTTGGGGAGTGATCCTCATAAATTGCATCAGAGGGTGTTCAATTTCACTGGGAACTTCAAATTTCAGGAAATTTGACTGAAAGTCGATACTCCATGGATCAGTCCTATCCTCTCTAGGTGTGAGCAATTATGTGAATAGCTGCGGAGCTGAATCTCTTTTCAGCTGTAGCGAGTCAGCGACCAATATCCTGCCACACATCTGATTTCGTCCTTATGCTGAATCTTTTATTCAAATAGTTAAGTTTTTGATCACAGGATAAATCCACAGGACACCATCACAGGTTACAGTGGTTGTACAATTTCATGGAAAAGTTTCCCAGAGTCTTGTGTCCTCTGAATAGGCTGCAGTGGTCTAATGTAGTAGAAGGGATTTCACCTCTGCAGCCTTGTCAACAGAGAGAGGTGGTTCAATTTATGGGTTCATTTCATTCCACTTCTTTTGCCCAATCTTGCTCTCTTTAAGTTATCATATTCTCAGTCATCATTACGCTTCTTCTCACTCCTCATCACTGTCCGACCTCTCAGCTGTGTATGAATGGGGGGGAAAAACTCTTCTCCATTGTTTTCTCTGTCAATGTACTTGGCAAGAAATACACGTGTATTAGTAGGATTTCTTTTGAATATGGGCTAGAACAAAGTGTGCAAACTCCACTACCCAAACAGGGTACCAACGATTTTTTACTGCTCATTTTGGGGGGTTTTCTGTGAAATTATGTCCAATTTGCCTTTTTTGGTTGTTGTTCCAATACACACAAAGGAAATAATTACGTGTGTAACAAAACGCGTAATTGCAATAATTGTTTTTGAGAAATACTTCATTTTCTGGAACAATTTCAAGGTTGCCAACACTTTCGGCCATGACTGTACGATGTACAGAGTTTCATAAAAGAGTAGTAAAACTATTGCTCTCACGTGACACGTAACACAAATACAGAAATGGCAAAATTATGTATAAAAAAAATTACCGGCATTAATAAAATCATTGAGGAGGCTTTGTATAACAGACTAAAAGTGCAAGTTATGTGAGTTACAGTAATAAGTTTTGCTCCAACTACAAATTACACTGGTGAGCTTAAATGATCGTTCTCTTTACATGCAGAGCGCTGTGTGATAGTATGTTGCTTATGTCGGAATGCTTTTTATGTACCCTGTGCTAACATCTGATACCCCAAATGACTCAGCATATACTATGCTGTGTCCCCAGACTGACTTCTGAATTCTTCACAACTTTCCCGTTGTGAAGTTTCCAGCACTGCAGCCAGAATAGCGTGCGCTGTCTTGAATGGTGTGTAAGATCTTTAATTAACTCTAGTGGTTTACGGCTGAGATAAGAAACTGTTTTAATATCAGCTCTTTCTATAACACTGTTCGAAGGGCAGATATTTTGCAAAAGCAGGTTTTCTTTTATAAAATTAACAGGTACAAGTACATTTCATCATATTTGCTACACATACAGTGAAGGAAATAATTATTTGATCCCTAGCTTACAATGACATGGACAGTCAATAATTAAGGGTAGGTTAATTTTAACATAGAGAGATAGAATATCAAAAATAAAATCCAGAAAATCACAATGTATAAATTATATAAATGTATTTTATTTTGCAGTGGGAAATAAGTATTTGATCCCCCATCAACCATTAAGAGTTCTGGCTCCTAGAGACCAGTTAGACACTCTTAAACAACTCGTTACCTGCATTAAAGACAGCTGTCTTACATAGTCACCTTTATAAAAGACTCCTGTCCACAGACTCAGTCAGACTCTAACCTCTACAACATGGGCAAGACCAAACAGCTTTCTAAGAATGCCAGGGACAAAATCATAGACCTGCACAAAGCTGGAATGGGCTACAAAACCATAAGTAAGATGCTGGGTGAGAAGCAGACAACTGTTGGTGCAATAGTAAGGAAATGGAAGAAATACAAAATGACTGTCAATCAACATTGATCTGGGGCACCATGAAAAATCTAACCTCGTGGGGCATCCTTGATCATGAGGAAGGTGAGAGATCAGCCTAAAACTACACAGGGGGAACTTGATAATGATCTCAAGGCAGCTGGGACTACAGTCACCAAGGAAACCATTGGTAACACATTATACCGTAAAGGTTTAAAATCTTGCAGTGCCCACAAGGTCCCCCTGCTCAAGAAGGCACATGTGCAGGCCAGTCTGAAGTTTGCCAATGAACACCTGGATGACTCTGTGAGTAATTGGAAGAAAGTGCTGTGGTCAGATTAGACAAAAATTGAGCTCTTTGGCGTTAACTCAACTCGCCATGTTTGGAGGAAGAGAAATGCTGCCTATGACCCAAAGACACTGTCCCCACTGTCAAGCATGGAGGTGAAAACATTATGCTTTAGGGGTGTTTCTTTGCAAAGGGCACAGGACTACTTCACTGATTTAATTTGAAAATGGATGGAGCCATGTACCGTAAAATCCTGAGTGACAACCTCCTTCCCTTCGCCAGGACATTAAAAATGGGTCGTGGCTAGGTCTTCCAGCAAGACAATGACCCAAAACATACAGCCAAGGCAACAAAGGAGTGGCTCAAAGAGAAGTACATTAAGGTCATGAAGTGGCCTAGCCAGTCTCCAGACCGTTATACCATAGAAAACTTATGGAGGGAGTTGAAGCTCCAAGTTGCCAAGCGACAGCCTCAAAATCTTAATGATTTAGAGATGATCTGCAAAGAGGAGTGGACCAAAATCCTTCCTGACATGTGCGCAAACCTCATCATCAACTACAAAAAAGTCTGACTGCTGTGCTTGCCAAAAAGGGTTTTGCCACCAAGTATTAAGATTTGTTTGCCAGAGGGATCAAATACTTATTTTCCACTGCAAAATGCAAATACATTTATATAATTTATACAATGTGATTTTCTGGATTTCATTTTTGATATTCTATCTCTCAATGTTAAAATTAACCTACCCTCAAAATTATGGACTGTTCATGTCTTGTCTTTGTCAGTGGGCAATCTTATAAAATCAGCAAGGGATCAAACACTTATTTCCAAAACTGTAGCTGATCAGACTGCAATGGAAGCAACAGAAAGATAATCACTCTTTAACTCCCTGCCCTGAATGTTACCCGAACTCGAACCTGAACCCAGACCCTGAACATACGGCGTTTCCCACAGATGACCTGTATGACAGCGTCAGAAACACCGGTTCTGGTTGGTGGTAAGTTTGTTACCGCCGGTCAGAGCGCTACGATTCCCACCTTGTCACACAGATGACAGTGTGTAAGCCAGCAGTTGTGACCAGTGGTAAACAGGTTATCAGCGAGACCAGTTGTACAATGATGAGAGTATTACTCTCATTAGCCAATGCCCGTGACCTGCATTAACTTTTTTACCGCCGTTCGCAGCTGCCGGCTCACACGCGGTTATCTGTGTGACAGCGTGGTAACCGTAGTGCTCTGACCGGTAGTAATGAACTTACCACCTATCAGAGCTGATGTTTCTCATGCTGTCATATAGATGAGATGACAGTGTGTGAAACGCCGGATGTTTGGGCTGCCAAACCCAAACAGTAACACAGACTTCGGGTAGAAGGGTACGAACTCCGGACTTTACAGTTCGGGTTGGCCCATCACTATTCATATGCTATTCACTTGCCATGTTATAGAAATTACCTTAGAATTGAATGGTGAGAGGCACGCACATGCACGGCTAGCTCACCATATACTCCCCATGTGATGCAAGACAAGAGATGACCAATGATCTTATGGGTGACAAATGAGGTTTTTTAAAATTTTCTGTTTTTCTATAAATTTCTCTGCCCACTGTCCTAGGAAAACTGAGTGCAAAAATAAATATGGAGGGGGCCTCAATGAGCAGTTATGAAAAGGGCACCATTCCATCTAAGGTCCTCCTACTGTTTAAGGCCAATTTCACACATCTGACATTCATGGTCTGAGTATAGACTATGATGTCCAGACCAATAGCATGTCTCCAGGCCCAAACTGAACAGCCTCATATATGTATGAGTATGTTGAGTTTAGATCAGGAGATCCATGGACGGTCCAAACATCTATAAAGAGTCTATGACTTATGGATGTGTGATACTAGACATGTAGTAAGTAAGTAGTGAGTGCTCAATAGAGCTCCAAAGAAAGACACAAACTGACAGATAGGCAGAGAGGTAATTAACTCCTGTAGTCAGAGAGACATTCTGTAATCCCAAAAATTGTCTAGATCAGACCCAGGACCCAAATCACATATAACAGCTAGATAACCAAGTTACAAAAAATAATACAAAAATAATCTTCATTGTCAACTGGAAAAAGCTCTAAAAGCATACAGAACAAACAGGACACTAACTAAAAAACAGCAAGAGGTGGAGCAACACAGCAATACATTTTAGCCATTCAGCAAACAATAAAGTGGAATTTCAAGGATCAATCCCTTGACTAAATATGGACAATGCAATTGTAGGCATGGACAGTATCATGATATAGTATAAAAAGCATAACATATACTGTATCCAGTTATTTAGAGATAAAAGTAAAATGATGATGCTTAATAGCGATGAACAAATCGATCTGTGAAGGATCGAGTTTCAGTTGAATTTCCTAAAATTCGTGTTTTCAAGCAAATTCAAACATTTTGAGATTCACAACAAGAAAAAAAGCTTGCACAGCACCATTTGTTCCATTTCTTACACGGCTGAGCCAACATAGATTCCGCAATGCCTTTTTGTTTTTTTGCGTGGCGGAGCAGGTCTCCCCATAATACCCTGCAGCTATGACATCTAGTGGGTTATCATACATTGTACAGTGGTGGTCAGTACATGGGATCAGCGGTTCCCAGTACAGCACATTTGTACAGCTTGGTTTATGGTCAATAGCTTCCTCACTTTCTCTCTTCGGCAGTGTGTAAGCTGTTAAGGTCAGCTGGGTCCTCTCTCTCTTCTGTAGAGTATAAGCTCTTATGGTCAGTAGAGTCCTCATTTTCTCTCTTTGGTATTTAGCTTTGGGTTCAGGTCCTCTTTGTAGAGTGAACTCTTTGTGAGCGGGTCCTTCCTCCTGTAAGTGTAACTTGATGGTCCAGGTCTCCTCTTCTGTAAGTGTAAGTTTATGGCCAAGGTCCTCTCTTAGAGTGTAGCTTTGGTAGCAGGGCTCTCTCGTAGAGTGTAACTATGTGACAGGGTCTTGTTAGATTGTAGCTAGGAGAGCAGGCAAAAAGGAAATACACCAGAGCAGTTGGAAACTATGAGATTGCAGTACCCTGACTAACCACCACAACTAGAGGCAGCCGTGGAGCGTTCCTACGTTGGTCCTAGACGCCTCGTCACAGCCTGAGAAACTAACTACAGCTAAAGATAGAAAGAGGAAAGCTATCTGCCCCGGAGCAGATCCCCAAAGAACATAGAAAGCCCCCAAACATGTAATGGCGGTTAGACAAGAAGAAATACTGACACAGACAGAAAATAGTATGAGCAAACGTTGGGGCCCAAACTTACTAAATAGAAAAGGATAGGAAGGGCACTTACTGCAATCCCAAAAAACCCTGAAAAGCACCAACTCTACTAATTTCAAAAACACCTGAGATCACACGACCTCTACCACCTAAATTAGTTCTCTGGTGTAACCAAAAACAAAACAGCAGCCACTGAGAAAACTGGAAAAAGCAAATGTACAAACAACAGTGGCTGAACTGAACTGAGAGGCAAAAGCCCCAGAGGGGACCCTGAAGGCCCCCACAGAAGTGCAGGACAAAATGCAAAAATCAAGCACAAAAACAAAAAGAAGAAAATGTCTTATCTGTTAGCAGGAGATTCAGACACAACACAGCAGGCTTCCAAGGAAACAGGAATCAAGGATTGAGACCAGAACAATTGATCACCGGCAACCCTGATGGGAAGGTGACTCCCTTATATAAGACCAGTCAGTTACACCTGATTCCCAATCCTCACAATCTTCACTGGACAGTCCAGTACCGTTTGTAACCACCAGAGGGAGCTTCTGCTCAGAACTCATTTCCAGCCTATTCACAACAGTACCCCCCCCTTGAGGAGGGGTCACCGAACCCTCATTTGAGCAACCAGGTCGGTCAGGATGAGTTCTATTATACGCACGGATGAGTCTCCTAGCATGGATGTCCGAAGCAAACACCCAAGAATTGTCTTCCTGACCATAACCTCTCCATTTAACCAAATACTGGAGTTTCCGTCTAGAAAAACGAGAATTCAATATTTTCTCAACCACATACTCCAGATTGCCCTCAACCAAAACAGGGTCAGGAGGCACAGTAGTAGGAACCACTGGCTCAACAAACCTCTTCAACAAGGACTTGTGGAACACGTTATGGATCTTAAATGTCCCTGGAAGAAGCAAACGAAAAGAAACAGGATTAAGAATCTCCATGATCTTATAAGGTCCAATGAACCTAGGCTTAAATTTAGGAGATGCCACTCTCATAGGAATATTTCTTGAGGACAACCAGACCAAGTCCCCCACTTTAAACCGAGGACATCAGTCCTATGCCGGTTAGCAAACCGCTGGGCCCTCTCCTAAGAGAGGGACAACCTCTCCACTACCTGGTCCCAAATCTGTTGCATACGCTCCACAACAGAGTCAACACCCGGGCAGACAGAAGCCTCCGTCTGTCCAGAAGAAAATCGAGGGTGAAACCCAGAATTACAGAAAAATGGAGACATCAAAGTGGCAGAGTTAGCCCTATTATTAAGAGCAAACTCAGCCAAAGGCAAAAAAGAGACCCAGTCATCCTGATCAGCAGACACAAAGCATCTTAGATAAGTCTCCAATGTCTGGTTTGTTCTCTCAGTTTGACCATTGGTCTGAGGATGAAACGCCGAGGAGAAAGACAATTGAACACCAATTTTAGAACAAAAGGTCCTCCAAAATCTGGAAACAAACTGGACTCCTCTGTCAGACACAATGTTCTCAGGAATGCCGTGTAAACGAACCACGTGCTGAAGGAACAAAGGCACCAATTCAGAGGAGGAAGGCAACTTAGGTAATGGCACAAGATGTATCATTTTGGAAAACCTATCACAAATTACCCAGATGGTGGTCATTCTCTGGAGAACAGGAAGGTCGGAAATGAAATCCATAGAGATATGGGTCCATGGTCTCTTGGGCACAGGCAAAGGCATCAACAAACCACTAGAGCGAGAGCAAGGCTTGGAGCGAGAGCAAGTCCCGCAGGACTGCACAAACTCCCTGACATCACGAGACAAGGTAGGCCACCAAAAGGACCGACCAACCAAGTCCCTGGTACCAAAAATTCCGGGATGACCGGCCAACGCGGAACAATGAATCTCAGACATTACACTCTTTTTCCACTGGTCCGGGACAAACAATTTCCCAACAGGGCAGCGCTCGGGCTTATCTTCCTGGCACCCCTCCAGAGCCAGTCTCAAATTGGGCGAGATGGCGGACAGAACTACACCCTCTTTCAAAATAACAGAAGGATCAGATAACTCAGGAGAGTCCGCCAGGAAACTCCTCGAGAGGGCATCCGCCTTAACATTTTTAGTGCCAGGAAGAAATGAAACCACAAAATTAAAACGTGTGAAAAACAAGGCCCACCTGGCCTGTCTAGGATTAAGTCGCTTGGCAGATTCCAGATAAACTAGATTCTTATGGTCAGTAAGGACCACCACCTGATGTTTGGCTCCCTCCAGCCAATGTCTCCACTCTTCAAAAGCCCACTTCATGGCTAATAACTCCCGATTACCCACGTCATAATTATGTTCAGTGGGAGAAAATTTTCGAGAGAAAAAGGCACAAGGGTTACTTTTAGAGGTCTCTGGATCTCTTTGGGACAAAACGGCACCTGCCCCAATTTCAGAGGCATCAACCTCCACCTGAAATGGTAGAGAAACATCAGGCTGCCGTAGAACAGGAGCAGAAGTGAATCTCTGCTTAAGTTCCTGAAATGCAGAGACTGCCTCAGGAGGCCAATTCACCACATCAGAACCCTTCTTGGTCAAATCAGTTAATGGTTTAACAATAACAGAGAAATTACCAATAAATTTACGATAAAAATTGGCAAAACCCAAGAATCTTTGAAGAGCCTTTAAAGAAGTAGGTTGGACCCAATCACAGATAGCCTGAACTTTGACCGGGTCCATTTCAATAACAGATGGGGACAAAATGAAACCCAGAAATGAGATCCTCTGAACCCAAAAAGACACTTTGATCCCTTCACATACAGAGCATTCTCTCTCAAAATTTGGAACACAGTCTGAACATGTTTTACATGAGAGTCCCAGTCATTGGAAAAAATCAAGATATCATCCAAATAAACAATCAGAAATTTATCCACAAAATCCCTGAAAATGTCTTTCATGAAGGACTGGAAGACAGAAGGAGCATTAGTGAGCCCAAAGGGCATCACAAGGTACTCAAAATGCCCTTCAGGGGTATTAAATGCCGTCTTCCATTCATCCCCGTGTTTAATGCGAATAAGGTTATATGCCCCCCTGGGTCAAGCTTGGTAAACCAAGTAGCGTTTTTCACCCTGGAAAACAGATCAGAGATCAAGGGTAACGGATATTGATATTTCACAGTAATATTGTTCAAGAGACGATAATCAATACACGGCCTTAATGAACCATCCTTTTTGGCCACAAAGAAAAAACCGGCACACTAAGGGTGAAGAGGATGGTCTGATATGACCCTTCTCCAATGACTCCTTGATATAAGACCGCATAGCGTCATGTTCAGGTACAGACAAGTTAAAAAGGCGACCTTTAGGGAATTTACTACCAGGCACTAATTCAATAGCGCAGTCATAGCTCCTATGGGGAGGTAAGGATGCAGATTTACTTTCGCTAAACACATCAGAAAAATCAATCAAAAAGTCAGGAACATCCTGAGCCTGGGGGGAGGCAGAAAAAACAGGAGTGTTGGTATTAACACATTGACAGCCCCAACTGGTAACAGACACAGATTTCCAATCCAAAACAGGATTATGAGACTGTAACCAAGGGAAACCCAGTGCGATAATGTCATGCAGATTATACAGAACCAAAAATTTGCAACTCTCCTGATGATCAGGTTCTACCCTCATTATCACCTGAGTAGAGAACTGAGGTTTATTCTCAGTCAAAGGGGTAGAATCGATCCCCAGTAGGGGAATAGACTTCCGTAGGGGTATCAAGGGAAACCCACAACGTTTAGCAAAATCAAAATCCATCAGGTTAATAGCTGCTCCAGAATCAACAAAAGCCTGAGCAGAAAATGAGGACAGAGAACATATCAGAGTAACAGTTAACAAAAACTTAGTCTGAACACTACCCAAGACAACTGAGCGAGCAAAACGTCTTCCCCGCTTAGGGCAGACAGAAATAGCATGAGAGGCATCACCACAGTAGAAACATAACCCATTGCGCTTTCGAAATTCATGACGCTGTGCCCCAGAAACCACTCTATCACACTGCATGGATTCAGAAGCAGGTTCACAAGGCAACATTATTCCACGCATACCTTTCCGCTCACGCAAACGTCTGTCAATTTGAATCGCTAATGACATAGAATCATTGAGACCAGAGGGAACAGGGAATCCCACCATAACATCCTTTACTTTATCTGACAGTCCCTTCCGAAAAAGAGCTGCCAAAGCGTCGTCATTCCATTTGGTCAGGACTGCCCACCTACGGAATCTCTGACAGTATAACTCAGCGTCCTCAAGCCCCTGACTTAATGCCAACAAAGTTTTTTCAGCTTGATCAGTGACATTAGGCTCATCGTACAATAACCCCAAAGCCTGAAAAAACGCATCAACATCACTCAAAACAGGATCCCCAGGTGTCAGGGAAAAAGCCCAATCCTGAGGGTCGCCGCGCAGGAGAGAGATGACAATTTGAACCTGCTGCGCTGCGTTCCCTGAGGACTTAGGTTTTAAGGCAAAAAACAATTTACAGTTATTTTTGAAATTCAGAAACTTAGCTCGATCCCCTAAAAACAAATCTGGCATGGGAATCCTAGGTTCCACAACAGGCAACCTAGCAAGATAGGTAGCAATACTCCGAACTTCAGTGGCAAGCTGATCCACACGGCCAGACAACTGTGCAAACTCCATTGAGAGAAAAAAAAATCCACCTCAGCACCCAGAGATATAGAGGGAAAAAAAAAATGCAACAAACAGAAAAAAAAAAAAAAAAATCTCTGACATCTCTGACAACTTTTTTCTTTCACAATATTTTTCCCTTATGTGAGTACCATATAATTTTCAGTTTAGGCCGGTGATACTGTCATGATTTGGTAGCTGAGGAGAGCAGGCAAAAAGGAAATACACCAGAGCAGTTGGAAACTATGAGATTGCAGTACCCTGACTAACCACCACAACTAGAGGCAGCCGTGGAGCGTTCCTACGTTGGTCCTAGACGCCTCGTCACAGCCTGATTAACTAACTATACCTAAAGATAGAAAGAGGAAAACTATCTGCCCCGGAGCAGATCCCCAAAGAACATAGAAAGCCCCCAAACATGTAATGGCGGTTAGACAAGAAGAAATACTGACACAGACAGAAAATAGTATGAGCAAACGTTGGGGCCCAAACTTACTAAATAGAAAAGGATAGGAAGGGCACTTACTGCAATCCCAAAAAACCCTGAAAAGCACCAACTCTACTAATTTCAAAAACACCTGAGATCACACGACCTCTACCACCTAAATTAGTTCTCTGGTGTAACCAAAAACAAAACAGCAGCCACTGAGAAAACTGGAAAAAGCAAATGTACAAACAACAGTGGCTGAACTGAACTGAGAGGCAAAAGCCCCCAGAGGGGACCCTGAAGGCCCCCACAGAAGTGCAGGACAAAATGCAAAAATCAAGCACAAAAACAAAAAGAAGAAAATGTCTTATCTGTTAGCAGGAGATTCAGACACAACACAGCAGGCTTCCAAGGAAACAGGAATCAAGGATTGAGACCAGAACAATTGATCACCGGCAACCCTGATGGGAAGGTGACTCCCTTATATAAGACCAGTCAGTTACACCTGATTCCCAATCCTCACAATCTTCACTGGACAGTCCAGTACCGTTTGTAACCACCAGAGGGAGCTTCTGCTCAGAACTCATTTCCAGCCTATTCACAACAGTCCTCTCTCTCCCTCCTGTGAAGTGTAAACTCTTATGGTCAGCAGGGTCCTCCCTCTCTCCTGTAGAGTGTAAGCTCTCATGGCCAGCAGGGTCCTCTCTCTCTCTCGTAGAGTGTAAGCCCTTATGGTCTGCAGGGTCCTCTCTTCTGTAGAGTGTAAACTCTTATGGTCAACAGGGTCCTCTCTCTCTCTCTAGAGAGTGTAAGCTTTTATGGTCAGCAGGGTCCTCTATCCTGTGGAGTGTAAACTCTTATGGTCAGCAGGGTCCCTCTCTCTCTTGTAGAGTGTAAGTACTTATGGTCTGCAGGGTCCTCTCTCTCCTGTAGAGTGTAAGCTCTTATGGTTAGCAGGGTCTTCTCTCTTCTGTAGAGTGTAAACTCTTTTGATCAGCGGGTTCCATTCTCTTCTGTAGATTGCAAGCTTTTATGGTTGGCAGGGTTTTCTCTCTCCTACAGAGTGAAAGCTCTCATGGTCAGTGGGGTTATCTCTCTCTCCTCTCCCCTATGTGTATTTTCTGAGCTATTACATGCTTTCCAATGTTGTGATTCGTACAAATTTATTATCCACAAAACAATTTTTTGTGAATATTAGTTGAAGCCAGAAAATTTGGATTTCAAAGATCTGCTCATCACTATAGCTCTTAATAGATAATCTGTATTTTGAAAGGTAATGTCGTGATCACCCCACACTAGTCATCAAAGCTATGAATAAGCCATAAAACCATATAGAGTGGATACCAACCTAATTAATCCAATTTGAGAGTCATAGCTTGTCCTCATAAGTTCAATTCAAGTGCGCTTCTTAAGGCAACTAGACAGATTGTTTGAAAAGCTACTATTTTATCTCTAATAAAATAGAATACATGGTCATAATACATGGGCATAATATTTATCATTTATCACATATAATGTCTACAAAGTCTGAAACTCATAACACTACTGAAAAGAATAGGGAATGGATTGAATTTCTGTGCCCATGAAAGAATTTCAATAAGCACACTAATGCCTTTTGTACAATCACGTATAAAATACCAGTGATGTTCTGTTAATAGTTAATAAACCACACACTGCTTTTTACTATGATTTATTGCAGTGGATAAAAATGTCTCAACCACATAAAAGCACATTTCATCTTAAGAAAGAAGTGAACCATCATCTAACTGCATACTGTAATCTTCCCTTGGAAGAATGATCAGTGATAACTAAACACTGACATTAGGATTTCATTGTTGATAAAGATTGATGGATGGGAAATTGGCCACTTCTACAATACATTTACTAATAACGAATCTTAATTTATAGATGAAGTAATCAGTGCCCTCATCTAATGTAAGATGTAGAGTGTATCTGGGATTACTCCTACAGTCTACCTGCCTATAGACATATATCACAGTCTGACCACAATCCTCTGAAACAATAATCACTTTATTATGGATACATTTTAAACAATATTATTACTTTGAAATATTTTGCTTATTTGGCATGTGCATTCTGTATATGAGTGAGGCATATCTGTTGATACGTTAGGCTTTTAGAGATCTGCCATTAGGAATGTATGTAAAAATCATAGGAGCCCCTAGCAGACTTTGAAATGCCCCCTGTCCCACCCAATATTTTAGTTACTCCTGACAGTTATTTAAAGCTTCAATTTCTTCAAGTAAAACAGGAGATTGTTTCAAGATCACATTGCTTCCATGTCCTGCTTGCTAGGTTGAGTTGGCAATAGACTACTGAATGATTGGGACTAGAGTTGAGCAAAACAGTTCGGTCAGATTCAAAAATCGCCGACTTTCGCCGAAACCCGACCATAGCATGAGGTCGGCCATGCGGTCATCGACCCGAGCGACAAAGACGGTTTTCCCATAATGCTTGCAGGCACCTTTTCTCAGCCAATGAGCAAGGACGTACACTGTGGGCAACGAGATGACATGGGCAGCGGCCACCACCATCTTAGAGAAAGGCACTGCAGTGATTGGCTTGCTTTGTGTGGCGTCACAGTGGCTATAAAAGCCCTGACCGCCGACCGCCATTTTACTTCTGCCGATCTTAGAGTAGGGAGAGGTTGCTGATGCTGTTTATCAGTAGGGAGAGAGTTAGGATGGAAAAAAAGTTATTCTGTGCTTGTGCTGATAGCGATTGTGCTGTACAGTTAGTGTGCAGTGACAGGGGAGGATTTTCTTGTGTGCAGCAGCGCTGGTTATTAGGCTGCCTGCCAGTGACAGGGGAGGATTTTCTTGTGTGCAGCAGCAGAGCTGCTTAATAGGCTGCCTGCTAGCTGTATTGCTGTGTGTACACTGCTGTGCAGACTGCTTTTTACACAGCACTAATACTTTTATTTTTTTTCTGCACAGTTACCGAGCGTTAATTTTTTCCCACACCGTATAGAGCTGTACGCTCCTCACACACTACCGTGTACTGGCTGGTATCATGGACAAATACATGCTGACTATCTGTGCGTGACTCCGGAAATATTTACGGAGATTTACAATTACCCCTAGACTGTATACAGCTTAACTTTTGAGATACAGTACCCTTTTTCTGCTTTTTATATACTGGTCTAATCCATACTGAGCCTGTGAGAGTCTGTGTCTGACTCTGGAAATATATACAGAGATTTAAAATTTCCCCAACACTGTATACAGCTGTACGCTTCTGATACAATACCATTTTTCTGCTTTTTATATTCTGGTATAATCCATACTGAGCCTGTGAGCGTCTGTGTGTTACTCCAGAAATATATATGGAGATTTAAAATTACCCCAACACTGTATACAGCTGTACGCTTGTGATACAATACCCTTTTTCTGCTTTTTATATTCTGGTCTAATCCATACTGAGCCTGTGAGAGTCTGTGTGTTACTCCGGAAATATATACGGAGATTTAAAATTACCCCAACACTGTATACAGCTGAATGCTGCTGATACAATACCCTTTTTCTGCTTTTTATATTCTGGTCTAATCCATACTGAGCCTGTGAGCGTCTGTGTGTTACTGCGGAAATATATACGGAGATTTACAATTACCCTTAGACTTTATACAGCTGTACTCTTCTGATACAATACCCTTTTTCTGCTTTTTATAACCTGGTGTAATCCATACTGAGTCTGTGAGCGTCTGTGTCTGACTCTGGAAATATATACGGAGATTTACAATTATCCCTAGACTGTAAACAGCTGTACGCTTCTGATACAGTACCATTTATCTGCTGGTATTTTGGGTACATTTTCCCAAACATGAGGAAGTATGGTGGAAGAGGCCACGGACGTGGGCGTGGGGGGATAGCTGGTACTGATGGTGGTGCATCTGCTGGTAGTGCCAAAAGCACAATAGCACCTAAGGCAGGAGGTGTTGAGCCTGCGTCATCATCTGGCTCCAGAAGGCCTGGAAGGCTCCCTTTTCTGGGAGTAGGTAAACCGCTTTTAAAGCCAGAGCATCAGGAACAGGTTTTGGTTTACATTGCCGAAACAGCCTCCAGCTCTATTGCCTTCTCTTCTGAAGTTTCAAAAAATGCAAGCACTGAGTGCAGATGAAATTGAAGAGGAGGTGATGGATGACCAAGTTGTTGACCCGGATTGGCATCCATTGAGGGAAGAGGGTGCCGCTGGCAATAGCTAGGAAGAGGAGAAGGGAAATTCGCAGCAGGCATCGACATCGCAGCAGCGGTTATCTGACAGGCCAGTAGCTGTCCAAAAACATGTTAAAAAAAACAAAGAGTTGCAGGAAAGCTTGTCCAGACGGTCAAATTAGCACAGCGTGCAAGCCCTGAAAATTTATACCATAGTAGGAAGAGTGCAGTGTGGCACTTTTTTGACCAAAATCCTATTGATGAGGCAAAGGTTATCTGTAAGATGTGCGGAAGGACCTTTAGCCGAGGGAAAAATCTCCGAAATTTGAATATCAATTGCATGCTTAGACATTTGATCAACATGCACTTGCAAGCGTGGACGGACTACAAAACCTCAGGTAGCACATGTGCACCTGCTCCGACTGAAGGTAGCCAGCAACGGTCCATCACTTCCCCCACTGTAAGCCTACCAGTTAGCACACCACCAGCAAGAAATGTTGAGGTGTCGTCGCAAGGCCAAAGCAGTCAGGGAATCACAATGTTCTTGCAACGAATGACTGAATCTAGGCTATCACCACCACCACCACCATCATCATCACCAACCCCCTCTTAGTCCTCATGTCCACTGCTAGTTCCCCCATATGCGTCTCTCAAGTCCAGCTCACCCTAGCAGACACTCTGAGTAGGACAAGAAAGTACTCATCCTCTCATCCGCGTACACTGGCTTTGAACGCCTACATTGCCAAACTGATCTCATTAGAGATGATGCCCTTCCGTTTGGTTGAAAGCGCAGCATTCCGAGAGCTCATGGCCTACGCTGTTCCACGCTATGACCTACCCAGTCGGCACTTCTTTTCTAGAAAACCCATCCCTGCCCTCAACCTGCATGTGAAAGACCGCATTGTCCATGCACTCACAACAGATGCATGGGCCAGTAGGCATGACCAGGGCCGTTACGTGTCCATCACTGCGCACTGGGTTAATGTGGTGGATGCAGGGTGCACAGGGGACAGCAGCGGTGGGACACTGCTGCCTAGCCCACGGTATAGGCAACAGTTGGCTGTAGGTGTTCGACCCTCCTCCTCCTCCAGAAGCGAAAGCTCGTCGACAGAGCGCAGTCACACGAGCACTCCATCCGCAGCTGCCAGTGTTGCACACGAGGTGTGCCACTATCGAACAGCTAATGGTAAGCGTCAGCAGGCTGTTTTAAAGATGATGTCTTTGGGCGACAACAGACACACCGCGGAGGTACTGGCCAACTACTTGCAGTGAGAAACTGAGTCATGGCTGGGCAGTCTACATCTTGCGCCAGGCAAGGTAGTCAGCGATAACGGCCGTAATTTTGTGGCGGCCAAAGCCCTAACAAAACTCAGACACATTCCTTTCCTGACTCACACCTTGAACCTGGTGATGCAGTACTTCCTAAATAATTATCCGGAGTTAACAGCCCTGCTCCATAAGGTGCAAAGACTGTGCTCCCACATCCGTCGCTCGCCCGTAGACTCCAGTCGTATGCAGAAGCTGCAGCGATCGCTCCACCTCCCCAAGCACCGCCTAATCATAGACGTTGCAACAAGGTCGAACTCCACCATGCACATGGTTGAGAGGCTGTGTGAACAGAGGAAGGCTGTAATGCATTTGTGGGAGGATACACGGGCAGGCAGTTTGAGGGCAGACATCGAGTTGTCGGGTGTGCAGTGGTCAAAGCTGAAAGACCTCTGTAAATTCCTTCAGTGTTTTGAGGAATGCACACGGCTGGTAAGCGCAGAAGACGCCATCATAAGCATGAGCATCCCACTTATGCGTCTGCTCATGCAAACTTTGACGCACATTAAGGATCAGGCGTCTGCAGCAGAGGAGGAAGAGGAGAAGGAGGGAAGCCTTGATGACAGTCAGGCATTGTCTGCTCAGAGTACTGTCCTGGACGAGGTGGAGAAATAAGAGGAAGAGGAGGAGGATGAGGGGGATGATTATTTTGGGGAGGAGGATGGTTCTCAGGGGGCAAGAGAAAATGTTGGCTTGCCAAGGTCAGGTACAGGGTTTGTGCGTGACTGGAGGAATGTGGATTTGGCAGAAAGTGCTCCTCCACCCACCACTGTCAGTGCATCATTGACACCTGGAACATTGGCCCACATGCGTGATTATGTCTTGCAGATCCTAAAAAGTGACCCCCGCATTGCCAAAATTATGAAGGATGACGACTACTGGTTGGCCAGCATCATGGGCGTACCCAGGATCAAAACTAGGGGGGGGGCAAGCCAATGTCACATCTTATACAGGTTACATCATATACACTGTACATTATACTGCATATTAGGTATGGAGCGTTAGAACTGTTGTATATTGTATTATACAGCAGTGTATGCGACACTACGCTGTATATACCATATATTATACATGGCACACTCACCTCTATACAAAGAATAAGAGGCATTATAACCTGTATATGAAAAGTATAATACAGCAGTGTATATACACTCTATATACCGCACACGATGTGTATGACCCTGTATGCACCATATACTACACTCTTATTTTGAAGTAAAAAAAATAAAAATAAACAGGAACAAACACAATACTTAAAATAAAGAACAAGTAAAGTTAAAAATCAACAAACTTACTGGTATTTCAATGGGAACTATGGGCCTGCTTTTGGCTAATGAGATGGTCAATGTTCGGTTCAATATTTGTCACAAGTGAAGCAATTTTTCTCTTTCTTGATATCATTATTTCCTAGGGATTCCAAATTGCTATTAGTAAAATACCAATATATATACAGCGCTACAAAAACAATATACCAGCAATAAAACTGCCCACACAGACATACAGCCTGCACTGCTCATCAATGCAGCCTTGCCAATCCATATCATTTCATCCTCATCAGTGCACATAGTGGCGCAACTCCGCTTTTAGCTCAGGCTCAGACTGGTGTGGTGCGAAAGTCCCTAATAGGCAGGTAAATGTCCCCAATAGGCAGCATATGTCCTCAATAGGCAGCATAGGTCCCCAATAGGCAGCATATGTCCTCAATAGGCAGCATATGTCCCCAATAGGCAGCATAGGTCCCCAATAGGCAGCATATGTCCTCAATAGGCAGCATAGTCCCCAATAGGCAGCATATGTCCTCAATAGGCAGCATATGTCCTCAATAGACAGCATAGGTCCCCAATAGACAGCATAGGTCCCCAATAGGCAGCATAGGTCCCCAATAGGCAGGTAAATGTCCCAATATGCAGCATAGGTCCCCAATACGCAGCATATGTCCTCAATAGGCAGCATAGTCCCCAATAGGCAGCATAGTAGTCCCCAGTAAGCAGCATAATCCCCCATAAGCAGCATAGTCCCAATAGCCAGCATAATCCCCCAATAGCCAGCATTATCCCCCAATAGCCAGCATAATCCCCCAATAGCCAGCATAATCCCCCCATAGCCAGCATAATCCCCCCATAGCCAGCATAATCCCCCAATAGCCAGCATAATCCCCCATAGCCAGCATAATCCCCCCATAGGCAGCATAACCCCCCATAGGCAGCATAATCCCCCCATAGCCAGCATAATCCCCATAGCCAGCATAATCCCCCCATAGCCAGCATAATCCCCCATAGCCAGCATAATCCCCCATAGCCAGCATAATCCCATAGCCAGCATAACCCCCCCATAGCCAGCATAATCCCCCATAGCCAGCATAATCCCCATAGCCAGCATAATCCCCCATAGCCAGCATAATCCCCCATAGCCAGCATAATCCCCCATAGCCAGCATAATCCCCATAGCCAGCATAATCCCCCCATAGCCAGTATAATCTCCCATAGGCAGCATAATCCCCCATAGCCAGCATAATCCCCCCATAGCCAGCATAATCCCCATAGCCAGCATAATCCCCCCATAGCCAGCATAATCCCCCATAGGCAGCATAATCCCCCCATAGCCAGCATAATCCCCATAGCCAGCATAATCCCCCCATAGCCAGCATAATCCCCCATAGCCAGCATAATCCCCATAGCCAGCATAATCCCCCTAGCCAGCATAATCCCCCATAGGCCGGGCCCGGAGTCAAAAAAAAAAAAGCCAGTACTCACCTATCTCCTCCACAGCTCTGAAGAAGCGTGCTCGACTCCGTCTTCTCCTGGCACAGGCAGCGTGACGTCATCAGGGTGCGCAGGTGGCGTTATGACGATCACGTCGCCCGTGCTGCATATGGAAGGCCGCAAGGCCTTCCTCACTCATTCCGCCCGCGACTAAAGGGCCCGCCGGCACTGAACTGTCAGTTCAATGTCGGCGGGGCCGACGGGCCGGATCAAGCACTGTGCGCCCCTGCTTCTAGGGGGGGGCAGCTGCCCCACGGTGGGTACCCATGGCCAGCATCCTCGATCCACGCTATAAAGGCAAATTACAGAACATCATGCCACAAGAGAACCTAGAGCTAATATTGGTGAACAAACAAGCAACTCTGGTAAACCGTTTGTTAGAGGCATTCCCAGCACACAGCAGCAGTGCAGGTTCTACCACGAGCCGTACTGGGCCAAATGGAAGAGGTGTTCGTGGTGCACACAGCCAAAGTGGCATTGGAGACAGGGGTTTCATGACCATGTTGTGGACTGATTTCTCGAGTAACGCTCACACGACTGGTAATACTGAATCGATTGCAACAGACAGGAGACAACAGTTGTCAACTATGGTTCAAAATTACCTCTCCTCCCCTATCGATGTTCTCCCTCACAGTTCATTCCCCTTTGACTACTGGGCCTGTAAACTGGACACCAGGCCTGAATTGGCACAATATGCCTTACAGGAGCTAGTAGTGTGCTATCAGAAAGAGTCTTCAGTGCAGCTGGATCAATCCTGACAGAAAGAAGGACCCGGCTGTCGACCCAAAATGTTGGTGATCTCACCTTCATTAAAATGAACCATGCCTGGGTTTCAAAGGATTTTGTACCACCTTCCCCTGATGACACTTAGGTTGCCAGCAAAATGGCTCACTTTGTCCTCCTCTTCCTCCGACTTTTCCAATTCTTCCATTTAAAGCAGCTGAACATTCAGCCTGCACCTCAACATATGCCAGTTTTTCCACCTCCCTAACTGGGCTGTACACCCCCCTGGGCCGGCATCAGCACCTGGCGCACCCGGGCAGGTGCCGGGGCACTGAGCAGGTGGGGGGGCCCACTCGTGGGCGACGGCACTGGCACAGGGCCCCTCATAGTACGCCGGTGTCTCTGACAGTGGGGGGGCCCACTCGCCGTCCGAACACACCGGCGTACCATGAGGGGCCCTGTGCCAGTGCCGTCGCCCACAAGTGGGCCCCCCCTGCTTGCTCAGGGCCCCAGCACTTGCAATACTTACCTCTCCCTGCTCCACCGCTGTGACATCTTCCGTGTTTCCTGACAGTGACATTCAGGTCAAAGAGCGCGATGACGTCACATCTGTACGCCCTCTGCCTGAACAGTCCAAGTGCAGAGAGCTGGAAGATGGCAATGCTGAGGAGTCCAGAGTAGAGCAGTGCCCAGCGAGGAGAGGTATTTCATTTTTTTAAATGTATGGAGCAATATATGGGGAGCATTATACACTGGAGAGTTATATATGGGGCCCAGAATACACTTGAGCATCATAGGAAGGGCCCATCATACACTGGAGCATTATAAATGTGGCCCGTCATACACTGGAGCATCATATACGGGGCCCATTATACGCTAGAGCATCATCCATGGGGCCCATCATATACTGGAGTATCATATGGGCCCATTATATATGGAGCATTATATAGGCCCATCATACACTGGAGCATCATCCATGGGGACCATCATACACTGGAGCATTATAAATGGGTCCCATCATACACTGGAGCATCATCCATGGGGCCCATCATATACTGGAGTATCATATAGGGCCCATTATATATGGAGCATTATATAGGCCCATCATACACTGGAGCATCATCCATGGAGCCCATCATACACTGGAGCATTATAAATGGGGCCCATCATACACTGGAGCATCATATATGGGGCCCATCATACACTGGAGCATTATAAATGGGGCCCATCATACACTGGAGCATCATATATGGGGCCCATTTTACACTGGAGCATTATACACTGTGTGCATAATTATTAGGCAAGTTGTATTTGAGAGTATTCTTTTTATTATTGAACAACAACTATGTTCTCAATCAACCCAAAAGACTCATAAATATCAAAGCTTGATATTTTTGAAAGTTGGAGTGTTTTTTTTTTAGATTTGGCTATCTTAGGAGGATATATGTTTGTGCAGGTAACTATTACTGTGCAGAATTATTAGGCAACTTAATAAAAACCAAATGTATACCCATCTTACTTGTTTATTTTCGCCGGGTAAACCAATATAACAACACAAAATTTAGAAATAAACATTTCTGACATTTAAAAACAAAACAAAAAAATCAGCGAACAACATAGCCACCTTTCTTTACGATGACAATCAAAAGCCTTCCATCCATAGATTCTGTCAGTTGATTGATCTGTTTACGATCAACATTGCTTGCAGCAGCCACCACAGCCTCCCAGACACTGTTCCGAGAGGTGTAATGTTTTCCCTCCCTGTAGATCTCACATTTTATGAGGGACCACAGGTTCTTTATGGGTTTCAGATCAGATGAACAAGGGGGCCATGTCATTATTTTTTCTTCTTTTAGACCTTTACTGTGCAGCCACGCTGTGGAGTATTTGGATGCATGTCATGGAGCATTGTCCTGCATGAAAATCATGTTTTTCTGAACGATACCGACTTCTTCCTGTACCACTGCTTGAAGAAGGTGTCTTCCAGAAACTGGCAGTAGGTCTGGGAGTTGAGCTTCACTCCATCCTCAACCAGAAAGGTCCCACAAGTTCATCTTTGATGATACCAGCCCATACCAGTACCCCACCTCCACCTTGCTGGCATCTGAGTCGGAGTGGAGCTCTCTACCCTTTACTGATCCAGCCTCGGGCCCATCCATCTGGCCCATCAAGAGTCACTCTCATTTCATCAGTCCATAAAACCTTAGAAAAATCAGTCTTAACATATTTCTTGGCCCAGTCTTGACGTTTTATCTTATGTTTGTTGTTCAAAGGTGGTCGTTTTTCAGCCTTCTTTACCTTGGCCATGTCCCTGAGTATGGCACACCTTGTGCTTTTTGATACTCCAGTAACGTTGCAGCTCTGAAATATGGCAAAACTGGTGGCAAATGGCATCTTGGCAGCTTCACGCTTGATTTTCCTCAATTCATGGGCAGTTATTTTGAGCCTTTTTTTATCAACACGCTTCTTGCGACCCTGTTGGCTATTTGCCATGAAACGCTTGACTGTTCAGTGATCACGCTTCAAAAGTTTGGCAATTTCAAGACTGCTGCATCCCTCTGCAAGACATCTCACAATTTTTGACTTTTCAGAGTCCGTCAAATCTCTCTTCTGACCCATTTTGCCAAAGGAAAGGAAGTTGCCTAATAATTAAGCACACCTTATATAGGGTGTTGATGTCATTAGACCACACCCCTCCTCATTACAGAGATGCAAATCACCTGATTTACATAATTGGCAGTTTGCTTTCAAGCCTATACAGCTTGGAGTAGGACAACATGTATAAAAAGGATGATGTGATCAAAATACTCATTTGCCTAATAATTCTGCAATCTGCACACAGTGTATAGGCCCATCATACACTGGAGCATCATCCATGGGGCCCATCATATTCTGGAGCATCATATGGGGTTCATTATTTATGGAGCATCATATAGGGTATGGAGCATCATATGGAGCACATATGGGGCCTATTATGTATGGAGCATTATATGTAGCCCATTCTGTATGGAGCAATATATGGGGCCCATCATATACTGTATGGAGCTTTATATGCGACTCATTATACTGTATGGAGCAATATGTGGGGCTCATTATACTCTATGGGGACAGTCCTATACTGTATGGCATATTATATGGGGACCATCATATACTGTAGCATTATGTGGAGCTCATCATATACTGTATGGAACATTATATGGGACCAATTATTCTGTATGGAGAAATATATGGGGCTCATTATTCTGTATGGCGCACTATGGGGTGCTCATAATACTGTATGGAGTATTATACTGTCCGGTTTTTTAGCTATTGTAGAATTTAAAATAGATATCAGTCATGTAATGTATGAAGTGAAGTATTTGTCATTGTAGTATACCTATATTTCTCTGCCGTATCGGAGCATCATGAATTATGGTGTGTGTTAAAGGGGCCCACTGACACTCTTTCGCCCGGGGCACACGAAAACCTGGAGCTAGCCTTACCCCCCCCCAAACTTTAGCCAAATAACCCCCAGTTTTCAATGCGTAACTATTATTATAAAGTAAATTAAGGTTGCCAAGCTTAAGTAATAAGAATTGATGTCGTTGGCATTGAAATGGGCACTGTAGGTGTGTTTACTGTCCTCCACTCCCTGCCGACTTTGCTTCCCCATTGACTTGCATTGGGTTTTGTGTTTCAGTCGGACCTCCGACTTTTCGCGATAGTTGGCCGATTTCATTCGACTCAACTTTTAAAAAAGTCGGGTTTCATGAAACCCGACTCAACCCTAAAAAAGACAAAGTCGATCATCTCTAATTGGGACCAGTGGCAATGTTGCACCACTGGTCGAAACCACTCTCCAATGCTACTTTGCCACTGCAGGGACTGAGGAGTGTAGGGTCACTGAAGCTGTCAGAAGAAGATGTACCCCAAATTTGTTGTGCAATTTCTCTTCAGATGTGAGGGAAAACCAATGTTTGGGAGCACGGCAGGGCTCGGAAAGGAAAGAGTGATGATTTGGAACGCAGACTTTGATGTAATGGTTTGCAGGCATCATGTTGTGTTTGAAGAGCCCCTGATGTGCCTAAACAGGGAAAAACAAATCAAATGACTCTATTTTAGAAACTACAACCTCTTAAGGATTTTATCCAGGGGTATAGTGAACATTTTGAACTCACACATACTACACAGAATTTGATAAAATTAGGTTGTCATAAGGAAAATTTTCATTTTTTTTCCCAAAAATATTGTTTTACCTCAAATTTGTAATTTTCACAATGGATAATAGGTGAAAATTGACCCCATAATTTGTTAAGCAATTTCTCCCAAACGCGGTTATACTATACATGTGGTCAAAAACGTCTGTTTGGGCACAGGGCTAGCAAAGGAAAGAACGCTATTTATCTGAAATAGACTGTGAATGCCATGTTGCATTTGGAGTGCCCTGTACATATGACAGCATTCTATTCGGCGACATGGTCGCATTTGCCCCAAAGCACTAACCTGATGAGTATTGACTAGTGATGGGCGAGCACTAAAATGCTCGGATGCTTGTTGCTCGGGTCGAGCAAATTAGAATACTCGGGTACTCGAACAGAACAACGAGGCCAATGTAAGTCTATGGGAGACCCGAGCATTTTTACCGCGATCCCCCCGGAGGTCCTTTAAGGTCTAAAACTATCTGAAAATTATGGAAACACTGCTCAAATGACACGGGAACATCATGGCAACTGCCCCTGGAAGCATTTATGACACCTAAGTCACAGCTCTAAACAATGATTTCAGAGTTTCACGCCCTTTTTACAGGCGCACCAAAAAACCTACAAAAAGGAAACTAAAATGGATTTTGCTGGGAAATATGTTAAGGGACATCCTTTCCAGGTTAATGACTTTTATCTAAGCCAAAATAATTAACCCAAAACAAAAATGTTCCACCACCACTTGGGCTATGTTCACACACAGCGTTTTTGACGCGTTTTGCAACTTTAGCATTGCTTTCAACCAATACAAATGCATTCACTGGGAAATGTCATTATAACATTTAACAACCCTAGCTGGATATGGGTGTGTGACACATAAGCAGACACATCTTGTTTCATTTATGAAGGAGGGACTCTTAAAGTCACAGAACCTACTTTTACAGGGGCATCAGGCAGCATTAATCTTCTTAAAGGGCTATTATTAAACAGTGGGTCTCCTATGTTGTTATTGCCTATGTGGATGGGCTGCCAAAAATTACAACGCACCCCAATACTCCTTTCACGAGAGGTACAGGCTTCCTGAAAAAATGTTGCATTGAATGCAAGGCCTGACTTGCCCCAAAGTTACATGCACCCTAATAAGCTTTTCAAGCCACGTACTGGATGGCCACCGGGAAATCCACTTCACATTATTCATTTTGTAATCCCAAACTCTTTTCTTATGCATTAATTGCAAGGCCTGCCCTGCTACCAAGTCATATGCACCCCAATATGCCTTTGAACCCAGGTACTGGATGGTCCCATGAATATCCTCTTCACATTATTCATTTTGTACTCCCATACTCTTTTCTTATGCATTGACGGCAAGGCTTGCCCTGCTGCCAAGTCATATGCACCCCAATATGCCTTTAAACCCAGGTACTGGATGGGCACAGGAAAATCCACTTCACATTATTTATTTTGCACTCCCATACTCTTTTCTTATGCATTGACTGCAAGGCCTGCCCTGCTGCCAAGTCATATGCACCCATTAACCTCAATCCCCCCTTGGAAGAAACATTGAGGAGGGCTTCTTAAAAAGATGTCCCATTATGAAGGAGTGGGTCTCCTAGACTTGTAATGCCCATACACTAAGTGTATGGGCTGGCAAACATTTTCTCCTTTGGGGTACACCTGAACCTTTTTCATAACAAGTTTTTTACGCCCAGCAAAACCACCCACCCTTGTTCGGAATACGACACTGGCTGTAGCAGTGATCTAGTGGCGGCGGATTATGACACGAGGAGGAAGGCCTGATTAAAAACTATGCCCAATTTAAAGGAGCGGGTCTCCTAGACTTGGAATGCCCATACACTAAGTGTATTAGGTTGTCAAACATTTTCCACTGTGGGGTACACCTCAACCTTTTCCATAACAAGTATTTTACACCCAGCCAAACAACCCACCCTTGGTAGGAATTCGACACTGGCTGTAGCAGCACTGAATACGTTAACGCTGGTGATCTAGTGGCGGTGGATGATGACACATGGAGGAAGGCCTGATTAAAAACTATGCCCAATTTAAAGGAGCGGGTCTCCTAGACTTGTAATGCCCATACCCTGGCTGGCAAACATTTCCCCCTGGGGGTAGATATCAACATAGTGTGTAAATTTGTTTTTTATGGGCATCATAAACATCTTGCAAAACTGTAACATGGTTTACTACACAGTTGCTGCTGGGAAGGTCCAGGTTTTTAGTAAAAATATGGTGGACGAATCATTGGATGAAGTGATCAGGAAAAGGGCCATGGCGATGACAGAAATGGGAAAGTACATGATTAATAACAGCAGTGGCTATGGAAGGTATGAGATCCAGGATATAGCCTACAATGATTCGTCGTTTAGCCACCATCAGTTACCAGAATCGGTTTCATGCCCGTCAAGAGATCGTGTAACAGATGTACGTGTGAGACTCGGACTAAGAAATGCCTGTCCAAAATATGTTGCCAAACACACACGTGTCTGTATAAAGGGCTAAGTGCAACATGTTCGTGAGATGCTAAATTAGAGAAAGCAGATCAGTATCGGAAGAAAACCAAACAAACTGATGGATGCTCGTGAAAAACTAAGTTTAAAGAGGAGTGCACTGTTCATGACTATAAACACACCCGTGGCACAAGCTTCTTCATCTTCACCCATACATATTACCAATAAGATCCAAATGTCCCAGTTGAAAATTATTTGTCATAGTGTAATGAACACTGTTAAAGGAATGCCACTAAACGTACATAACCACTACCCTGGGAAATACCAGATTTCCTCTTTACAAGATATGGACGATGATGGTATTGATGATGACTTTGAAATTTACCACATCCACACCAAGAAGATGAAGATCAGAGCTGCAAAAAATGTGCAAAAAAGGCCATGAATGTCTGAAAAATCATTTTCTCTAGGGCTAAGTTACCCTCTTACTAAAGTGGTACCGAATGATGCATTCACAGCTCTCATGTCTACTCAGCGTGAGATGCTTGAAAGATGATGTGTTCTGATTTGTACATCTCCACTTTTTGAAAGCGAGCAGCAAAAAAGATGATATAGCGGAAAGACGTGTGATTTTGGTCAGTAAGGAGGTGATGTCAGGTACAGATAGGTAGATCTGCATGTCATTGGCGTAGTGATGATTGTTGTGAACACGTTTGGTCTGGTTTCTGAGTTTGGGCTCACTCTGGTGGTTGCTGCTGGTAATGGAGCTGCTACACAGAAAAGGGGTTGGAGTAAAACACCATGACCAAAAGTTATTAACTAATAGTATGTACATCTTGCCCCCGAGGAAGCGACTGCAAAACGCGCGTAGGGGCGCGTTCCTACATTGCCACATCAGCATGGATAAGCATATCCTGCTTATCACGTTATGATAACATTACCTCATTGATCCCTATGCTCACTGATCCGGACTGTGAGCATTTGTACTGCACTAGCACCTTAATTACTTGTATTATCGAGGTATCCTTTAGGGAAATTTTGTATACAGGAATGGACATTTATTGATTCTCCTTTTGGAGTATACTATACGTAATACTAATGTCCCAGTGCTTTCCAGCTTATGTTTTCTGTGTAGGCATTACCAACATTATGCAGTAGACACATGTCTGCCGCGACCTCTGTGCATTGCATGTCTTTTTTCACTACTATTGGATAATTGTGTATTCAAAATTTTTGTCTATTGTACCATCCTATCTAAAATAAATGGCTATTTATTAGTTAATAACTTTTGGTCATGGTATTTTACTCCAACCCTTTTCTGTGTAGCATATGTATTTTTGGAGTTCCATAGGGGCACTGCCCTTGACTGTTTTGGTGGTAACAGTCACATTCACATTGATGTTGTGATTGATGTATCTTGATCTGAGATTATGTTGTTTTTTTGGTAATGGAGCTGGTCTGGCTGACAGGAGTCGATCACCTGAAGAGGATGATTGGAGATCAGGTGTTTCTGACCCGAGAGATATGAGTGAGCAGCCTTCCCTTGGTTGCTACCGGTGATTTGGGTTTCTTCCTGAGCCTTCTGGAAGTCAGCTTGTTCCCTGCTTTGTCCTGCATCTTTCAGATAAGTTATTTGTCTGTTTTAATCTGTGGCATTTTTTCCGTTTTGCTTTTCTCTGCATTGCTGGTGTGAGTACAGCCGGGTTCCCTGCTGGGACCTGTGCTGGACTCTGTTTTCCTTTGCCACAGCTTATGTCCGTCCTTTCTGTATTCCTAGTCTCCTGTTATTTCAGCATCTGTTGGTTTGCATCCAGTTCACACCAGAGTTCTGATTTAGTGGGCGAGAGGTGTGTGGCTTCAGTATTTTTGTATATCAGAAGTGTTGGAATTTTTCTTAGGGTTTTTGCTGGATTGCAGACAGTATCCTTTTCTGTCCTGTTCTATCTAGACCGTTTGGGCCCTGACATTTGCTTATTCTATTTTCTGCCTGTGTTTTGTGCTTCATCTGTCTCACCGGCAATATATGTTTGGGGGCTATCTATTCCTTTGGGGCTCTACTCCGGGGCAGTTAGCTTTCCCATTTCTCTCTTTAGGCTTAGTTAACTCTTTGGCTGTGTCGAGGCGTCTAGGGCACCGTAGGTACGTCCTACGGCTAATTCTAGTTGTGTTGTCAGTTTAGGGGTCTGCAATCCGCTAAGTTACCAACCTCTCTTGGTGTTTGGTTGCCTAGCCTTTTCTTTATCATCCTCCTCGGTTACCAAATCATAACAGATGATATTGCAAGCCGTGCCATTACATCAGCTGTCCCAGGCCGAAGGTGTAGATGGAGAAGAGTAGGGGTCCTAAAACAGAGCCTTGAGGAGCACCGAAAGACAGGTGTCAAGGTGAGGAGGTGGTGTGGGAGAGGAAGACAATGAATGTCTCTCTAACAGCCTTGCTGTTTTTTAACGACTCTACTGATAACTCCAAAAAGGCCATTTGCACCTCCGGTTATGCTTGCATCAGCAGGGGTAGCAAAACTACCAGCCTTACCACCACTAGCATGATCAGGCACATGGCAGCAAAGCACCCGACTTTGTTGGTTGGACGCCAGGCTCCATGAACAGTGTCTGTGGCTGATACCACTGCATCTTCTGCAGTTGTGCATGCAAGCCAATCCCCTGTCGATGGTGCATGCAAGATTCCTCCTGCCCTGCATCCGTAGTTGGACACAAACTCAACTAGTACCATTAACAATCACGTCCACGTCCTTGTCCCAACACAGCGTTCAGCTGTCCATACCCCAGTCCTTGGAACGCAAGCGGAAATTCGCAGCCAATGCCACAGTGCTAAATTCACACATTTCTCGTCTGTTTGCGATGGAAATGTTGCATTTTAGACTCGTGGAAGACAGAAGCTTTCTGCAACCTGATGGAAGTGACCGTAACAAGGTACTCAGTCCCCACCCACCACTATTTCTCCCGGTCTGCCGTAATGACATTACACAAGCAAGCACGTGTCCCACAACATTACCCAGGCCCTCAACAATGCTGTTACAGGGAAAGTGCACCTAACCATGGACACGTGGACAAGTGCTTGTGAGCAGAGATGGTACATCTCACTGATGGCACACTGGGTTAGCGTTGAATATGTCATGAGCCAGTCGGACATTGGGAGACGATGTCACAGATGCATGAAGGAGACAGTTTCTGGAAGGCTTTCTATGTCATTGTTAGGCTTTTGAACTGTAGCCTATGGGCAATAGGATGGCAGTGAAGGGCCTGGCAGAGAGGAGTGGCTGGGGAATAATGGAGGGACAGTTGAATTACTCTGGCAGCAGAGTTTAGGATAGATTTGAGTGGTGCAAGAGTGCTAGAGGGCAGGCCAGAGAATATAAGGTTGCACTAGTCAAGGTGGGAGATCATGAGGCGTTCTCAAATATTTTTGAAGTTTCTTGGAATGTTCGGATCCAGGAAATGTTTTTGAGTTGTAGTGGGCCGGAGGAGGCAAGGGCTTGGATATGTGGCTTGAAAGAGAGTGCAGAGTCGAGGATCACCCCAAGGCCACGAACAAGCAGGATTATTTTTCACGGTGTTCCATCCCGGCATTACACAGGCACATGTCCCACAACATTTCCCGTGCCCCCCACAATGCTGTTAGTTGGACACCCAACCTAACCACAAACACGTGGACAAGTGCTTGTGGTCAGGGATGGTACATCTCACTGAGGGCACACTCTGACCTTGGAATAGTGCACGTCCTCCCAACCCCTAGTATTGCGGGCCCTACATCAATCTGGGTTCCCCCCACATTCAACAGCTCCTGCACCTCCTCCTCCTCTTCAGCCTCCATCTCCAAAAGTAGCACATCAGTGAAACGCTGGAAGCACTGCAGCACTGCCTCATCAAAGCGGCAAAAGGTTGTGCTGAAGCTAATATGCTTCGGTGATAAAACGCACAATGATGAAGAGTTGTGGACAGCTCTGAAAGAGCAGACAGATCTGTGGCTAACATCGCTGAACCCACAGCCAGGCTTGGTTGTGTGTGACAATGGCTGGAAAATGGGGGCTGCTCTGTGGCGAGGCAAGCTCAAACACATGCTATGCCTGACAAATGCGCTTAACCTCATTGGTCAACGTTTTCTGAAAAGCGACACTGAGCTGCCAGATCTGCTAGAAAATGTACAAATCTCTGAGGACCCATTTTAGAAAGCCAGCTACAGCTTCATCCGCCCTTGCTGTGCTTCAGCAGCGCTTGCAGATTCTGGCTCACCGACTGGTGTGTGATGTCCCCAGGCATTGGAACTCTACACTGCAGATGTTGGAAAGGATTTGTGAGCAGAAGAGGGCATTTGGTGACTAGTCTACCAGCATCAACAAGGTTGTCGGTATTTAGTTCTGACTTCACACATAAGATCTCAGTAGTGGACATGGATGTCAGACATATGTACCATCCTCCAAAACTTTGAGGAATCCAACAAGATGGCGAGCGTAAATGACGCCATCATTAACGTCTCCATCCTGCTTCTCTGTGTTCTAATCTGAATGTTTATAGTTATTTATATAGCGAAAACATATTTACAGTTTTAAATTTTGAAAAACAACAGTCCTAAGTAACAACGTTAACAATAATAAATAATTAAACCAAAATAAAACGACCCTGCTCGTGACAGCTTACAATCTACACAAAGTAAAAACGATAACAAAAATTAAACCCAAAAAACAATCCTGCTCGTGACAACTTAAAATCTGCAATGAGGTGGAGGAGATAAAAACTACAGGAGTATATTTACAATAATGTATTTACAATTATATTACTGAGGTTAGTCGAAAGTCGAGGAGGCCTGAGGACAAGTAGGAGGAGGAGAGCATGGTCAGTCGTCCTCTTGGTGAGGATACGGAAGTATTGACTGTTAGCAGTCTTGCATGCATGACTCAGTTTATGTTCCGCTGCCTTTCCCGTCACCCTCATGTTCTCAAAACTTTGGGTGACTGGCAATACTGATTGGTGATACTTCTAGATTCACGCTACCAAAGGCAGACAGGTGTACTAAAATATTGGAGGACCAGAGGGCCCTTCTTGCGGAATTATTAAAAAGATTCCCATATGAAAACTCTGGCAGCAGAGGTCACAGTTTGTTGGCCAAGCAAGGAGTACAGGTGGGAGAGACACAACTCCAATCCAGCAGAGACTGTGGAACACTGGCAAAGTTCGGGGAGAGTTTTCTCTGACCCTCCCATCGCTTTGGCCCTGAGGCACGGTGGACTCTCACAAGGAGTGAAAAGTTTGTGAAAATGCTGAGGGAGTAACTTGCTGACCGTACCAACGTCCTCTGTCATTCCTCTGTGCCTTATAATTATTGGTTATCCACGCTGAACACGTGGCATGACCTGGCTCTCTGTACTGGTCACTTGCGATCAACTCACGGTCAAGGAGCGCACTGCACCTCGCTCTCTGGCGGTCACTGGGCACACACCTTACTAAATGGCAGTACCGCTTTTAGTGTCGGGAGCCAACGGGAACAGTCCTTTGCAGCGCCAGTGCTCTAAGGACAAAGCATGCTGCTCAGCCTCCTATGCGCTGCTTGTCCGCGCCAAAAATCTATGCTGTCATGCCCGCTTTGTGTTAAGCTGATGCCCTGCCTGTAGGTCACCGGGTCTGTCTGTCTGCTGCAGTTCGCCGCAGCGTCTGCGCTTCGGGTGCATAGTGCACTGCACCCCTTCATGCTCACACCCTCACAGCTGGGGACTTACTCATGCTTTTCTTTTTTTTCCCACACCTTCCACACAGGTTCCCTGTCTAAACATGCCCCCTCTTCATGGGTAATGGGACCTGTCCGTTCCACTATTCCTTCACAGGGGTCGCAGCCTTGACAGTTCCGGACCTGGCGCAGCACATGTACCCGCAGCCCGGTCATCCTGAATCCGTACATATCTGGCCAATCAGTTCTTTAACAAGCATCATAGAAGGCATGTTCTTCCAATTTTAACAGTGCTGTGGAACCATGGGTTCATATAGACCCCAGCCCTGAATAAATTGAAATATTTCTAAAACTGGTCAGTCTCAGACATTGACCTTCTATGTATTTTCAAGTAACATATTTCTGCTTATGTTGATGATATTTTGAATTTGTTTTTAAATTTTGTTTCAAAGTTATTTTCAAATTTCTGTGTTTGGGACTCTCCTTACCCCATAGTACCTTTATTGTCTGACTTTTTTTTTAATATTTTCTGTTTATTCACTGATTTTGTAATATAATTGTAAATAAACAATGGCTAGATGAGATCTCTGTCACTTTCGACCCAGCAGTGTTACAGGACAGCGGAAACGGTGGTATATTTGTCCTCGATCGAGATGAGATTTGTTTGCAATGACTGCAAGAAGTTCATTTGTGAAGAACATAGCACTATAACCTGCAGTGAATGCAAGGGCTAAATTTATTGCCAGATCATTCGTTGTCATTATGTTTTTACTAAAATCCACACAGTTGCAGTTATTGTGCATTTTTTTATTGAATTTGAATACTTTTAGTTATTAGTAAAGCATTTTGGGTTAAATTTCAGTTTGTGTTTGATGATGACAAATAAATCACTTCAAAGTTACGTTTGCGGGACGATTTGCATATTTTTGGTACCATGTTGGGGTACATAATATTTTTTGATTGCTTTTTATTCAGATTTTTCAGACACAGAATGAACAAAAACCAGGTATTCAGTTATTGTTTTTAGTTTTTATTTTTTGTGCCATTCACCATGCGGTAAAATTGATAAAATCCATTTGTTCATCAGGTTGGTACGGATTACAGCGATATCAGATTTATATTTTTTTTATGCTTTGCTATTTTTACACACCAAACAATATTTTACAAAAATAAATTTGTTTTTGCATCGCCATATTCTGAGAGCAGTAACTTTTTTATTTTTTTTTGCCGAATGAGCTATGTAAGGGCTTATTTTTTTTGGGACAGTTTGGTGTTTTCATTTGTACCATTTTTCCTGCATACAACTTTTTGATCGATTTTTATTCACTTTTTTTTGTGAGTTTCTATGATGAAAAAGTGACATTTTTGGTGTGTTTTTTATTTTTATTTTTTACAGCATTCACCATACGGAATCAATAACATAGTAGTTTTATAGAGCAGGTCATTACAGACGCAGCAATACCAATTATGTGTACCTTTTATTGCTTATTTTTGTTTTATCACAAACACTGCGTTTTGAGTAGCAAAGCGGCTTTTCGTGATTTATGTGCGCTTTTTTTCTGTTTTTTACTTTTTTACATATTTCACTTTACTTTTTTACTTTTTCACTTGTTTACTGACAGACATATATAATTTTTATTTTGATTGCTGTGCAGTGCATGAAAGCATTCAGTGAGTCAGTTTATTGCTGGATATCACAGGCCACCATATACTGGGGTCATCACATGACCTCAGAGTACCATGGTAACCATCGGGACCCGCGATTGTCATAGTGGAGGTCAGTAACAGCGGTATTTGACAGCGGTATTTAAGGGGTTAATCAGCCCCAAATAACTTCAAAACTGGCCTGGGTTGATGCTGCAGGGTGTCTGCGGTCATGTACAGTTGAGTCGAGCGAGGATTGCCATAACCGGCCACCTCTGTTCCTTTACTCCTCAGCGCCGTTAAAAGGCGTATCAGCAGTTGTTAAGAGGTTAATTCACTGAAGGAGTAAAAGGAGGGCCTGGATACCTTTCTTGAAAAATATTACAGATTATTAGTACTAGATTTTGTGATGAGGCGTTGATCCAGGGAACTAGTCTGATGTATAAGGTGTCAGGAGGGAATTTGTCCTCTAGTATGGAGCAAATAGCATCTGCCCCATGGGGTTATTGTGTTCTTCTACTTCAACATGTTAGGTTATAGGTTAAACTCGATGGACTTATCTCTACCTTCAACCTTAAAAATTATGAAACTATAAAATATACTTCAAAATATTAAGAGTATATTACTACATTATGCAGTTTTCCTAAAAGACCATTGTTTCTTGAAGTAGACACATTTTTGGCAGATCTGTTTTTTCTTTTGTCAGTTTTTTGGCTGGGAAAACTGAGAAATACTAGTACAAATCACATATGCATTAAAAATTTTCAGTTTTTGCCCCTTTGCGACGGGGCACACCAGTTTGACAAAGTTTAACGGAAAAAGTACACAAGGGGTTGGTCAGGAATGGGACATCCATTTTACTATTTAGTAGCATATGAATTTGGCAAATATTATTCCAGCATGCATTTCTTCAAGAATATCATAAGAAACCCCACCCTTGAAAACTTCTCACCTTTGTTCTATATATGTAGTATTTACTGTATACATGTAGCAGCATCTTTAATTATTATTTATAATGATGATTTAAAGATTTTTGTATTTCTTTTTCAAGGTATAATGATTTGTTCCCAAATCCCAACTGAGATTTAACTAAAGACATAACAGGCAGAATAAAATCCAATTTTAAACAGAGTACAGATATGAAGCCTTTTGCCAACATCTTAAGAAAACCTAATATATTCTTGTGTCAGGATTTTAATTTGCACCATACTTTAGGTCTAGAAAATTTAAATAACCGAATGAATAATGTATATAATATCGGCTAAATTAGAATCTTTAACCTGGACTGAAAACCTCCCCAGTGGCAAGTGCAAATAGACTTTTCTGGTTAAGCAGTTTATAAAAATATATCCTTGATTTGCTCATGAGTCACAATTTTACTTAAGTAAAAGTTTAAAGTTTTAGAAAAGAACATAGTTAGCGGTATCAAGCTGGAAGGTAAAAACCTACCAAGAACTCTACAAGGAGTTTGTATGTTCTCCCCTGCTTGTGTGGGTTTCCTCCGGTTTCCTCCCAAACTCCAAAGACATACTGATAGGGAATCTAGATTTTGAGCCCCAATAGGGACAGTGCCGATAATTAGAGATGAGCGAATTTGTGCGGAGTCGGTTCCGAATATGATCGGAATTGAATATTGTTTTGCAATATTTGTCGAACACAGCCGAACGTCATTAGAGTCAATGGGAGTAGAAATTACTGAATATGTTCGGAACCGATCATAAGACAAACATTCGGCACGAATAGTGTTTGAATATGGCCAGAATATGTCAAAATCAGATTCGGGGACAAAATCCGAACAAATTTGCACATCTCTAATAGGGAGTCTAGATTGTGAGCCCCAATAGGGACAGTGCCAATAATGTCTGTAAAGTGCAGCAGAATAAGATAGCACCATATAAGAGAGTAAAATAAATAATAAAGGCCAAACATGGGGTAAACCTTACAAACCTTACTATATTTCTATACTTTTCAGATTTGGAACCCTAAAGAATATACAGCACTCATAATTACTTATTATTAGTGTCTATGAGTGCTGTAGTGATTATTATAATACTATATAAATCCAATATTTTTGTGAAGAATAATCTGTCAGTTTCATGAGTTTGAATATGGTTTGCCATTATCTTTCCCATATATTTTTGGCAAACCATTGCAACTTCAGGATCTCATATGTTTTACCAGAATTCCTATCTATGTAAAAATGAAAATGTATATATCTGATTAGAGTAAGACATTGTAAAGCCACATCCCTTATAGAGCATTCAGTAGGTATACACAAACTCTGGACCTTTGTCCGAATCCATGTTGAGGACACCAGCTTATCAGACTCCAGCTGTCCGCACTAGGAAAGTAGGAAAGTAGCAGAATAAGTAAGAGGATGCTCAGAAGGAAAATGATAGGAGAAAAGCTTAGGAGCTGGTGGCTGAGTTAGAAATTCAGTGGTACTCATCTTATGGGTAGCCCTTTGAACTGTTATGGAGTCCATGGTAAGAAGGGGTGTCTTACCTATAACTTTTTGACATAAATACTTTCAATTCAATGGTAGCTACTATAAATTTCTGATCACTACGATCAACCAATTAATGACTGCAGATTTCAGATCTCCAGTTTTATAAGTACTGTGTGAAAGAAAATGGTGTTTAGGGCTTTATGAGGGAGATTTATCAATACATTTATACCATTTGTCTACTGTAAATACATTGAAAAGATGTTGTTCAAACTAAGCAACACATCAGTGGAACATCTGCTCTACATTTTACATCACATGAGACGAAAAAAGTTAGCAAAGACTCAGAGATGTACTAAGCGCAACTTGTATTTTAAAATTCCTCCACGTTTCTACATAGAAAAGTGTTGGGAAAGGTCCAACCTGACGATTTTAGCCAGATTTGCACTCTGATGATAAATCTGTGCAAAGGGGAGAGATATTGAACACTGCCTGCCCCCTAAAGTGGTATGAAAAAGGCTGTTAACATTAATTTAATTTTTTATGTGATAAGCATTCTCTGTCTAAAAAATATCAGCATTATTTATCCTGCGACTCCAAGGCTGCCTCTCTGCCATGCTTCCAGTCTTTGCTATTGACGACATCTACAGCAGTAATGTCACAGCAACAGTATGTGACCGCTGCAGCCAATCACTTGGAAAAAAAAGAGTGTGGCACCATCTTCCATAATGTCAATAAAGGCAAAATCTGGAATCTGAGTTTGTCTGAAATGAGTTTCCCGAAAGACGTTTTATGAAATGTTTTATTCAGATAAGTTACATCAAAACAATCCATTATTTAGGGATCCCAACAATAAGGAAAAGTCAATCTTGATTTGAACCTGAAGAAGTGATGGATGTACCCTTATATATTATATAGAGTCATTACAGAGAGATCAACGCAGCGTGGCATGAAGGCGATCAGCCTGTGACACTGCTGAGATGTTATGGAAGCCCATAATCACCAACATTAACAGAAATGAACACATGAAATACATCATTTTGTTTGTAATGACTCTATATAATATATGAGTTTCACTTTTGTATTGAAGAACTGAAATAAATGAACTTTTTGATGATATTCTAATTTTGTGAGAAGCACCTGTATGTCTATGATTGCAATGTATTAAGAGGATACAAACTTTGATATGAGGGCTTCTTTAAAGGTGCAGATTCACTTTACATGGCTCATTCTCGGAATATAATTGTGATAAAAATACATTGTGGATTCCAACTAACATTGTAAAGTGAAATGTTATAATCCGCAATCAATAAGCATCTACGCAACTAATTCACAATGTGATAATATTACTGTATGAAGGTGAATAATAATCTGCTCTGGAAGTATAGTAAAGCTTGAATGATATACATGTTTCCTTCCAAAGAGAAAATCAGTCATTTATAACTAATATATTATGACTGAATGTTCTCCTCTTTATAGTAATGTAATATAATCACTTAGTATTTCTTAGTATCATATGAAACACCTATGTAATATGTGTAAGACACAGGTTTCTTGTTCTAATGGGGTAGCATATGATGTGACTTTTCATTTTGCCCCAGACACATTAGAATTGGTGTTAAAATATGAGGCTCCAGGCTTTTCAGAAACTGACACTGTGAAGAACTGTCTAATCATTTATGTTCTCTTACGTCCTTCTCATCTTTGCTTTGATTGACACTTTGTAAATATGCTCGGGGTCAGAGAGCCTTTCATCTTCTGAAAAAGTTACAGAGTTGTTGATGGTATTACACTCTATTTGGTGACTTCACAGTTACATAAAATGTTAACTGCATGTTGGCTGTAGATGTCAGTTTTCTGATCCTTTCACTAACTGACCCCCCTACGAATATGTATTAAGAATTACTACATGCTCCAAATTAAATTCCTTTTTTTAAGGAAGACCTCCATATTAACAATATTTCGGATCAAATGAAGAGGCATGTTTCCTTGTATCATTGAAAGTGGATTCTTGCCTAGTGTGCCACTGTATTTGGTCAAAATAACGATACATACATTTATTTATTTATTATTATGAATTGCCTATATAGCGCAGTCTTATTCCACAGAGCTTTTCCCACATTATTATCACTGTCCCCAATGGGGCTCACAATCCAGATGATAAAAATTATAAAAAAAAAGTTCATATACTTACATACAGTGATTTGTATAATATTTCTGTACTGCATGCTCTGCATTCTGTACTGTACTTAGTAAATGTACTGTATGTAATCCCTAATGTATCAAGTTTGACTCCAGTTTGAATCCAGTTGATCAAATAAAGCAAACACATAACAAAATTGTCCTAGGATTTAAGATGTCCATATGAGATAAATAACAAAAACTAGACGAACAGCTATCTCTGCTAACTTCCTGATAAACACAAACCTTCTGGATGTGCCTGTCTTTTGGAATAAAACAAGGGGCAAACAGTAGGTCTCTGCTATACACCTCTGGCATTGTTTGACTTCCAGGATAATGGTGGGTTAGGCATTCATGAAATGTCATAGACTGTCCAGTATATACCTAATAACTCATAAATACCACTATCACTTAGCCCTGTGAAGGCCTCTTGCTACCCACAGATTAATGGTGTAAACACTGTATGGCAATAGCAATCTTGATGACGAAAGTGGTTAATAATGACATAAAAACTTCCTTGACTCTGAGCTCATCTACAAAGTTGCTGAAAGTATTATGTATGCATGCACAGATCCAGGCAGCAGAATCGCCTGCTTCTATGGAGCCACTGAATGCTTGCAGTGACTATGTAGAGAAGGATGGATTCAAGAAAACAGTTAAGAGATCATGATTGCTACGGATGCCACAGCCATTATGATTGCTATCCAGTACAGTGCTAAAATAACAGATCAGTGTGCAGTCAGGGGACTTAGAAAAACACTCCAGCTATTTTTTCCATGTTTGCATCCCATATCCTGAGTATCTTTCACACTCTGTACTTCTTTTATAAATAATATAATTGTTATGTGAATGTGGACATCTCTAAAAAGGACAAATACAGACAGACTTTGTACTGGCCTATCCGTTCCCAGTGGCTTTCACCCTATAACACCTGTAAGGAGATGTCGACATACATAAGGACCCTGGCTAAGACCTCAGAATAAACAATTGCTGGTGGTGCAGGTTGGAGGAATGGTCAGACAGCTGGTTCAGAACCAGGAGGTTACTAGCCTGTTATCAGTCCAAGATGTATCCTTCCAGCATCAAATTGACAGTACCATCTCTGCCAGCTGAGGCAATTCTATGTTCATATAATTTCCTCTATATACTCCTAAAAATAAAAAGGAACTGTGTAATCATCATCATCAGTAACTGTTATATGAGTGTCTCTCTCCACATGTGGAGTGTGTGGTACATTCTATGAAGTTTCATCATACAGTAAGTTTTGAGAATTGAGATGATGCCCCCTTGAGAAACCAGAGAGCATGTTTGTTGGACTCTCTACGCATGTGTTGTGACTGTCACACAGCCACGACACATGCAGATGCAGAGCCGAACAGCTGATTATCGGAAACGCTCCAGGTATCCGGGTTCCCGATGCAGCTTCGGTAAGCGCTATAGCTATTCGGATAAGGAGGGAGCCGACGATGTTCGCTCATCTCTATTTATGACTGCTCAGCTCCTAAGTCAAATTAGAAATGAGGCCAAAAAAGTTGTCAGCCTCTTTAACTTTATAATCTCAATAGCTAATCTGGCCATATTTATCAATGCAGTTACACTTACATCTTAGATTAATGCAATATTTATAATGCCTCCAAATAAGTATTGTAGTACTCATGAAGTGGACAACTAAATTACTACAGACTTCTGCCACTCTTGACAAAAAACAAGTGACAACGGCCCACGTACCAGTGTGGGGAATATGCCATGTGTTCCAGTAAAGTTCAATGCTGATCAGCCGAGTAAGAAATCACGATAATGCCGTGTAGGGCATTACTATGATATCAATAGGTAGGGAATTCAGAATAATTATTGACATCTGCTTCTGCTAACAAAGGGGGAAATAGGTGAGGAACTGAGAAAATAGGGTGAGGAAGATAATGAACAAGTCCAGAGAGGTTTAGGAAGAGAAGTGGAGTAAGATGCTTTGCTATTTCAAGGAATTGTTCACTTTCACTAAAAACCAGGATCAAGGCTGCTTACTCTGAAAATTAAAGTTACAAATCAAGCTGTACTTGCCTGCCAATGACTCTGCTATGCAAGTTGGTAATCTTGAGCCCAGTGCTTGACTGCGGCAGTCATGTGCTGTAGATATGACATCAGCGCAGCATCCTTGTCAACAGACACTGGCAGGGAGCAAGGACAAGGGCACAGAAGTAAAGCTCAGTCCTAAATTTTGTAGCATAATTAGTCCTGGCCTTAGCTTTTAATGAAACAGGACAGCACCCTTAAGGCCAGAAAAAAGGAATGTCACTGTAAATTCAGCCTATCTTATGTCTTGGAAAAATGGGCTCAATTACTTTATTTTTAGCTGAATGTAAAGAAGCAAAAAAAGTTTTCTTGCACATGAAAGCTTGCCTTTGTTGAAAGTGAACTTAAAATGCCTTTATTTGTCTTTCTTTCACTTTCTGTCTTTCTTTCTTTCTCTCTCTCTCTATCTTTTGTTTGTTTGTTCTTTCTTTCTATCTATGTCTTTTATAATAATATATAAATATGTATTACGGTATATTCTCCGAAAATAAACAAAAAACATTGTATAAAAGCTGTTACGATTGTGGCCTGCATAATTACAGCAGGATTACAGCAGGATAGACATATTCCTGAGCACAAGTATGAACAAGAAAATCCCTGTTAAGTTGTCCTGTAGCACTTTGTTGAGAGCAGTCACAAGCCATTTAGGAATTTGAGGATGTTGTGTGAAGCCCTGTGCAAATTGTTTCTATGCAAGGGCAAAACTGTCTGATGTTAATGTTAGTTGGAGTAGCACTGCTAAATATCTACACAGCGTGCCCAGACCCTGTGGCTCCAAGCGCACATCGCAGTTGGATAGTAGACAGTCCTTAGCCTCTGTATTTCAATTTACAATGTGACAGTTGGCTTCTCTACCCCAGGAACAATTAATCATACAAAGAAGTTATAAAAAACAGATTAGGTACGTTGCTTTTTATTTTTGTTTTTCTATTTTAATCTGTACAGATATGTAGAGTGGTGTAAAGCATAGGGACAAAAATACAAAAATAAATTGCCTTTAGTCTTTTTACAGCTTATCCTTAACACCTGTAATATATTGGTCTATAGAGTGGAGAGATGGGACATCACTCTGTTATGTCTTAGGGTGTACTAACCTCACACATGGGGATGCAAATAAGGTGTATCTAGAGTGGAGGGCATTGGACATCACTCTGTTATGTCTTAGGGTGTACTAACCTCACACATGGGGATGCAAACAAGGTGTATCTAGAGTGGAGGGCATGGGACATCACTTTGTTGTGTCTTAGGTTGTACTAACCTCACACATTGGGATGCAGGCAAGGTGTATCTAGAGTGGAGGGCATGGGACATCACTCTGTTGTGTCTTAGGGTGTACTAACCTCACACATTAGGATTTAGACAAGGTGTATCTAGAGTGGAGGGCATGGGACATCACTCTGTTGTGTCTTAGGGTGTACTAACCTCACACATTGGGATGTAGACAAGGTGTATCTAGAGTGGAGGGCATGGGACATCACTTTGTTGTGTCTTAGGTTGTACTAACCTCACACATTGGGATGCAGGCAAGGTGTATCTAGAGTGGAGGGCATGGGACATCACTCTGTTGTGTCTTAGGGTGTACTAACCTCACACATTGGGATGCAGACAAGGTGTATCTAGAGTGGAGGGCATGGGACATCACTCTGTTGTGTCTTAGGGTGTACTAACCTCACACATTAGGATTTAGACAAGGTGTATCTAGAGTGGAGGGCATGGGACATCACTCTGTTGTGTCTTAGGGTGTACTAACCTCACACATTGGGATGCAGACAAGGTGTATCTAGAGTGGAGGGCATGGGACATCACTCTGTTGTGTCTTAGGGTGTACTAACCTCACACATTGGGATTTAGACAAGGTGTGGCTAGAGTGGAGGTCATAGGACATCTCTTTTTGTGTCAGGGTATACTAACCTCACACATTGGGATGCAGACAAAGTGTAGCTAGAGTGGAGGGCATGGGACATCACTCTGTTGTATCTTAGGGTGTACTAACCTCACACATTGGGATGCAGACAAGGTGTCGCTAGAGTGGAGGCCATAGGATATCACTCTTTTGTGTCATAGGGTGTACTAACCTCACACATTGGGATGTAGACAAAGTGTAGCTAGAGTGGAGGGCATGGGACATCACTCTGTTGTGTCTTAGGGTGTACCAACCTCACACATGCGGATGCAGACAAGGTGTAGCTAGAGTGGAGGGCATGGGACATCACTCTGTTGCATCTTAGGGTGTACAAACCTCACACATGTGGATGCAGACAAGGTGTAGCTAGAGTGGAGGGTATGGGACATCACTCTGTTGTGTCTTAGGGTGTACTAACCTCACACATTGGGATGCAGACAAGTTGTATCTAGAGTGGAAGGCATGAGACATCGCTCGGTTGTTTCTTAGGGTGTACTAACCTCACACATTGGGATGCAGACAAAGTGTAGCTAGAGTGGAGGGCATTGGACATCACTCTGTTGTGTCTTAGGGTGTCTTAACCTCACATATTGGGATGCAGACAAGGTGCAGAGTCAAGTCAATACGCTGAGTCACTAAGTAACTTCCTAAACTACTTATGTCTGCCATGTTTCTGCAGGGCCAGCATTTCATACAATGAAATGAAAGTTTAGGTTTATATCACTTTTAGGACTATTTTAGGGTAATGCATTATATCATGTCATAAAATCTGGTTACTTAAATAGCTGAATCCTAACCTTTTTCAAGTGGAAATAATTATAGTAATAAACCTCCCACAGGAATTTCACAATCCCTGTAATCCAATTCTTAGGCTTCTTTGAGACTTTATCTGTCGCATGTGACTTTGTCTCTCTCCCGGAACCTGCTATTAGTAAAGTGATGGGAGAGGAGGTGGACAGTAGCTAAAGAGTGAGGAGTGTCGCAGGAGCAGTCATGGAAGAGTAAGTATCACACTGACACAGTTCCCGACCTCAGTGGACATTATATTTAGGTCAGAACTGTGGGCGTCTACTTTTTCCTACCTATGTACGCTGTCTTTTTATGATTGGACAGTGTCATAGTGGGATTAAAGTAGACAGACACATAACTAAACTAGTGTGAATAAAATAGCCAGTTGAACGATAAATTACTCATTGGAGAAAAAAATGTTTTTATGGACATTCCTGCTACTATATGTTTAGAAAGCAAACTTTGGAAATTATTGAAAGGTCCTTTTTAAACATATTTTTTTTACATTTTTTGTTACATAACACATTCTGTGTTAAATTTAATATAAAACTCTTGTAATTGTCATACTGACCACTTGGGCTTTTTTTAGACTACAACTTTCTTTTTTTTGTAAATAACACATGTACATAGCCACAATAGTCAGAGCCTGACATCTTTTCTATTGAAGTGTCAATGATCCTGTGCAAAGGTCACTGTGAAAGGAAGGGGAGCATAGTCAGGTCATGTGATGGCCCCTATTGTGAATGGTGGATGAGGCGTTATCAGTTGTGTATTGAGTAGAGTTGAGCGATACTTTCCGATATCCAAAAGTATCGGAATCGGAATGGTATCGCCGATACCATTAAAATATCGGCGATACCCGATACAGATACCGGAAGTCCCATGTAAGTCTATGGGAACAAAATATCGTAACTAAAAAAACCTCTTTCTTTCCTTGTAAACACTAAATATACACACATAGAATACATATATATATATATATATGTATATATATATATATATACATGTCATTGTGACATATATATATATATACATATATGTATAGTTTATACACTTCTACATAGTAAAATATCCTCTGATTCAATTGCCGGGTAAAGCCGGCTTCTGTGAAAAGACAGAAGCACCCGACATGAAATGACACTTGGTGTACATAGGGTTAACCATGTCTTTTCATGTCCTTTGCTATCTGATTTGCACAAACAATTACATCAGTCTATGTGTGCAAAATTTCACACCTGTAGGGGTTAATTAAAGGTGTAAATTCGTTGTAAAAAAAACGGACTTTTTTGCTACGAATTTACACCTTTAATTAACCCCTACAGGTGTGAAATTTTGCACACTTACACTCATGTAATTGTTTGTGCAAATCAGATATCAAACTACATGAAAAGACATGGTTAACCCTATGTACACCAAGTGTCATTTCATGTCGGGTTCTGCATTTTTACAAAAGCCGGCAATTGAATTAGCGGCTATTATACTATGTAGAAGTGTATGAACTATAAATATAAATATATATATATATATGTGTCACAAATTCAATGACATGTATATATATATATGAGGTGTAAAATTGCTGAAAAAAAATGCGTGGGCTCCCGCCCTATTTTCGCAACCAGACAGACAAAGCCAGTGAGTGGGGGCAGATAATAATAGCCCAGAGAGGGACCATTTTTTTTGGCCCCCCCCGGCTACTTAACATCTGCCCCCAGACACCCCAGAAAGGGCAAATCTCTAATTAGATTTGCCCTTTCTGGCACTTTGCCCGTCTATTCCCATTGCCCTGTAGCGGTGGCGAATGGGTTAATAAGGGGTTAAAATGACCTTGCAATTGAAAGGTCACTTTAAGCCAGGTTAATAATTGAGAGCTGTCAATTAGACAACTATCAATTATTAATCCTATTGTATGAAAGAAAAATCAAACACACACACTTTAATAAAAAAGAAGTTTAATGAAATAATCACACAGTTTTTGAACATATTTTATTTACCTGCTAAAACCATTTCCTGTAATAAAAATAAAATAATAAAGCAAAATTATTCTTACCAATCCGATGCACAGTCAGGTCCCACGGTGTAATCCTTCAGAAAGGGTTAATGTTTACTGCAGGGACCGCAGCTAATGCTGCAGCCTCACAGTGAACCCCCAAATGAATGAGCTCCTCTCCTGGCTGACAGGAGAGGAAGTGGAAAGCTTAATTGATTGCTTTCCACTTTCACTTCAGGTCAGCCAGGGACACCATCAGTGACGTCAGGGGGAAACTGATTAACAAAAATAGGGGTTCCCTTCGAAAAAAAAATGGCGTGGGGTCCCCCCTATTTTTGTTAACCAGCCAGATGAAGCAGACCGCTGAGGCCTGGATTTTCAGGCTGTTAAGGAGCCAAGATCCATGGACCTTGCCAGCCTGATAATACCAGGCCACAGCAGTCTGCATATCTTGGCTGATTAACAAAAATAGGGGTTCCCCTCGAAAAAAATTGGCGTGGGGTCCCCCCTATTTTTGTTAACCAGCCAGATGAAGCAGACCGCTGAGGCCTGGATTTTCAGGCTGTTAAGGAGCCAAGATCCATGGACCTTGCCAGCCTGATAATACCAGGCCACAGCAGTCTGCATATCTTGGCTGATTAACAAAAATAGGGGATCCCCTCGAAAAAAATTGGCGTGGGGTCCCCCCTATTTTTGTTAACCAGCCAGATGAAGCAGACCGCTGAGGCCTGGTTTTTCAGGCTGGTAAGGATCCAATATCCATGGACCTTGCAAGCCTGATAATACCAGGCCACAGCAGTCTGCTTAGCTTGGCTGGTTAACAAAAATAGGGATCCCCTCGAAAAATAAACGGCGTAGGGGTCCCCCTATTTTTGTTAACCAGCCAAGTAAAATGCAGACTGCTGCGGCCTGGTATTAAAAGACTGTCAAGGCCCATGGATTTTGGCCCTCAACAGCCTGATAATACCAGGCTACAGCAGCCCCACATTTGGCGCATCAAAAGATGTGCCAATTGTGGCACTTTACCCGGCTCTTCCCACTTGCCTTGTAGCGGTGGCAAGCGGGGTAATAAGGGGTTAATGTCACCGTTGATTGCACGGTGACAATAAGCCCGGTTAATAATGGAGAGGCGTCAATAAGACACCGATTCATTATTAATCCCAAAGTTTTTAAATGTGTAAAAAAAAGACACAGCAAGAAAAAAGTCTTTTAATGAAATAAAAGAGACAACACAGTTTTTATTTTTTTTATTACTCTCTCATTCCTGCGACGCCATCGATCTCCTGTAAAAAAATAAAAAAACAAACCAACAGTATATCACCTGTCCGACGCAGTCCATAGTAACGACAGTCCCACGACGATCCAGCTCTGCTACATCGCAATGACAGGCAGAGCCTGTCATCGCGACGCAGCACAGCTGATTACCTGCTTCCCCGGCGGTGACGTCATCGGACTGACTGCTTTACGGCCGGGATTACCCAGCAGTCACTGCAGTTATCGCGAGAAACTGCATGTGACCGCTGGGGAGAAGAGGATGGCAGCCATGAAGCAGTCCAGGCCGTGACCGCCGGAGATCTTCTGCCAGGTAAGTGCCGCTGACTCCTGACAGACCCGACCGACGGACACTGACAGTGACAGTGACATTCCGATTCCGGTATCCGATATGACGAAAATATCGGAACTCGGAATCGGAATTCCAATACAGCCAATATCGGCCGATACCCGATATTTGCAGTATCGGAATGCTCAACCCTATTCATAACCCAAAATGGAGCAGCGATGTTTAATCTCAAAGACTAAATTTTGACATAAGCAAATTAAATATTTATAATAACATATTTACGATCACTGATCAGTTTGGATTTTATCTACTGTAAATTGTACTACTGTAGCTTGACAATGAAATACATTTATTATATCTTTCTCATCCTATTGTATAGGATTGCGGGTTGATTATTTATGTCGATGAGCCATGTGGATTACAGAACATTTCAAATGAAACAATTTCTGAACTTCCATATTCTTGTCAAAAAAAGTGTGAGACAGGAGATGCCAAAGGTATTTGCATCTGCATGCTCTGAAAATGTAGCTATTTTTCTTGTGTAAATGACTATTTTCAATGTACTATATCTTTCTAAATTAACCTTTGTACATAAGGTTTACACAAGTAGTTGTAAGGACGATGGGATGAGTACTAAATACACATAATAGGATGGGCACTTGAGTCGACACCTTCACAAAATATGAAGTACATGTACGTCATATGTCATGTACCTGACTTTAATTCGGGCTCGCACGCCGAGCTCGCATCTTTCCTGGCAAATGATGGCTGACTTAATAAGCTATCATGTGCCTTTAACAGCCATGGGTGGAGCGGAGCTCGCCCGTCGCTTTAAATGTCGCTGTCAGTCTCTGACATTGGCATTTAACACGCATTGGCAGGAAAGCATGTCATTCCATCATGATTACGGGGCATTGATAGGAAGCAAAATATGGCATCACATATGGATACAGAAATAGAACGAAAGTGAAGGACTGAAAAGGATGGTTCTAAACCACAAGGTTGCCATGACAGCTGAGGGTTTGCTGAAGACCCCCCCATACTTGTCATGACGATTCTCCTGTAAAATCCAGCGTTTAGCTAGCATTCATAGGAGATTGTGATTTTTTTCTATACATAGCTGAGCTGATATACTGCTATGTATAGTACAAGCGATCAGACGATTGTAGCTTCAAGTGCTCTATGGGATGGTAAAAAGTAAAATAAAAACATTTTAAAAAATATGAAAAAATTAAAAAAGAAACACAAAAGCTCAAATCACTCCCCTTTTTACCCCACTAAGAATAAAACAATTAAAAACAATAACATACATATATTTAATATCGCTGCATTTGTAATAGTCAGTTCTGTCAAAATATAAAATAAATTAAACTGATCGATATAGCGGCGTAACAAGAAAAAAAAAATTGAAACACCAGAATTGTGTTTTTATGTCTGCCTATTCATTGAAGTCAAATGCAATAAGAGTCGAACAAAACATTGTTTCTATTACAGAATGATATCAGTAAAAACATCAGCTCAGGCGACAAAAAATAATACCTCACACAGCCCCATATCCTGAAAATTGAAACTCTTGTGGGCCTTGGAAAATGGTTACACAATTGAAAAAATTTTTTTGTTGCACAATTTCAATTTATTCTTCACTACTTAAATATAAAAAAAATATATACATGTTTGGTATCACCGTAATCATACTGATCTGGAGAATCATATTGCCAGGTCAGTTTTACCGTATAGTGAACATGGTAAACAAAAACCCAAAAAAACAATTGTGAAATTGCACTTTTTCCAGTGCATCACATGATAAAAAGATGTCATTCAAAAGTACAACTCATCCTGCAAAAAAACAGGGTCTAATACGGTTATGTGGATGGAAAAATAAAAATGTTATGGCTTTTAGAGGAATGGCCGGAAAGAACAAAAAAGAAAAAACTGAAAATGGCTGTGATGGGGTTCATCCTCATGTGGTATGATCATTATCCTTGATGGTTGGATAGCATGCTGTAGAAGTAGAGGGTGCAACAGAGAACAACATAGTGTAGATACAGAAATAGGACACATTAGAGGGTTGTTCTCACTCCAACTTTTAATGGCAGAGATGGGATTTATCCGTCCTTGCTCCGACTGCTGGAAGAGGAGTTGCAGAAACAGCCAAGAGTATAAGTATTTAGGAAATGCATGGCTGACACTGAATAAAATGATATTTTTAGCTGGTAGGACAGAAAAGTGATCACAGGTTCCCTTTAAAAAGTAGTCAGGAATGAAATGTGGAGGGAGACACCTGCCTGCAGAAGGTTTTTTTTTAAGAATGTGCAGATATTCATTATGCAAACTAGGGAGCAGGTCACTGAGGGATCAGAGACCTATCATCAGTCTGCATTATGAATACCTGATCAGAGCACGACATAAAGACCCCCCACCCCCCCGTCAGGCCGCCCTAGAGCACAAGCATATCCTTAACTAAAAAAAGAACAACCATAAGACAGATTTCATCAACCAAGGTATCATTTTCATCAGTATAACGGCGCCGATCTGACACTGTCTGTAGGTTACTGAGCACAATCCTGCTGACAGGTTCCCTTTAACAAGATATTAAATCATCTTAAATTTTCATTGTAAGAGATTCACAGTATGGAGAATAAAGGGTTAAAGTAGAAGAAGACCAGTGTGGATAATCCTTTAAAAACATGTAAAGGTAATAATAAATATTTAAAATAAATCATTTAAATTATTATTCCCATCTCCAAGATTATATCCCAATATGTAGTAGGTGTTATAAAAGCAATATTAGCAAATTCCTCCAATTAGAAATGTAGTTTAGTTCTTGTGATTAGCTATGTCGCATACCCCATGTGCAGGGCATTGCGGTAGCTTAGGTATCCATGGTTATGACCAATCGTATAGTGACAGTTATTTAGTTATTAGTGGTCATAACCATGGATACCTAGGCTAGTGTAATTCCCTGCACATGGACGAAGTGACATAGCGAATCAGAAGAACTACAGTATACTACATCTCTAATTGCAGATATTTGCTAATATTATTATTATTATTACACCTACTATAGTGAAGGAAATAATTTGATCCCTTGCTGATTTTGTAAGTTTGCCCACTGACAAAGACATGAACAGTCTATAATTTTAAGGGTAGGTTAATTTTAACATTGAGAGATAGAATATCAAAAATAAATTCCAGAAAATCACATTGTATAAATTATATAAATTTATTTGTATTTTACAGTGAGAAATAAGTATTTGATTCCCTACCACCTATTAAGAGTTCTGGCTCCTACAGACCAGTTAGACCCTCCTAATCAACTTGTTACCTGCATCAAAGTCAGCTGTCTTACATAGTCACCTTTATGAAAGACTCCTGTCCACAGACTCAATTAATCAGTCAGACTCTAACCTCTACAACATGGGCAAGACCAAAGAGCTTTATAAGGATGTCAGGGACAAGATCATACACCTGCACAAAAGCTGGAATCAGTTACTAAACCATAAAAAACATAAGATACTCGGTGAAAAGGAGACAACTGTTGGTGCAATAGCAAGAAAATGGAAGAAATACAAAATAACTGTCAATCGACATCGATCTGGGGCACCATGCAAAATCTCAACTTGGGGTTATCCTTGATCAAGAGAAAGGTGAGAGATCAGCTTAAAACTACATTGGGGAACTTGATGATCTCAAGGCAGCTGGAACCACAGTCACCAAGAAAACCATTGGTAACACATTATGCCATTTAGGTTCAAAATCCTACAGTGCCCACAAGGTCCCCCTGCTCAAGAAGGCTCATGTGCAGGCCTGTCTGAAGTTTGCCAGTGAACACCTGGATGATTCTGTGAGTGATTGGGAGAAGGTGCTGTGGTCAGATGAGACAAAAATTGAGCTCTTTGGTGTTAACTCAACTCGCCGTGTTTGGAGGAAGAGAAATGCTGCCTAAGACCCAAAGAACACCGTCCCCACTGTCAAGCGTGGAGGTAGAAACATTACGTTTTGGGGGTATTTTTCTGCTAAGGGCACAGGACTACTTCACAGCATCAATGGGAGAATGGATGGTACTGTAAAATCCTGAATGACAACCTCCTTCCCTCTGCCAGGACATTAAAAAGGGGTTGTGGCTGGGTCTTCCAGCAAGACAATGACCGAAACATACAGCCAAGGCAACAAAGGAGTGGCTCAAAAAAAGCACATTAAGGTCATGGAGTGACCTAGCCAGTCTCCAGACCTTAATCCTATAGAAAACTTATGGAGGGAGTTGAAGCTCCGTGTTGCCAAGCGACAGCCTCAAAATCTTAATGATCTAGAGATGATCTGCAAAGAGGAGTGGACCAAAATTCCTCCTGACATGTGCGCAAACCTCATCATCAACTACAAAAACGTCTGACTGCTGTGCTTGCCAAGGAGCGTTTTGCCACCAATTATTAAGTCTTATTTGCCAGAGGGATCAAATAGTTATTTCTCACTGCAAAATGCAAATAAATTTATATAATTTATACAATGTGATTTTTGGATTTTATTTTGATATTCTATCACTCAATGTTAAAATTAACCTACCCTTAAAATTATAGACTGTTCATGTCTTTGTCAGTGGGCAAACTTACAAAATCAGCAAGGGATCAAATAATTATTTCCTTCACTGTATATAGATAGGACCTTGGAGATGTGAACACCCCTTTAAGTTATTTAAATAGTGAGACATGCAAGAAGCACCTAAAAAGACTTAAGATATAATTTATAATTATAACCTGTATTAAAAAAAGACAGCAAAGCTATAAACATGCTCATTGCCATAAAGTAGTAAAAGAGGAATAGTAATTTAAAAAAATTTCTTTTATTAGATAAATAGCAAGCAAAAATCTTAAACTGAAATTTTGATGACTTTAAAGGGAACCTGTCACCACTTTCTGTCTTACCAGATAAAAATATCATTTTATTCAGTGTCAGCTATGCATTCCCTAAATACTTATGTATCCCACTGACTCCACATGCACGAGAAACCATTTGACTGTGCGGGCGTGATTTCTCACAGCGATCTGCGTCATCCACATCAAGGGCTTCGTGCAGCAGCCGAGGAGAGGGGTGGAGTGAGTAAACCAAAGCCACGCACATCGAACTGGACAGACTCTATTAGCACACATCACGGAAGAAATATAAAAGGTTTTTATGGGTGATACATGGGGAGTCAGGGGGTTACATAAGTATTTAGAGAATGCATAGCTGACACTGAATAAAATTATATTTTTAGCTGGTAGGACAGAAAAGTGGTGACAGGTTCCCTTTAAAAAGTAATCAGGAATGAAATGTGGAGGGAGACAAGGAGAAAATGAACATATTAAAGATTTGTTCTCACTCTATTCAGAGGAAAAATTAAATGTCAAGTGAAATACAGAGGGGAAAAGTAAACTCTCTATTAAATATAACCTGTCTCACCCTATTAAAATAGACGAACCATCGCTAAGCAAATGAGGCACTGGTATAAAAAGAGGGTCAAAAAGTCACCCCAAAAATGCTAATCCTGTTAATTTTATCTCCTTTGGGGGTATAAAATATTTGATGCTCTTATAAGAGGTGCCATCCTGGAATATATCAGTGAAAATATACGGTATGTACAACTTAATATGAGCATAGCGATCAGACCAGTCTACTAAATCTGATTGGCTTTTATTAGGGGATAAGTTTTAGTCTGAACAGGTCTGAGTCACTGAATTGAGCTGTAGCTGCAAAAGAGCATCCATTACATCTAGAGAAAGAGTACTACTGCACCGAAGGGTAGTGATTATTTCTAGTGACGAGCGAGCATGCTCGGCACTGCTCGCTACTTGATCGAGCAGTAGGGTGTTGGGCATGTGAGTCGCCCGCCAGGGCCTATGGGGTACTTGGGACCGAGCCCGTTCACTTCAATGGGGGATGTCACGGGTAGCACAGCTTCGTCCGTGGCCCTGGGCGCTCACTAAAAGGGGGAGATATTTACAGGGGAATCAAATATGTACAGTTTGTTCGTGACGCCACCTGTGGTACCTGGTCAGGGTGACCAGCGCTGCAGGATAGATCCACTGAGGGGTTGTTACTGGGCAGCAAGGTGTTAAGTCTTCCACAGGCAAGACTGGATCCCTCAAGGTAAATGGCGGTTTTGGGGTGCAGGAGCAATAAGGCAGACACACACGCGAAAGTCTCTTTCTGTACCTTTACTGATGGTAGTTGCAGGCACGTCCCGGGAAGCTGGCAGGGTGGAGGATGCACGTCCAGTAATCCCACTGAGTAGGTGTAGGGCCTCCTTACTCCTGTAGTGTGAGTTTCTGACCTGTATGAAACGAAGTCTAACTCTGTCTCCAGTTATACGCCTGGCTGACTTTGTGGTGAGGCCTTCTCTTGAATAGAACAGTGTCTCTGTATGCAGCGTCCTGCTAGACCCCGTCTTCCTGACCTCGGTTACGTATCAGCACTGCTGGGCCCCTGCGACTTGAAGTCCCACAGGGTCTCCGGTATCTCCTACTAGTCGTGTAGATGCTAGCAAGCTCGGACCCGGTATCCGGTTGTTCAGAGTAGAGGTAAGCGATCAATGCTGTTTCAACCTCTGTCACTCTCTTTTCCCTTCCACTCACCTTTCGTCCTACTCCGACCCTTAACATAAGCACACTAGCAGTAGATAGATGATTCTTCCGTCTCTTCACCGCTCTCAAAGCGTCGGCACGCTTGCTCACTGAAACTACACTCAGTTGACTCAGTTCTGACCAGACTGAAGTGGCTATCTTCCTCCACTATTACTGGCCTCCACATAGTGAACTAAGCTCAAGCTGTAGTCTTCAGTCTTTCAATCACTGCTGTTCCCTTTCCTTCTTTTCCTTGTAACGCTCAGTCTGAAGCAGCTATCAGGACCTTCCGTCTAACTGATCTGTGCACACTTCAAGAGCTAACTTTCCACGCTCCAAGGGAACAAACAGTCTTTCAACGTTCTGATGTAATCTGATCTGTCTGCTGTCTAGACTAAGACTGATCTGAACTCTCTCTCTCTCAGCTCATCTGAGGTGATCTGACTGCTGTGCTCCACTACCCTTATATATATATCATACTGTTCAAGGACTCCCTCTGGTGGCTCCAGGAAATAGTGAAGGTGTGAATGAATATCAGGTGTGTGTGTGGGTTTACCTTCGGTGCATCCTCCTGGGACATGTGGCTCCAAGCGCAGCTGGGCCACACATCCCCCCCTAGTTATCATCAGCACTCCCGGGCTGAAAGAAATAAACATTAAACAAATCAACATTAACAATAACTCCTCCCTTGCGGGAGGTGAGGACTCTTTAAACGTTACAATAAATACAAATACACTTTTAATACAAGTAGCAAAGTAGAAAATACTTCAAAGTGCAAATTCACAGGATTCTTGTGGAGGACCCGTGCAAAACCTCCCACGGTGGTCCTGGGTGGACTGCAGGACTTCCCTTTGTGCAGTCCCCACTCTAGGCCACACCACAAGGGTTTTTCTTCCGAGGTAGTGGTTTACGTAAAACCAAGATGGGGTACAAGTGCCAGCTATTTACAAGAGAGTATTTGTGCTGCAAGAGTCCTCAGCACCAGTCCATAATCATAGACCTATAGCAAAATCACATTACCCTACTGGGGTAGACTATGCATCATAACTATGCAAACATTCAAATACAGCAGGCACCTGTCCAGGTGCAGCAATACTTCATCAACTATATACAGTACAGTGACCCTGCTCGGGTTTCTAATGCAGCATCGCCATATCTTCAACAGTAGCTACTGGTACTACCTGGTCCTCATCAGAGAACTCATGGAGTACCTGGGAGCTACGACTTGACAGCGGCGCAAGCACAGGGCCATTCCTATTCACGGGCCCAGTGCCTAGCACCAGGATCATCTACTCCACTACCGGATCATGTCCAGCCCCCGGCCGCCGCAGCCCCTGCACAGTACCTCTCATCTGCCGAATCCGCTGCTCCTGGCGACGCTGCTGGGACAGGCGGCGCTCAGCACTAGGCAGATGCTGGGGCTTGCTGCGGAGCCGACTCGCTCCGGCTCTATAGGCCGCAGGGCCTGTCTCCCTCCAGCGATGCTGGCGGCAGGTACAGATCTTGTGCAGGCGGCGTGGGAAGCCGTTCCTCCACGGACTTCTCCGCTTGGTGCCAGCTTCGGTGTCGTGATCCTCCTCTGATTCTTCTGTGGGGACAGGTAAGGCAGCGGCGGCATCTGCGACGGGACTCGCTCCTTGGGCAGCTTCTGACGCCGGGATCACAGGTGGGCGGAGCGGTCGGCTCTGCTGCAGCCGCAGCTTCTGGGCCCTCCAGCTCTGTTCCATCCGCTCCACTTCTGCCCGGAGCCGGGCCAGGTCCTCCAGCGTTGCATCCGCTTCGTCGCTGGAGAGGGTGAGCTCCTTCGTTCCCTCCCGCGACAGCTCACTACCAGCAGCCATCTTTATCCGGTCACCCGTCCCTTCTCCATCTGGGGGGACCCATTCTTTGGTGCAGGGGTGGGGGTTTCTATTCCTCCTCTTCACTCCCTTTGGGATCAGGAGGCGGACTTCCCTTGCTGATGGGCGTGTCCGGTTAGTGCAGTCACACTTAGAGTAGGCGGGCATAATTTTCACGCCACAGGGGAGCACGCCCACGAATGCACGCCCTCCTTCTTCACCAGCACCTCAGGGCGCGAATATGGCGGCAAAATGGCGGCAAATGGCAGGAAATTCACTAAAACAGCAATACAGTCTTTTGCACAAAAACAGTCCAATTCAGCCACACAGGACTCGCATATAGCGAGCTTCGGATCCTGTTCGTGATGCCAAAAGATGAGTTGCCCGCCCGCCAGGGCCTATGGGGTACTCGGCACCGAGCCCGTTCACTTCAATGGGGGATGTCACGGGTAGCACAGCTCGGTCCATGGCCCTGGGCGCTCACTAAAAAGGGGAGATATTTACAGGGGAATAAAGTATGTACAGTTTGTTCGTGACTACACCTGTGGTACCTGGTCAGGGTGACCAGCGCTGCAAGATAGATCCACTGAGGGGTTGTTACTGGGCAGCAAGGTGTTAAGTCTTCCACAGTCAAGACTGGATCCCTCAGGGTAAATGGCGTTGTTGGGGTGCAGGAGCAATAAGGCAGACACACACGCGAAAGTCTCTTTCTGTACCTTTACTAATGGTAGTTGCAGGCATGTCCCGGGAAGCTGGCAGGGTGGAGGATGCACGTCCAGTAATCCCACTGAGTAGGTGTAGGGCCTCCTTACTCCTGTAGTGTGAGTTTCTGACCTGTATGAAACGAAGTCTAACTCTGTCTTCAGTTATACGCCCGGCTGACTTTGTGGTGAGGCCTTCTCTTGGATAGAACAGTGTCTCTGTATGCAGCGTCCTGCTAGACCCCCGTCTTCCTGACCTCGGTTACGTATCAGCACTGCTGGGCCCCTGCGACTTGAAGTCCCACAGGGTCTCCGGTATCTCCTACTAGTCGTGTAGATGCTAGGAAGCTCAGACCCGGTGTCCGGTTGTGCAGAGTAGAGGTAAGCGATTAATGCTGTTTCAACCTCTGTCACTCTCTTTTCCCTTCCACTCGCCTTTCGTCCTACTCCGACCCTTAACATAAGCACACTAGCACTAGATAGCTGATTCTTCCTTCTCTTCACCGCTCTCAAAGCGTCGGCACGCTTGCTCACTGAAACTACACTCAGTTGACTCAGTTCTGACCAGGCTGAAGTGGCTATCTTCCTCCACTATTACTGGCCTCCACATAGTGAACTAAGCTCAAGCTGTAGTCTTCAGTCTTTCAATCACTGCTGTTCCCTTTCCTTCTTTTCCTTCTAACGCTCAGTCTGAAGCAGCTATCAGGACCTTCCGTCTAACTGATCTGTGCACACTTCAAGAGCTAACTTTCCACGCTCCAAGGGAACAAACAGTCTTTCAACGTTCTGAGGTAATCTGATCTGTCTGCTGTCTAGACTCAGACTGATCTGAACTCTCTCTCTCTCAGCTCATCTGAGGTGATCTGACTGCTGTCCTCCACTACCCTTATATATATATCATACTCTTCAAGGGCTCCCTCTGGTGGCTCCAGGAAATAGTGAAGGTGTGAATGAATATCAGGTGTGTGTGGGTTTACCTTCGGTGCATCCTCCTGGGACATGTGGCTCCAAGCGCAGCTGGGCTACACACATGCTTGTTACTCGGCCGAGTATCGGGGATGTTCGAGCAAAATGCTTGAGTCCCTGTCCCGCATGTTTCGAGGCTGTTAGACAGACAATCAACATGTGGAGATTGGTATTACTGTAATTGGAAGGCTGCATCGCGCTGTAGGGTCTATCTAAGACCCAGGGACCTGATGCTCGGCACACTGACCTCTAAAATCAGTGGATAAAAATTAATATTCACTGCTTCCTCCACTCATTTCTCGGTACAGAATATTCTCTGAGCAGGGCTCCATATGCTGAAATTATGGCCGGGGCTCTTCATGAAACATGTGGATTACGGTGGATCCATTGGACTACGGCGGACTGGCGAGGGAATTTTTTTGGGAAATAAATTAGTGAAAGAGGGTGTCTATTTTTTTTTGTAAAAAACTAAAGGACTTTTGTGTGTGTGTGTGTGTGTGTGTGTGTTTATTGATTTTTACTAACAGGGTTAGTAATGGGGGTGTCAGACTGACGACTCTCCGTTAATAACCCCAAGGTTTGATGACAGTTGTGATTTTTGACAAAAAACAGCTGGCATCAACACCAAATCCCATTAACCTGATTGCCACCACACCAGGGCAATCGGGAAGAGCTGATACAGTGGGTGCATCTAATATAATGTGCCAGTTCCGGGGCTGGTATTTTTAGGCTGGGAAGGGACCAATAACCATAGCCCTTGTCAGCCTGATAATATCAACCTGCAGCTGTCTACTTTGCCTTAGCTGGTTATTAAAAATAGGGGGACTGTTATGTTTAGGTAGCTGAGGAGAGCAGGCAAAAACGGCAATACACCAGAGAGGTTGGAATCTGCTGGATTGCAGTACCCTGACTAACCACCACAACTAAAGGCAGCCGTGGAGCGTTCCTACGTTGGTCCTAGACGCCTCGTCACAGCCTGAGAGGTTAACAACACCTAAAGATAGAAAGAGGAAAGCTATCTGCCCCGGAGCAGATCCCCAAAGAACATAGGAAGCCCCCAAACATGTGATGGCGGTTAGACAAGAGGAAATACAGACACAGACAGAAAATAGTATGAGCAAACGCTGGGGCCCAATCTGCCTAGACAGAAAAGGATAGGAAGGATACTTACTGCAATCCAAAAAAACCCTAAAAAAAACCAACGCTACTAATTGCAAAAACACCTGAGATCACACGACCTCTACCACCTAAATTAGTTCTCTGGTGTGACAAAACTAAGCCGCAGCCACAGAAAAAACTGGAAAAGGCAAATGAACAAACAACAGTGGCTCCTGAGGAACCGAGAGGAGCCCAAGCCCCCCGGGGAGGGGAACCTGGCCAACCTCACAGAAATGCAGAGAAATATGCAAATGGCAAGCACAAAAACAAAAAACAGAAAATATCTTATCTGAGAGCAGGAGAAGAGGCAAGACTCAGCAAGCTTCCAAGTGAACCAGGAAACAACGTTGAGACAAGAACAATTGATCACCGGCAACCATGATGAGGGGGAACCTCCCTTATATCCAGCCAGTCCGTGATTCCTGATTGCCAATCCTCATTGAATGGTTCAGTACTGTTTGTAACCACCAGAGGGGGCTTCTGCTCAGAATTCATTTCTAAAACATTCACAACAGGGGACCCAACGCCATTTTTTAAAATTATTTATTTCCCAAAAACTACACGGAAATACGGTGAGAGATGGCTTTTTTTGTATTTCTTCTCTTTTTTATTTTCCATTATATACAAGTCTTTACACAGGAAAGTATGTTTCCTAACACTTTTTCCTGTGAAATCCATTTTTACATGAACACATCAGATGTGATTTTACAATGATTTTATAATGATGGAAGTGTGTAGGAAAATTATACTAAATGAAAAATGGCATGAAACTTATTTTAAACTAATGCTTATAGCATTATATGGCTTTAATATTCCAGCTTCACCCAATTTCCTGGGTAGGATAATAGCATGCCCTAAATGTAATACCCCATCTACAAACTTATGGAATGGGGTATGGGAATGTGCTGTGTCCACTAAATATTGGAGCATTGTCATATCTCACAAAAAAAGTATGTTGGGGAGTTTACTTGCCATTGGATCCACAAGTCCTGCTTTTCCATCAACTGAGACCTCCTATGGAACAGAGTCTGGGGAATACTGAAAGGATGCCTAAAATTATACATGCATTTTTGATTGTGGCATTAGGAGGATTGTTTAATGAATGGCTTAAAAAAGGTCACACAGGCGAATGAAATGTTGGTATCCAAAATGAAACACCTATTGGGTATAGAACTCATAGAAGCATACAGACACAAATAAATAATGACAAAAAAGGTTTTCCCACTTGGAAAAACGTTATTACTTTTCATTAAGATGCTGATGAAATAATAAACCTGGTCAGGCTGTTTCGGCACACAGAATGGTATTGTCTAGAGCAGGGGTCTCAAACTGCATTCCTCGAGGGCCGCAAACCGTGCGTGTTTTCAAGATTTCCTTAGCATTGCACTAGGTGCTGGAATCATCTGTGCAGGTGATTAAATTATCACCTGTGCAATACAAGGAAATCCTGAAAGCATGACCTGTTTTCAGCCCTTGAGGAATGCAGTTTGAGACCTCTGGGCTAGAAGATCTAGGAGGTTCTTTAGGGATTTTAAAAGTACAACTTTCTGATTGATAGAATGTATGTACCTGTATAACTCACATATCTATACAAAATAAAGTACTCCTTTCTCTTCTTCCCCTCCCCCCTTTTTATCTTTCTCCTCTACTTCCATCCTTCCCTCTTTCAATGTAACAGATTATAAATCCAATTGATTTGCCAAATCGTGTTCAGGTTATCACACACCTCTATGTCGTACATATCAGCTGTTACTAAACTGTATTTTGTATTGTATTCTATTTGAATGTTAAATTAAAAGTTTGAATAAAAACATTTAAAAAAGCCCATATGCAGCTCTGTCAGTAAAAAAAATAAAACTTTAAGCTACGTTGGCATGCAGTGTAAATGCTGAGTTTTTTTCCACTGCATTTTTTTGTAAAAAAAAAATCTGCTTCTTTGAAAGGGTAGGATTTTGCTCAGTAACCTACGGACACTGTCAGGTCAGCACCATTATACTGATTAAAATTATACCTTGGGTTGTGGTACCAGCAGTGGCGCCTGCGCTGCAACATGATCGCATGTGTAATGTGTAATGTGGCGCCATCTTGCTAGAGAAAAAAAAAATTCCTCCTCCAAGATGGCGTTATTTTTTATTTATTTTGTCAGTCAGTCCTCGTGTTGGAGGACATGTTGTTCGAATTCGCTGAGAACTTCTGAGTTTCAGGAAACTCAACTCCAAATCAATACACAGCAGATCGCTCCGCTCCTGTCTACTATGTATAAATATTCATGGACAGCTTCTTAGAAATACTCGATCTGTAGAATATAGTATATGATAGAATTCTAGCTGAATATTAGATTTTCTAGATGGAAAATTAAAACCTTACAATTTGTCATATTTTAATATGTTTTTTCACTTTGCGCAGGTCATTGGTTGGTGCCTTGTTTGAGCTGCTCGGACAACCGCACATGTGACTGGAGGGCAATATCATGGCAGCCATATAAATGTCACTATCCAGTATTACAGAATCATGAGTTACAGCATTGTTTGATGGATAGAAAGGTATTTTGTTTAAGCATTATTTTAAATTATTGCAATACTTTCTGCTATACTGTTAATGTTCAATTACAATGCTACCAATCGAATGAAGATTAAGTGAAGGAAGCCTTTGCTTCTAGATTTATACAATGTGAGACAGCCCATGATTAAATAATGCAAGTTAAGAAGACTAACAATTACATTTATTTACTAGGACATGGAAAAGAAAGCTAAATCAAGTAGAGAGCGTCACAGCAGAATTGGGTGTCAGTCTTCAGGACTTTGCCAGTTGTAAAAGACTTGTGTGGAAATTGTGACATCAGTTGCATTTGTCTGTTAAAAGCCGCTGAATTGTTACAGCTTCATATTTTAAAAGTTCAGGTTCCAGGAAAGAATTGCATTTGTGCCTAAGTTCATTTTCTTAGTAAATTTATACTGCTGCCATGCTCACTTATTGTGTTTGCTTTGTAAAGGTTAACCTATGAAACGGTCTACTTATGGAAAATAAAACATCCATCTTATTGATATGTCAATGAAACAAGTGAAAATGAAAGATTTTGTGATATTTACTTTGAGTTTAAGGGGTTGTCCAGTGAAAGAAGTGTTTTTTATTTATTTTGTCAATCAGTACTTGTGTTGGAGGGCATATTGTTCAAATTTGCTGAAAACCTGAAAATTTCAGGCAACTCAACTCAAAGTCAACACCCCCCCTAATGATCAGTGGGTGTCCATCCGCTGCATCCTGACCTGATTGGCAAAATGGGGAACTTTCGTCCCTGTTGAAATAAAGTGACAGTGCACATACTCAAACCCTGACCTGTTTATTCCTTATAGGGCTTTTGAGCGCTGCAGTTGGCTTTTTCTGGCAGCCCATTGGGAATGAATGGAGCAATGGTCTGGTGTCCGACCTAGCACTTCATTCTGTAATGGGCATAAAAGTGCCACGTCACGGATAAAAATTCATGTTCTGCCAGTTGATGTGGGTCCCGATGGTGAGACACCCACAGAACAGCAAGTTATCACCTATCCTATGGATAACTGATAACTTATTTTCACTGGACAACCCCTGTAATTAAGACACGTTATCATAGGTGAAATCCAAAGCACATCCATATTCAGCCAGATCAATTTAGTATTTTTTATTTAAATTTCATTTAAACTTGTGCTGTCTGAAAAAACAAAGTTAAATACATTGAGTTGATTGCATTTATGTTTTATAATAGCATTGCATGTTTAACTGTTTGATGGTGCTTGGAGGGGGCTTGGAACACAAGCATAGTTTTATTATGCAAATAGATTCCATTTTGTAGAAGTTGGTTAATGAACCACATGTGCTTATGTTTATCAAAGAAACTCAAAATCAAGATGGAAAAATGAATCAGTGAAACTTAAAACCTAATGTGCATTCATCCAGACAGAGCAGAGGGCAGATCAGATAACATGTATTAGTAAATAACAATGCTTCTCAAGGAACAGTTCGCTTCATTAGTTGTACTTCCGTACACGTCCATTATTTTTCCTTTGATTTGGACATCATGGCCCCGGGAATGCGTGAAGCCCTACAACTACAAAGTAGTTCTTCATTTCAAATAACTGATTTATCTTCAATTTTACTCCTTGGTAATACCTTATTATGGAATTAGTAGTACTTTTCTTAGACACAAAAACCCATAATAAAAAGGTGAAATCTGGTTTGTAGATATTTGAACACATTTCTTAAAAATAAAAAATAAAATGTCACATTATATAGTATTAATACCCCAAACTCCCTCAATATGCAACTGGCTTCAAGTTTAGACTTTGACTCATATACTCAAGAACATTCACAAGTTTGACACAAAACAAATCTTGCATTTCGAAGATAGGGTCATTGTTCAGTTGGAAGGATGAAATTTTGCCCCAGTTTGAATTCCAGGACAGTCTGGAGAAGGTGTTCTTTGTGGCCCTTTCTCCTACATTCTTCTTTCCCACCATCCTGATTAGTCTCCTAGCCGCAAGCATGCTTAATCAAAGCATAGTGACTAAATGAATAAATATAGTTAAAATATAATAAATAATTATCATCTATGATAGATGCTTGAAATCATGCAAAAAAAAATCCTATCCCTACCTGTGCATAAATGTGAATTGGGTCTTTCGAAATATGTTAGAACATAGAGAAGCCTCTCTAGTAATCTTGGTGTGAGTCTAGTTCTCTGGAAGCGTTTTATAGATGATGTATTTTTTATTTAGGCTGAAGGGGAAGGATCCCTTAGGAGCTTTTAAAATAATATCAATAAAAAATAATTTTAATCTTCAATTCACTTCAAGTTTCAGTACTATAGGAGTTAATTTTTTGGATATCACGATATGTAGTGATAAGGACCGTATAGCCACCAAATCCTTTAATAAACCCACAGATAGCTATAGCTATAGCTGCATTTCAGTACAAAGCTGTCACTTTCCCATCTGGCTTAATAATATTCTCGGAGGGAAATTTATTGTGTCAGGAGAAACTGCACACACCTAGGAGAATCTAATAATATGGTAAAAAAATACTGTAGAAAAAATGTCCAGGGAGTCCTTACTAATAAAAGTAACAGGAAAGATGTACATCTTTGTACCGTGTTAGCCAGTAGATAGAAAAATATTTAGAATTGAGAGTCCTCAGTGGTTGATACCTTTTAATGGCTAACTGAAAAGATGGTAACAAATTATTCCTGTGTCCTGTTGTGTATAAATATGTGATTCTTCAGATGTTGTATTAGTCTTTGCCTGATGAAGAGACCTGAGTAGTCTCGAAAGCTTGCAATTTGTTACCATCCTTTCAGTTATCCATTAAAAGGTATCAACCACTGAGGACTCTCAATTCTAAATATTTTAATAAAAGTAAAAAATCTAGAAGAATCTAATAAGGATATTATGGACATCCACATTCCAATCATCACTCAGGTCACGAAAGACTGTCAGTTTCTCAAAAAATAGTTAAAAAACATTGAGACTTTTTGCAACAGAACAAAGTGATACGGGTCTTATTCCAAAAAATCCAAGTTTTGTATTTGGAGAGCAAAAAATCTAGCAAATCATATAGCTCCCACTACAGTAAAAAATCCATACATAAAAAGTAACCTAACCCACGCCTAAGTGTGGTTTCTTCCCATGCAAAAAATGGAGGATGTGTCGTAGTGTTGGATAATCTAAATCAGCATGTAATGTATTCACAACAGAGGGATTGTTTCCACTACAGACTACATAATCTGCCAAAGCAAAGGCGTAATCTATTGCATTAAATGCCCATGCCAGAAACTGTATTTGGGACGAATGAAACACACATTATATGCTAGGATGAAAGAACATGGCTATAATATTAAAAGTCCATTTACTGGATATCCACTATCTAATCACTATTAGCAGGCACACAAAGGTAGTTTAAACGGGAGCTCTTAAGAAACATTGGAGAAAAGGGAATTTCACACATATAAAGTCAAGAGCAGAAAGCAGGTGGAATTTTCAATGAAACCCTCTCAGACTTACTGGTCTGAATAGTGAGATTAAGCAGTTTGCATTTGAGCATAATTGAACAATCACATGTCCTGTTTAGGAGTAACCATAGGATAGTTTACACTCCCCTATAAAAGACCATGGACCGCTGGCTGACCATAATCTCTGAGGAAGGAGGACGCTACCTTCGAAATGCGTAGGATAGAATAATGGCCTACTGTTTTTTCCTGAAAGCGGCAGTCTTTTTTTTGGAGTGTCTTAAATCAGTTCAGCTGGTCAGAGCACTGGAAACATCGAAAGCACCAAGGATTGAGGTCTGGAAAGTTATTCCCCACTAAGCTAATCCTCATTAGTGAATCATCTCTACATTCTAACAGATTTGGAAAGACCCACTTCACGTCTATGTACAGATAGGCAAAGGAATTTTTTTTGCGGGATTCTATGCATCTATCTAGAGTATAATTATTTATTATATTTTAACTATATTTATTCATTTAGCTTCGGGCATAAAGCGATTCCTTTTCCGTATTTAACCTTTATTTGAATTACTGTATTTCTATTTCCCTTGCACAGTCTTGTCTTGAATTTCCTTTAACCTCTTGACTTTTCACTCTAACACGAGTGCCACTTCAAATTCTGTCCAATCAAATGAATTTACCATAGGTGGCCTCTAATAAAATTGTTGAAATATATTAAAGATGAACCCTAGAAACAAGTGCACTTAAGCTCTGTATTGATCTTTTTTAAAGCCTTTGGTTGAAAAACATGCCATTACAGGTATTAGAAGTCACTATTGAGACAGGCTTTCTTGCAGTTTATGTGGTTTTGTCACAGTTTTGTTGACTTTGTTTTTTTTTTTTGCGATATTCATAAGGAATTAATTGCTACTAATAACAAACAGGACATACCGATATTTTTCGGACTATAAGACGCACCGGACTATAAGACGCACCCAGGTTTTAGAGGTGGAAAATAGGGAAAAATATATTTGAAGCAAAAAATGTGGTAAAATATTTAATAACATACTATTATATGTGGTGTTATTATATATAATAGTATGTTATTATGTTGGAAGCTACGGGTAGGAGATGGTGCTGCGGGACCAGTGTGGTGTCTGTAAACTACTATGTGAAGACGCTGGAGGGTAAGTATAAGGCCGGGGTCACACATGCGAGAAACTCGCACGATTTCGTGTGAGTCTCTCGCATGAACACCCGGCACTGCCGCCGGCACTCAGACTGGATCGTGCGGCTGCATAGAAATACATGCTGCATAGAAATAGAGACAGATGATAGAGACAGAGTTGATAGAGATAGATGATTGTAATGTATGTAGTACAGTTCATATAGCGTCTTGTGCTTGGGTGCGATGAAAACACAGGAGTCACAGGTTTGATATAGAAAAGTCCTGTATTACTTCATACAAGTTGGCAGAAATAGTCACACAGTTTGCAGACACAGAAACAGGAGACACAGCAGGCCAGAGTAATCCAAGCTCAGCAATCACTCTCCAATACAGATTCAGGATCTTCTTCTCTGTTACCGTAAGTCCATGCAAACGTGGGTCTTTCAAAGAGCAGGGTTCAGAGTCCACAAGTGCTTCAGAGTTCCTCAGTAGGAATAGCTGGAGTACAAGGTCCAAGGCTTACAGGAGTCAAGTCACAGGTTCACTGCAGGCTAGATTCTGAAGCACTGATTGCTCAGCTGTGGCTGCTTAAGAAGCAAAGGAGAGAATCAGGGCGGGAACATGCAAGCTGGAAACTCCATTTTGACTGAGGGCAAGATAGCTGCAGCAAGACAGAAAGTAAAATGGCTGACGAACAAACTGAGTTTCAGGAATATATACATAGAACCTTACATTACTCCCCCCTTAAGGACAACCTCCGGATGACCTCAGACCAGGCTTGTGTGGGTACCTCTGATGAAACTGACGGAGCAAGCGAGGAGCATTAACGTTATTGACCGGTTCCCATGAGTTGTCCTCCACTGGGTAGCCCTGCCATTTAATCAGATATTGTAACTGATTTCTATACAACCTGGAATCTAAAATCCTTTCCACCACAAATTCTTCCTGACCATCGACCAGCACTGGGTCAGGGCAAGGAGAAGAACGTCCAGGAAACGTATTGGGTGTCGCAGCCTTTAGTAGGGATACATGAAAGACAGGGTGGATTCTCATAGTTCTGGGCAGTTGAAGACGACAAGCAACGGCACTTATAATTTTACTGATTTTATAGGGTCCAATGTACTTATGTCCCAACTTAGACGATGGAATCCTTAACTTAAGATTTCTGGTTGACAGCCAGACCAAGTCTCCTACCTTGAAAGCTGGTGCAGGTTTACGAAATTTATCTGCTGCTTTCTTGTACCTTTTTGAGCCGATTCCAGATTTTCCTTTAGAAGATCCATATTCTTCTGTAAAGACGTGATTCTTTCAGCCACTGCTGGTAAAGGCGTTTCTATGGGAAATCGTGGTAGAATGTTAGGATGATAACCTAGATTAGAGTAAAAAGGAGACTGTTTAGTGGAGGCACTCTGAGAGTTGTTATACGAGAACTCAGCTAATGGAAGTAGATCCACCCAATCATCCTGTAGGTGGCAGATAAAGCAGCGGAGATACTGCTCCAGGGTTTGATTGGTTCGTTCGGTCTGTCCATTAGTCTGGGGATGAAAAGCAGAAGAAAGGTTTACTTTAATGTCCAATGCTGCACAGAAATTTTGCCAAAACCTAGAAGTGAATTGCACCCCTCGATCCGAAATAACCTCATCCGGTACTCCATGTAAGCGAAACACATCTTTAATCATCAAATCTGATGTCTGTTTTGCAGTGGGTAAGCCGACACAAGGGATAAAATGAGCTGCCTTTGTTAGACGGTCAACCACCACTAGAATGGTGTTCTTCCCCTGAGAGGTTGGTAACTCCACAATGAAGTCCATAGAAATGGATCCCCACGGGCGGGACGGGGTGGGAAGAGGCTGTAACAGACCAGTTGGTGAGGAGCGAGGTGTTTTGCATCTTGCACAGACCTCACATGAAGTGACATAATTCAAAACATCCTTCCTGCAAGTGGGCCACCAAAAGAAACGAGAAAGAAATTCCTGTGTCTTTAGAATTCCTCTATGCCCAGCTATCTTGGAATCGTGAATGAGTTGCAATACTCTTAATCTGACTGTTTCAGGAATATACTGACGTTGTCCCTGAATCCACACACCATTCTTAAAGACAAGACTTACGTCCCTTGGGGGTTGTGCAAAAAGGAATCCGCATGGTATGCTTCCTTGATGTCCTTAAGTAGGTCTTGATTATGAATTACTCCTAGGAATCTAGAGTCAGGAAGAATAGTCTTAGGAGGAGTAATTGGACGTGTCTCCGCTGAGTAAATCCTAGAGAGTGCATCAGCCTTTCCATTGCGCGATCCTGGTCTATAAGAGATGATAAAATTAAATTGGTTTAAGAAAAGATTCCAGCGAGCCTGGCGAGGAGTCAAGCACTTAGCCGACCTGATAAACTCAAGGTTACGATGGTCTGTCAGGACGACTATTTGCTGTGCAGCTCCCTGAAGAAGGTGTCTCCATTCTTTGAAGGCGGCAATAATGGCCAACAACTCTCTATTGCCCACATCGTAGTTCCTCTCAGCCGAAGACAACTGCTGGGAAAAGAAGGCACAGGGATGCAAGACATTCTTCTCACCTGTTCTCTGAGAGAGTATAGCTCCAACGGCACAGTCTGAAGCATCCACCTCTATTATGAAGGCAAGCTCGGGGTTGGGATGTACTAGGATAGGTGCAGTGGTAAATTTATCTTTTAGACGGGAAAATGCTTCCTGGGCTTGGGGAGTCCAGGAAAACCTAGACTCTTTCCGGGTAAGTTGAGTGATAGGTGACACTACCTCAGAGAAATTTCTAATGAAACGTCTATAGAAGTTGGCAAACCCGATGAAGCGCTGTACCTCCTTCACATTTCTAGGACTTGGCCAATCCTTGATGGCTTGGGTTTTGCTTCCATCCATACTAATTCCTTGTGTAGACAGTACATACCCCAGAAATTGAATTTCGGTCCTATGGAATTCACACTTTTCAAGTTTGATGTAAAGATGATTTTGTCTTAGACGTTCCAAGACCATTCTCACATGTCCATGATGTTCCTCTGTGAAGTTAGAAAAAATTAGAATATCATCCAAATAAATTACCACGAATGTATCTAGGAGATCCCTGAAGATGTCATTCACCAAGTGTTGGAAAGTGGCTGGGGCGGTACTCAGACCAAAAGGCATAACTAGATATTCAAAGTGTCCATAGCGTGACCTGAATGCAGTCTTCCATTCATCCCCAGGTCTAATAAGGACTAAGTTATAGGCCCCACGAAGATCTAGTTTAGAAAAAATTTTGGCATGTCGCACTCTCTCCAATAACTCAGGGATTAAAGGCAATGGATAACGGTTTCTAATAGTAACCTTATTGAGTTCCCTATAGTCTACGCATGGTCTCAGAGATCCATCTTTCTTCTTTACAAAGAAGATGGGTGCACCTGCAGGAGATGAAGAGGGGCGTATGAAGCCCTTGGCTAGATTTTCATCTATGTAATCCTTTAAAGCCTTTAGCTCGGGCCCCGCCAGGGGGTAGATCTTACCAAAAGGTATCTCTGCTCCAGGCAATAATTCAATTGGACAATCATATGGACGGTGAGGAGGAAGCTGGTCAGCGTTCTTCTTGTCACATAAATCCACATAGTCCTGGTATACAGCTGGTAGTTCAGGGACTGACATGATTCCTTTAGGAACAGAGCAAGCTGAAACTTTTGGACTCATCTGTTTCTCTGGAAAGTGTAATTCCTTGGTCTCCCAGTTAATGGTAGGATTCTGAGCCTGCAGCCATGGTAGCCCTAGAATAATGGGAAAGTGGGGAGAAGAGATAAGCATAAAGGACAGTTTCTCTTGATGATCTTTACCCATAAGAACCCTCAAAGTTGTTTCCTGATCCACTGGTCCAGAGGTCAGCAGGGAGCCATCCACAGTTTCCATCTGTACTGGAGTAGCCTTCTTCACTGAACGTATTCCCTGTTTCAGAGCAAAGGAGACATCCATAAAATTTCCACTTGCCCCTGAGTCGATCATAGCAGAGCTAGACACCCAAGCTGAGTCAACCCAGAGTTTGATGGAAAGAAAGCAATGAGAATTGTTTTTCTTACAACTCAGCTGGGACACCGCTGAGGAAACTTGAAAAATGGCAGCGTTTACACAGTCAACGTCCTCAGAGGTAACGGAGTTTAAGTCCGAGAAATCAAGATCTGTTGCTGCAGATCTCTCTGGAGCCTGAGGCTCGGACCTGACAGATCCCCTCTCGCAACACTCACAATGAATGAGTGCTGCAGTAGTCTTACGAGAACGGCTGGGGCAGTTTATAATGAAGTGCCCTGACTTACCACAATAGAAACATAGATTCTCCTTAAAACATGTTCCTTGCGTGCATCACTAACCCGTCGTTGTAAAGAGTCTACCTGCATGGGTTCAGGTTCAGGTTCCCGTGTAATCCTACTCAAAGGTTCCTTAGCTGGAGAGGAAGGTAGGAAAAGGTTAGTATGATTGCTTTCGAACCATCTCTCTTGCCTGCGTTCAGTCAGACGAGTATCAATACGGATGCAGTAGTTAATAAAGTCACCTAACGCAGTGGGAGGGTCGGCACAAGCAAGTTCATCCTTAATCAGTGGAGATAACCCCTTTCGAAAAATAGATTTTTTGGCGGAACTGTCCCAGGTGGTATCAAGGGCCCATCTCCTGAAATCCAAGGCATATTCAGCTACCGAGTGCTTACCTTGGCGCAAAGCTAACATGGCTGCTTCAGCTGTTGCACCTCGATTGGGGTCATCAAACACCTGCCCCATGGCTGAAATAAAATCATCAAGGTGATTCAAACAATCATCCTCAGTCTCAATCAGAGGGTTTGCCCACATTAAAGCCTTGTTGGTAAGCAACATAATTATAGTAAGCACCTTAGATCGTTCAGTGGGAAATTGTGAAGCATGTGCAGAAAAAAAAAGATTGCATTGATTAATAAATCCCCTGAATTTCTCACGTTCACCGCCAAAACGAAAAGGGGGCAACTTGGGAATCCCAGCACTCGGGGCTACGGCAGGAGCCTGGACTCGCCCCTCTAGAACCTCAATCCTGGCTCGCAAATCCTGGGTAGTCTGTCCAACCACTTGCAAATTGTGATTATTGAGGTCCTGTAGATTTGTAAAACGGGTCTTTATATTCTGCAAATCTGCAAGGATATTATCAGTCACTCCGCAAAGTTCCTTTATGCGGGCCTCCATTTTCCAGATCTTTTAAGACAGGATTACTGGAAGAAGAGGAGAGAAAAAAAAAACAATAGTGTTCACCTGTGGCAACACTGCAGAGAGAAAAAAAAAATTAAGGGAACTGCTCACCTGGAATGGTTGTGAGAAGTCACAACCACTATCATCACAGAAAGTTTCAACCAGACATCTGATATCCAGAGTTACAGCAGACAAAAAAGAGAAAAGAAAGGAAAAAAAAAAAAAACAATAGTGTTTACCTGTGGTAACACTGCAAAAAGAAAAAACTTAAGGGAATTGCTCACCTGGAATGGTTGTGAGAAGTCACAACCACTGTCATCACAGAAAGTACAACCGGACGTCTGATATCCACAGTACAGCAGACACAGCCTTCCAGACCCAGCAGACACTAACGTTTTGGCTTCAGAATCTTGTAATGTATGTAGTACAGTTCATATAGCGTCTTGTGCTTGGGTGCGATGAAAACACAGGAGTCACAGGTTTGATATAGAAAAGTCCTGTATTACTTCATACAAGTTGGCAGAAATAGTCACACAGTTTGCAGACACAGAAACAGGAGACACAGCAGGCCAGAGTAATCCAAGCTCAGCAATCACTCTCCAATACAGATTCAGGATCTTCTTCTCTGTTACCGTAAGTCCATGCAAACGTGGGTCTTTCAAAGAGCAGGGTTCAGAGTCCACAAGTGCTTCAGAGTTCCTCAGTAGGAATAGCTGGAGTACAAGGTCCAAGGCTTACAGGAGTCAAGTCACAGGTTCACTGCAGGCTAGATTCTGAAGCACTGATTGCTCAGCTGTGGCTGCTTAAGAAGCAAAGGAGAGAATCAGGGTGGGAACATGCAAGCTGGAAACTCCATTTTGACTGAGGGCAAGATAGCTGCAGCAAGACAGAAAGTAAAATGGCTGACGAACAAACTGAGTTTCAGGAATATATACATAGAACCTTACAATGATAGAGACAGATGATAGAGACAGAGATGATAGAGACAGAGATGATAGAGATGATAGAGACAGAGATGATAGAGACAGATGATAGAGTCAGATGATAGAGACAGAGATGATAGAGACAGAGATGATAGAGACAGAGATGATAGAGACAGATGATAGAGACAGAGATGATAGAGACAGATGATAGAGACAGAGATGATAGAGACAGAGATGATAGAGACAGAGATGATAGAGACAGATGATAGAGACAGAGATGATAGAGACAGAGATGATAGAGACAGAGATGATAGAGACAGAGATGATAGAGACAGATGATAGAGACAGAGATGATAGAGACAGAGATGATAGAGACAGATGATAGAGACAGAGATGATAGAGACAGATGATAGAGACAGAGATGATAGAGACAGATGATAGAGACAGATGATTGAGACAGATGATAGAGACAGATGATAGAGATGAGAGACAGATGATAGAGACAGATGACAGAGATGATAGAGACAGATGATAGAGACAGAGATGATAGAGACAGATTATAGAGACAGAGATGATAGAGACAGATTATAGAGACAGATGATAGAGACAGAGATGATAGAGACAGATGAATAGAGACAGATAATAGAGACAGATGATAGAGACAGAGATGATAGAGACAGAGATAATAGAGACAGATGATAGAGACAGATGATAGAGACAGAGATGATAGAGACAGATGATAGAGACAGATGATAGAGATAGATGATAGAGACAGATGATAGAGACAGAGATGATAGAGACAGATGATAGAGACAGATGATGAGACAGATGATAGAGACAGAGATGATAGAGACAGAGATGATAGAGAAGAGTTGATAGAAATGATACGTATGCGTTTCATATGCGCATGATGCACTGCACAAAAAAACGCAAGTGTGAAAGTAGCCTAACCTTTTAATTAATTCTCTGTTGTACAGTGGGTCTGAAGGACCTGTGATGACATCATGAAGAGGCAGGGCTTTGGTCATGTGATGCTCCAGCCCACCCTCTTCATGACCTCATCACAGGTCCTTCACAGGAGCATTCAGCCTCCCATCAGCACAGCCCCAGGCTGTCAGGTATGCCAGCTGCTCCTGCTGCCTCCTTCTCCTTCAGACACCGATCTGCCCAGCTGCTGCAGGAATCAGGCGCTGGGGAAACTGTGGCTCTGTGATCTGCTGCTCCCCGTCACTGCTCAGCTGATAGGTGGGTGGGAAAGCGGCTGATTAATATTCACTGCACTTAAGTAGGGACCAGGGGGTTTCCCCCAGCACTTGTTTCCTGCAGCAGAGGGGATATTTTCTTGCCTCCTGCTGATCCCACTCCACCGCTGCCCCCTGCCCCCCTCCCCACATGTTACATTCCGACCATAAGACGCACCCACACTTTCCTCCCAAATTTGGAGGAAAAAAAGTGCGTCTTATGGTCCAAAAAATACGGTACTTCATGCTTACAAAACAGGGAACATCCTTATAATTGTTTCAGCAACACTAAAATAGGAACACTGTAAATAGGAACTTATAAGACCTGAAGAACAAGGGTCATCAGTGGAATCCAACATGATCTGCAAGTAAACCCACAGCAGTCAGTGTAATAAATTTACCCCATCCATACGGTCATATTATGGCTCTGTACAGAGCCCTACTGTTAGGTTATGAATTAATGAAAAAATAAACTTTGTCATGTTTCATTGTATTATGTGTTGTTGACGGTTCAATAGAATATGATTGTGCAAAACACTGTCACAGAAAACTCTCCTGTAAATATGGCCTAATAGGTCTACATGGCAAACCTTGGTTAATTATGCAGTACGGTGTTTTTTCTTATTTTAAGATTATTTTCATTGGAGATTCCACAAACAGAGGAATGATGTATTATCTGATGGAGAAAGTAAATGGAAGTCTAGAAGAATGGCAGAAGATTCATGACATGAAACTCTATAACAACATAAATAGTGGAAGAACAACAATTAGTTACTCCTACTATCCACAGTTTTGGATTGACCTCAGAAAACGGCCAACTTTTGAAGAAGCACTGGTCAAACTCATTAAAAGGTAGAGGTAACCTCATTTCATAAAGGGTATTACTTATTAATGGTGCTTACCACCAACATATTTCACTGTGCTGTACAAAGATTAGTAGCATTACGAAAATTCTGCCACAAACATTTAATCTATTCGTTTGTTTTAGAGTAAGGAAGCAAAAGCGCTTACAGGAAACCTTCAAAACATAGGGAGATCATACAAACCTCATTGCAACAGTGCTAACCACTGATCCATTAGGTACACTGCACAAAGCTCAACACGTCTTATCATTAAATACATGTTCAAGAACAATTAGGCTGCATTCCTACGTCACGTATTTGGTGCATTTTTGATGCTGTAGATTTTCTGCAGCATTTCTGAACCTACAATGCATATAGAAAGTTTAAATAAAAACACCTGTTAAAATTCTAAGTTTTGTCATGTAAAATATTATACCATGAAGCATCATTTTAGAACTTTCAACATCTAGAATTTCATCCTTAATCTGTACAAATCCATTGAGAAAAAAACAATTAGTTTGAAGAGGAAAATTAAAATATCAAAATATAATAATATAATAATTTGGTTGCATAAGTGTTAACACCCTATTATAATTGGGGATGTGACTGTGTTCAGAATTAGCCAATCACACTTAAACTTATGTTTGACAGTAGTCAGTGCACAGCTGCCTTCATTTAAAGTGATTCTGATTAACTCCATGTAAAGTTTAGCTGTTTTGATAGGATTTTCCTAACATTTTCTTAGTTGGATTTTACAGCAAAAGCCATGGTCCATAAACAGTTTACAAAACAGCAAAGGGATTTCATTATTGAAAGTTATCAGTCAGGAGAAGGGTACAAAAAAATGTCAATGGCATTAGATATACCATAGAACACTGTGAAAACGGGTATCAAGAAGTGAGTCATAAGAAATAGAAAGAAATACAGCACTCACCCAATCCTGTATGAACTTGTAGTTTATTCCATTAAGTAGAAAACATGGTTACATGCTGTGATGCAGGTGTCAGAGAAGTGATTCATAAGAATAAGAGACCTGACGGACTATGGCCAATTCACGCCTTTCTGGCGCTTCTATGTGTCCATCAAGAAGTGACTCCTGGTGATGCTACAATGCAGTAGTGATACATGTGGGGACTTACATTACCATCCATTCTCTTCTCTATGTCTTACTGGTATTGATACCCTCAACAGGGTCATCAAGAAGTTTTTTAAATTTGTCACAACAGGGACATGACCTTTAACTGGATGTTCCTCTAAAAATTGATGAAAAGACAAGAAGAAAATAGACCCAAGAAGCTGCTAAGAAGCCTACAACATAATTAAAGGAGCTGCAGGAATATCTAGCAAGTACCTGTTGCATACTAAATGAGACTACAGTAGCCAGAAATTTTCATATATCTGGCCTGTGGGGTAGGGTGTCAAAACAGAAGCCTTTGTTTACAAAGAAAAACATCCAAGCCCGGTTAAGTTTTGTAAAAATCTACATCAAGTCTTCTGAAAGCATGTGGCAAAATATGTTATGGTCTGATGAGATCAACGTTGCACTTTTTGGCCATAATTTGAAAAGGCATATTTTGCACAAAGTCAACACCACGCATCACCAAAGAGCATCATATCAACAGTGAAGAATGGTGGAGGCAGCATTATGTTTTGGGGATGTTTATTAGCAACTGGAACTGGGGCTTAAGTCAAGGTGGAGGGGATTATGAACAGTTCCAAATATCAGTAAATTGTGCAGCAAAACCTTCCGGCCTCTATTAAAAAGCAAAAGCTAAAGATGAAGTTAACGAGGAATTTCACCTTTTAGCGCAACCTTAAGCATATCTCCAAATTATCAAAAGAATGGCTCAGCCAGAAGAAAATTAAAGCTATGGAATGGCCCAGCCAGAGATCAGTCCTGAATCCAATTGAAAATCTGTGGGTTGACCTGAAAAGGGCTGTACACAGGAGATGTCTTTGCTATCTGATAGATTTGGGGCACTACTGCAAGGAAAAGTAGGCAAAAGTTTGCCAATTCTAGATGTTTCATACTGAGAAACTCCTACCCAAAAAGACTGAATGCTGTCATAAATTCAACGCATACTTCAACAAAGTGTTAGTTTGAGGGTGCACATAATTATGAATTATTTTATATAGTTCTTTATTTTTATTTTTCCACCCAAAAAGATATCAGTTAATTTTTCAATTCAATTGTACAAACTATAGATGACATTATAAAGCTGGAAAAAGTTCTCAAATGATTCTTTTTGGTATGATTTTTTTACATGACAAAAACCTGCCATTTTGACAGAGGTGTGTAGACTTTTTATATCTACTCTATTAGCTAAATTAGGTGTGGTTTCATTTTGCTTTTAGTGCATTTTTTTTATCATACGTTATTATTTCACTTTGACATTGCAGGGTTTTTTTTCACTTTAAACAAAGCTGCTTTCTTATTGATACTTTCTGGTATTTGGCTGTGACAATACAATACAGTCAGGCTTGGAGTGTCCAACAAGGGGACAGTTGAATCCCGCGGTGTCCTTCTGTGAGTATGCCCCATGTGCCCTTACATACCGTATATACTCGTGTATAAGCCGAGATTTTCAGCCCATTTTTTAGGGCTGAAAGTCCCCCTCTCGGCTTATAAGCGGGTCATATACGGGGGTCGGCGGGGGAGGGGGAGCGGGGGTGTCGGATCATACTCACCCCTCCACCGGCGCGGTCTCTGCAGCCCCCCTGCTTCTCCCACGATCTTCGGCTCCTTCCTGCAGCGGTCACATGATACCGCTCATTAAAGTCATGAATATGCACATATTCGTGACTTTAATAAGCGGTACCACGTGACCGCTGTAGGACGGAAGCGCTGAGGAGAGCACCGGGAGAAGAGGAGAGGCTGCAGGACTCGCGGCGGAGGGGTGAGTATAGCAATATTTACCTGTCCCGTTCCACCGCTGCGCGCTGCTCCCTCGTCCGACTCCTCTAGCTAATCTGGAGCATATGGAGGCATAATCTGTGGATCATAGGGGGGCATAATCTGTGCAACATATGGGGGCATAATCTGGAGTATATGGGGGCATAATCTGTGCAGCATATGGGGGCATAATCTGGAGCATATGGGGCATAATCTATGCAGCATATGGGGGCATAATCTGTGCAGCATATGGGGGCATAATCTGGAGCATATGGGGGCATAATCTGTGCAGCATATGGGGGCATAATCTGGAGCATATGGGGGCATAATCTGTGCAGCATATGGGGGCATAATCTGGAGCATATGGGGGCATAATCTGTGCAGCATATGGGGGCATAATCTGGAGCATATGGGGACATAATCTGGAGCATATGGGGGCATAATCTGCAGCATATTGGGCATAATCAGGGGAGCATATGGGCACATAATCAGGGGAGCATATGGGGGCATAATCAGGGGAGCATATGGGGGCATAAACTGTGCAGTTTATGGGGGCATAATCTATGGAGCATATGGGGGCATAATAATTTTTCACCCTAGGCTTATACGCGAGTCAACAAGTTTTCCCAGTTTTTTGTGGCAAAATTAGGGGGGTCGGCTTATACCCGGGTCGGCTTATACATGAGTATATACGGTAAGTAGTAATTTACACAGTATCACTTATTGCAACATGTGCAGATAAAAGCAGCATCCCATCATTCATTTAACAAACTACCAGTTTGCAGATTTCAAAAAATGCACCGCAGGTCAGTTTACGCAGAGTGCAAAAGAAAATGCACAGTGGGCATGAGATTCCTATAAATCCTGTCCACTTTGCTGAAACTGCAAGATACTGCATTTTTTGTGTAGCAAAAATATGCAACATCAAAATGCACTATAGCAAAGCCAGGTAGGCTAGGGTTAAATCCTAGCTCTACAGTTTCTGTTTAGATCATATGGCTAGCCTACATATGACCAGGATAGCTGTTCTCACTAGTCAGTCAGCTCTGGGAAGCTGATCAGAATGGATGTGTCTTGGATAGAGTTGAGCGATACTTTCCGATATCCAAAAGTATCGGAATCGGAATGGTATCGCCGATACCCAAAAAATATCGGCGATACCCGATACCGATACCGGAAATCCAATGTAAGTCTATGGGAACAAAATATCGGAATTAAAAAAAACCCATTCTTGCCTTGTTGGTTAATTGTACATGAAGGAAAACAACAAAGAGTAATGTAGAATGTATTGGGGAAGGTGAGGAGACATTAAAGGCATAGATGTTTAACCCAATCAAATGGAATAGCATAAATTTTTTTTTTTTTAAAGATGTTCGGATTGACGAAGAAATTGACAATGTTGTTCACGTTTTTTCTATTTTGGCAAATATGTATATTTCACAACTTCCATGCTCTTCACCTTTTTAACTTTTGACACACTTTCTCCTTCATAATCTTCAGCAGCACCATCTTTTTCATCAAATTATTCTTCATCTTCACCTTCTTTATCTTCTTCTTAAACTTCTTGCTATTCATCTTTTTGTTAACATTACTCATATTCTTCTTATTAAACTATCATTCTAATTCATATTGTACTTCATCTTCTTCATCATATTCTTATTTGTGACAGAGAATCCTGTACTTGTAATCTGTCAAAGTATGAATTTTTCATTCTTCCGTTCTTGCTGTCACAAAAGATTTAAATTACAACAGTATTTGTCCGTGTTCAGTTTAGCCTGCAGCAGCAGCAGGCATTTTCCAGGGGCACCACGAGGAGGAACGGACTCACCCCCATACACTGCTTAGTCTTCTTCTGCTTATAATTTAGAGCATATATTTTGCTCTTCATTTTGGTCTTATACTTCATGTTCTTCTGCTTTTAGATCTTCTGCTTATTGTTCTTGTGTCTCTTGTTCTGTATCTTGTATTTGTAGCACAACCTTGTACCAGCTGATATTACTGGGACACGGTTACTAAGCAGGAGGTACCTGTGCCTCAAAGCACTACCAAGGACCAGCATACGTTGCAGGAACTCGGATACCGAGATGGAGGCACCTAGGCCAAAGGCACTGCGGAGAACCAGTTGACGGTACTGGAACCCGGACGGGTAGCAGAAGGTACAAGAGCCAATGCAAGTAACGAGGACCAGCTGATTGTGCTGGAACCCGGAGGGGCAGCAGAAGGAAAAGAGCCAATGGCACAACCGAGGACCAGCTGACGTTACTGGGACACGGTTACTAAGCAGGAGGTACCTGTGCTCCAAAGCACTACCAAGGACCAGCAGACGTTGCTGGAACTCGGATACCGAGATGGAGGCACCTAGGGCAAAGGCACTGCGGAGAACCAGCTGACGGTACTGGAACCCGGACGGGTAGCAGAAGGTACCCATGGAAATTTAAGTTGACAGGCCGCGAGCCGGCCTCAGTTACCGAATCCCACAGTACTACAGTGGGTGATTGTCCTATTGTCACAACGGAAACAGCCTTTATTTGCATATCCCGCAGCACACATAGGAAGCACCTAAACTCCAAGCACCATAGAGTCGGCTAACCCGACCGCAACACGACAGGACAACTTATTGGAGGCTAAGTGACGTTTACACTGACAGGAAACAGATGGCGTGCTGTAACCAGTCTGGGCAGGAGTGAGTACCCGTGCCAATGACATTTCCGAGCAACAACTGGTGGTGTTGAAGCCCAGGGATGAGAAGACAACAGGGTGGAGGCAGCATGACTTTTTGCCGTTCACACAGCAGGGGAACAGCTGACATTACTGAACCCCAGTAACACTATAGCTTGTGTATTGGTCTGTGGACACGACACTTCTGAGCAGCAACTGCCAGTGTTGTAGCCCAGGGAGTAGAGTTCAGGTGGTAGAAAGCTGAACATAACAGGAGACATGATTAACGTTGCGAACCAGTTATTTAATCTGAAAACGGACAGACAAATTCTGGGAGATCCATGCCTTGTTCATTTTCAGAAAAGTAAGCCGGTCTACATTATCGGAGGATAGTCGCATGCGACGGTCTGTTAGTACACCACCTGCAGCACTAAAGACGCGCTCCGATAATACACTGGCAGCAGGGCAAGCCAGCACCTCCAATGCATACTGGCTAAGCTCTGGCCATGTATCCAGCTTAGAGACCCAAAACTTGAATGGGGAAGAGCCATCTGGGAGTACACTGAGAGGGAAAGACATGTAGTCTGTCACCATCTTACGGAAACGTTGCCTCCTGCTGACTGGAGCCGTCTCGGATGGTGTAGACATTTGTGGCGCTGCCACAAAACTTCACCACATTTGGAACATACTGGTCTTGCCCTGTGCAGAGGCGCTGCTTGTGCTCCCTCTTGTTGCAGAGCTGTCTCCACTGCCTCGACGCACAGAGCTGCTTTGTAAAGCAGTACCAGCAGCAGTGCTCTCGGCTGGAATGAAGAACATTATGGATTGCACCAGTGTGTCTTGGTACTCCCGCATTTTACGCTCCCGGTTCAACGGTGTGATGAGGCTTTGTAAGTTGTCCCGGTAGCGAGGGTCTAGGAGGGTGTACACCCAATAATCAGACGTGGTGAGAATGTGGGCGATGCGGCGGTCGTTTCTCAGGCACTGCAGCATGAAATCAACCATGTGCTGCAGACTCCCAACTGGCCAACAAACGCTGTCCCCTGCAAGAGGCGTCATCTCTGCCTGCTCTGCATCACCCCACCCTCGCTCTACATACTGACTAGAGCGTTGTGTACCTCCCTCTGGAGCGATGTCTTCCTCCTCCATTGACTCCTCCTCATCCTCCTCACAAAGTGAGCCCTGCCCAGCCCTTTGTGAGGAACCACGTTGCGCTGACTGTCCAGAAGGTGATGGAATTTGTGACTCCTCATCCTCCACCTCTTCCAAAACCTCATCCCTTAGTGCTTGCAGTGTTTTTTGAAGCAGGCAGATAAGGGGGACAGTCAGGCTGACTAGTGCATCATCTGCACTCGCCATCTGCGTTGACTCATCAAACGCACGCAAAACGTGGCAGATGTCCTTCATAGAGGCCCACTCAGTAGTGGTGAAGTGTGAACGGTGCAAATTGCGAGTTGATTGCGCCTGATGCAGCTGATACTCCATTACTGCTGGCTGCTGCTCACACAACCGCTCCAACATATGTAACGTGGAATTCCACCTGGTGGGTACGTCACATATGATGCGATGTTCAGGAAGGCGAAATCTGCGTTGCAGAGCTGCAATGCGTGATCTGGCCATGCTGGAACGTCGCAAGTGAGCGCACTCTAGGCGGACCTTGTGCAGCAGTGCATCAAGATCCGGATAGTCCCTCAAAAAACTCTGCACGACCAAGTTGAGCACATGTGCCAGACATGGTATGTGAGTGAGGTTGCCAAGGCCCAGAGCTGCCACCAGATTTCGGCCATTGTCACACACTATCAAGCCTGGCTGGAGATTCGCTGGCAAAAACCACACGTCGCTCTCCTGCTTGATGGCATTCCAGAGCTCCTGCGCTGTGTGGCTTCGATTCCCCATGGAAATTAATTTCAGGACGGCCTGTTGACGTTTGGCCACGGCTGTGCTCATATCGGTCGCATCAGGTAAGCGTTCACGGGTCCATGTGGAGGTAGACCGTGACGGCTCCTGCAGCGATGATTCTGAGGAACTGGAGTAGGAGGAGGAGTCAATGTGGACAGACTTGATTCCTGCAATCCTTGGAGTTGGCAGAACACGTACAGCGCCACTCGCAAGATCTGTACCCGGCTCCACAACATTGACCCAATGGGCAGTGAGGGAAAGGTATCGTCCCTGGCCATGGGTACTGGTCCACGCATCGGTGGTCAGGTGGACCTTGCTACTGACGGCGTTTAGTAGCGCATGTTTAATTTTTCCCTCAACATGCTTTTGCAGACCAGGGACGGCTTGCCTGCTGAAATAAAATCGGCTGGGCACATTGTATTGTGGGACTGCCAATGCCATTAAGTTACGGAAACTGTCAGTCTCCACCAGCCTGAATGACAGCATTTCAAGGGACAGGAGTTTTGCAATGCCAGCATTCAGAGCCTGTGCTCGTGGATGGTTTGCCGAGTATGGCCGTCTTTTATCCCATGCCTGTGCTACCGATGGCTGTTTTGTGGCCTGGGAGTGTGAGGATGACAGGGAACTTGCAGCTGTGGGTGGAATAACACTGGGTCTCTGGACAACAGTGACAGAGGTTCTTCCATGGCGATCCTGTGAGGAAGCCGAACCAGCTGTGTGTGAGCTGGAGGAAGAGGCTCCAACACGAGCTGAAGATGTAGGTGCTGCTGTAGGCTGGCCTACATCTCCAGTGTGTCTTTGGAACTCAACCACGTGCTTTGACCGCACATGTTTCCACATATTTGTGGTATTAAGGTTACTGACATTTTTACCTCTTTTACTTTTTGATTACACAGCTTGCATTTGACATAGCAAATATCATCTGCAAGTGTGTCAAAAAAGGACTACGCAGTGCAAGTCCTGGGAGCGCCCGTTTTGGCTGTTGGAAGAGAACTGCTACAAACGGGTGCCAAACTGGAGGCTACAGGCAACCGAGTCTGCAGCCTACCTCTCCCTACTGTTTGGACCGTTGAGGCAATCTCTTCCTCAGAGCTGCTACCACCACCTTCCTGTTCCTCACGCCATGTTGGGTCTTGGACCTCATCATCTCCACTACCCTCTTCCAACACCTGCTGCTGTTGGGTGGTCTGGCCAGCACCATGCTCAACAGAAAATGGCACCTGAGTCTCATCATCATCAGATGCGTTCTGCGGTGTGCTGACCATCGGCACTGGCTCACCCGCCTCTTCACATTCAGAGAGACACAGCTGTTGCGCATCACTGCATACTGCCTCTTCTTCACATTCCAGAATGCTGCTTGGCTGGGCCCCTGTTTGCAAGCCAACAGATTCTGAGAACAGAAGCAGAGACTCAGCTGGCTCCAGTTCAGAACTCTCTGACTGCCTGAGCAATTTGGCAGGCGGTGAAGAGACAGATGGTTGTTCAACAGTGCTGTGGTCCTGAAAGGAGGTGGAAGGAATTGAAGTCGATGCATTGGCTGCCATCCAACCAACAACGGCTTCAATTTGTTCTTCCCGCAGCAGGGGGGTACGCTGAGCTCCTACAAAAGTGCGCATAAAGGAACGCTCACGGGGAAAACTGGTGGATGCTGTGTCACTGGGTGCGGCAACAGCCACAGAATCCCCACGTCCTCTCCCTGCTGAAACTCCACGGCCACGACCACGTGCCTTACTCCCTGCCTTCTTCATCTTGGTAGATTGATAAAGAAAGTCAGAAAAGTTATAAGGCCTAAGTGTGGTTATTCCTCAGAGACTGCAGTGAACACTGCAGACAACTGTTCACTATCTGTGAAAGGCTCCTTTCTGTACTTCTATAGTGTTTGCAACCAATGTATTGTATACGGATGGAAGCGCGTCACACTAATAGATTAGATTTTTTTCAAATATAATGGAGCAGCACCAATTGGAGATAAATGAAAAGGATGAGGCACTGAGACACGCTCAGCAGAGTACAAGCAGCAGTGCTTGAACAAGTAACTGGAGCGTGATGTGCACTCAAAAAATAAAAAACACAGACTGAAGTGAACACTGAAACACAACTGTTCACTATCTGTGAAAGGCTACTCCTTTGTCTACTTCTATAGTGTTTGCAACCAATGTATTGGATACGGATGGAAGCGCGTCACACTAATAGATTAGATTTTAAATGGAATGGAGCAGAACCAATTGGAGATAAATGAAAAGGATGAGGCACTGAGACACGCTCAGCAGAGTACAAGCAGCAGTGCTTGAACAAGTAACTGGAGAGTGATGTGCACTCAAAAAATAAAAAACACAGACTGAAGTGAACACTGAAACACAACTGTTCACAATCTGTGAAAGGCTACTCCTTTGTCTACTTCTATAGTGTTTGCAACCAATGTATTGGATACGGATGGAAGCGCGTCACACTAATAGATTAGATTTTAAATGGAATGGAGCAGCACCAATTGGAGATAAATGAAAAGGATGAGGCACTGAGACACGCTCAGCAGAGTACAAGCAGCAGTGCTTGAACAAGTAACTGGAGCGTGATGTGCACTCAAAAAATAAAAAACACAGACTGAAGTGAACACTGAAACACAACTGTTCACAATCTGTGAAAGGCTACTCCTTTGTCTACTTCTATAGTGTTTGCAACCAATGTATTGGATACGGATGGAAGCGCGTCACACTAATAGATTAGATTTTAAATGGAATGGAGCAGAACCAATTGGAGATAAATGAAAAGGATGAGGCACTGAGACACGCTCAGCAGAGTACAAGCAGCAGTGCTTGAACAAGTAACTGGAGCGTGATGTGCACTCAAAAAAAAAAAACACAGACTGAAGTGAACACTGAAACACAACTGTTCACAATCTGTGAAAGGCTACTCCTTTGTCTACTTCTATAGTGTTTGCAACCAATGTATTGGATACGGATGGAAGTGCGTCACACTAATAGATTATATTTATTTTAAATGGAATGGAGCAGAACCAATTGGAGAGAAATGAAAAGGATGAGGCACTGAGACACGCTCAGCAGAGTACAAGCAGCAGTGCTTGAACAAGTAACTGGAGCGTGATGTGCACTCAAAAAATAAAAAACACAGACTGAAGTGAACACTGAAACACAACTGTTCACAATCTGTGAAAGGCTACTCCTTTGTCTACTTCTATAGTGTTTGCAACCAATGTATTGGATACGGATGGAAGCGCGTCACACTAATAGTTAAATTGCATGGAGCAGCAAGAATTACACTGAAGAAAAAAAAAAGAGTCTGTGAGTGACACGTGCAGATGCCTACAGACAGCGTTGCATGCAGAGCAAACTGCAGCGTCACCTGCACTCTCACACACACCTTGCACAGAGCTGTTAAAACAACACTGGCAAAAGGAAGCTTTACACAGCGGTTGGTAAACTAGCCTGCCTAAAGCCCAGTACACAAAATCGCAATATCTAACTGTCCCTCAAAGTCAGCAGAACAGCGTTCTGTCCCTAACTGAGTTCACAGCACAGTGATGCTAAAATGGCGGCGGCGCCTTTTATAGTGCATTCTGACATCATTTCAGCAGCCAATCACAGCCATGCCATTAGTTAAGATGACCGCAGCATTACAGGATGTGCCCACACTTCATAAGATTCCTCATTGGCTGACTAAAATCACATTGCCTCTCAAAGAATTATGGGAACTTCCGATTCCGGTATACGATATTGGAAAAATATCGGAACTAAGTATCGGAATTCCGATACAGCGAATATCGGCCGATACCCGATACTTGCGGTATCGGAATGCTCAACACTAGTCTTGGAGTTGAAGAGAGAGATAGGTCAGAATCCCTCTCTGAGAAGAGTCTGCACAGGCCGTGTGCAGAGAACCACAACTATCAGTGATTTCTATGGACAACAGTTGTCTTGTTTGACAAAGCTGGGGCAGGCTCAGCCATATATGAGTAGCCATGGTCTGTTCTGCATAGTTAGGACATGGACAAGGCTAGCGATTTATGTTTATGAGTCTGCTTTGGTGCTGTGCAACCTGCAGAAAGCAATAAAAACTACAAGTGTTTGGACCAAAACTGGATTGCCTGTGTGAATGGCAACTAATGCCAATCGGAGGGAGTGAATCCCTTCAGCACCAAATATTCATTGTTGGAGCTTAACCTTACAATGTCAAAATTTCTATTGGTGCCAAAATATAGTTATTGTTACATAATGCATATTAAGTTATAAAATTATATAATGATTTCACTTTACTTACATAAATAGCATAAATGAACTTTCTTTTATTTTTTCATTCAAATGTTTATTGCTTTTTTTCACAACATTCAGTACAGCGATGTTTCCCCTTGCAGGATGTACACCAATTGTAAACTGGATTGGCATACATACAGTGCCTACAAGTAGTATTCAACCCCCTGCAGATTTAGCTGGTTTACACATGCGGAATTAACTTGGCATTGTGACATTTGTACTGTAGATCAGCCTGGAAGTGGGAAATGCACTGCAGCAAAAATTTTTTTTTAATTTTTTTTTTTTTTTTTAAAAAACGTTAAAAGTTAATTCAGAGTGTCATTTATTATTCAACCCCTGAGGGTGAGTTTCCACGGTCAGGAAACGCTGCGTGTTTGGCGCTGTGCGCTGGCGCAGCGCCAAACACGCAGCGTCCAGATGTTACAGCATAGTGGAGGGGATTTCAAGAAATCCCGTCTCCACTATGCGTAACAATACGCAGGTGGCAAACCTGCGTAAACGGACATGCGGCGCGTCTTTTCAGACCGCAGCATGTCCTCGCGTATTGCGGCGACGGTGCGTCGCCGCAACATAATTAACACAGGGCTATGTAGCCCTGCGCTCTTTCCGGAGGTGTTCCGGAGGTGTCCTGAACACCTCCGGAAAGAGCGCGCGTCAGAAAGGGGGCGGGGCTTAGACGGAGCGGAATTTCCGCTCCGTCAAAAGCGCTATGGTTCCGGACCGTGGAACCATAGCCTCAAACCACAAGAATTCTGTTTGGTCCAGGGTCGGATTAAGAACATGATGGGCCTGGAGCTGAAGGGGCGGGCAAGGGCGGGGCAAGGGGTGGGGCCAAACACGGCAATTCACAAAGGCCAAAATGTAACGTAAAATATATAAACAAAGTAAATATATGATACATGCCTAATATAAATACAGTGGATATAGAAAGTCTGTTATGTTATGCTTGCAAATTCCTCAATTGTAGAATCAAGATTAAGCTCATTCAGCAATCTATTTTCAATACATAACAGAGAGAGGGCATTTAAACGCTCCTGGCCCATTCTAGTATATGGTGCAGCATTGAATGGCCCATAGTAATATAGGGCAACATTGAGAGGCCCATTCTAGTATATAGCGCAGCATTGAATGGCCCATAGTATATATAGCGCAGCATAGAATGGCCCATAGTATATAATGCAGCATTGCATGGCCCATAGTATATATAATGCAGCATTGCATGGCCCATAGTATATATAGCGCAGCATTGAATGGCCCATAGTATATATAATGCAGCATTGAGAGGCCCATATAGCGCAGCTTTGCATGGCCCATAGTATATATAGCGCAGCATTGATGAGGCCTTCATAGTATTATAGCGCAGCATTGAATGGCCCATAGTATATATAGGGCAGCATTGAGAGGCCCATCTATATATAGCGCAGCATTGAATGGCCCATAGTATATATAGGGCAGCATTGAATGGCCCATTGTATATATAGGCTTGACCAGCCATTGAATGGCCCATAGTATATATAGGCAGCATTGAAGGCCCATAGTATATATAGGGCAGCATTGAGAGGCCCATTTAGTATATAGCGCAGCATTGCATGGCCCATAGTATATATAGCGCAGCATTGAAGGCCCATAGTATATATAGCGCAGCATTGAATGGCCCATAGTATATATAGGGCAGCATTGAGGGGCCCATAGTATATATAGGGCAGCATTGAGAGGCCCTAGTATAAGCGCAGCATTGAATGGCCCATAGTATATATAGCGCAGCATTGAATGGCCCATTAGTATATATAATGCAGCATTGCATGGCCATATATAGCGCAGCATTGAATGGCCCATAGTATATTAGCGCAGCATTGAATGGCCCATAGTATATATAATGCAGCATTGAGAGGCCCATATAGCGCAGCATTGCATGGCCCATAGTATATATAGCGCAGCATTGAATGGCCCATAGTATATATAATGCAGCATTGAATGGCCCATATATAGCGCAGCATTGCATGGCCCATAGTATATATAGCGCAGCATTGAATGGCCCATAGTATATATAATGCAGCATTGAGAGGCCCATATAGCGCAGCATTGCATGGCCCATAGTATATATAGCGCAGCATTGCATGGCCCGAGTTTAGTTTGCGCATCTTGAATGAGCGCGCAGTCAGTAATATAGGCAGCTTGGAGGCATTCGTCGCAGCGATTGATCCGAACCATAGTAAAAGCAAGCATGTGTCTTTAGGTCGGATTATGAACATGAATGGGCCTGATGAAAGGGGCGGCAAGGGCGATGCTGGCAAAAGCTATTTCAAGGCCATGAGAACCATATCTAAAAGCAAGAATTGTTGCCTTATAAGACAGTGGTAGAAGGCCTAGGGCGCAATCCGCAATTGCAAACCAATGTTAACGATCAGAAATTAAATACACCTAACATAGTATATATAAAGCTGTTTGTTATTTGAAGGCCATAGTATTCGCACATTGAAGGCCATATATAATAGCGCAGCATTGAATGGCCCATAGTATATGGCAGCATTGAATGGCCCATTATATATAATGAGGCCCATTATATATAGGCAGCATTGAATGGCCCATAGTATATATAGCGCAGCATTGATGGCCCATAGTATATATATGCAGCATTGATGGCCCATAGTATATATATGCAGCATTGAATGGCCCATAGTTATATAGCGCAGCATTGATGGCCCATAGTATATATAATGCAGCATTGAATGGCCCATATATATGCGCAGCATTGAATGGCCCATAGTATATATAGCGCAGCATTGAATGGCCCATAGTAATAAGGCAGCATTGAATGGCCATAGTATATATAGCGCAGCATTGATGGCCCATAGTATATAATGCGCATTGAAGGCCCATATAGCGCAGCATTGAATGGCCCATAGTATATATAGCGCAGCATTGAATGGCCCATAGTATATATAATGCAGCATTGAAGGCCATATAAGCGCAGCATTGAATGGCCCATAGTATATATAGCGCAGCATTGAATGGCCCATAGTATATAGGCAGCATTGAATGGCCCATAGTATATATAGGCAGCATGAATGGCCCATAGTATATTAGCGCAGCATTGAATGGCCCATATATAATAGCGCAGCATTGAGATGGCCCATAGTATATATAGGCAGCATTGAATGGCCATAGTATATATAATGCAGCATTGAGAGGCCCATATAGCGCAGCATTGAATGGCCCATAGTATATATAGCGCAGCATTGAATGGCCCATAGTATATATAATGCAGCATTGAGAGGCCCCATATAGCGCAGCATTGAATGGCCATTAGTAATATAGCGCAGCATTGAATGGCCCATAGTATATATAGCGCAGCATTGAATGGCCCATAGTATATATAGCAGCATTGAAGCCCATAGTAATATAGGCGCATTGAATGCCATAGTGGCAGCATTAAATGGCCCATAGTATATATATGCAGCATTGAGAGGCCCATATAGCGCAGCATTGAATGGCCCATAGTATATATAGCGCAGCATTGAATGGCCCATAGTTGCGCAGCATTGAATGGCCCATAGTATATATAATGCAGCATTGAGAGGCCCATTAGCGCACATTGAATGTCCCATAGTATATATAGGGCAGCATTGAATGGTCCATAGTATATATAATGCAGCATTGAATGGCCCATAGTATATATAGCGCAGCATTGCATGGCCCATAGTATATAAAGCGCAGCATTGAATGGCCCATAGTATATAAATGCAGCATTGAGAGCCATTAGCCAGCATTGAGAGGCCCATAGTATATATAGCGCAGATGCATGACCATAGTTGCGCAGCATGAATGGCCATAGTATATATAATGCAGCATTGAGAGGCCCATATAGCGCAGCATTGAGAGGCCCATAGTATATATAGCGCAGCATTGCATGACCCATAGTTGCGCAGCATGAATGGCCATATATATATAATGCAGCATTGAGAGGCCCATATAGCGCAGCATTGCATGGCCCATAGTATATAATGCGCAGCATTGCATGGCCCATAGTATATATAGCGCAGCATTGAATGGCCCATAGTATATATAATGCAGCATTGAATGGCTCATAGTTGCGCAGCATTGAATGGCCCATAGTATATATAATGCAGCATTGAATGGCCCATAGTTGCGCAGCATTGAATGGCCCATAGTATATATATGCAGCATTGAGAGGCCCATATTAGCGCAGCATTGCATGGCCCATAGTATATATAGCGCAGCATTGAATGGCCCATAGTATATATAATGCAGCATTGAGAGGCCCATATAGCGCAGCATTGCATGGCCCATAGTATATATAGCGCAGCATTGAATGGCCCATAGTATATATAATGCAGCATTGAGGCCCATATAGCGCAGCATTGCATGGCCCATAGTATATATAGCGCAGCATTGAATGGCCCATAGTATATATAATGCAGCATTGAGAGGCCCATATAGCGCAGCATTGCATGGCCCATAGTATATATAGCGCAGCATTGAATGGCCCATAGTATATATAGCGCAGCATTGAATGGCCCATAGTATATATAGCGCAGCATTGAATGGCCCATAGTATATATAGCAGCATTGAAGCCCATATAGCGCAGCATTGAATGGCCCATAGTATATATAGCCAGCATTGAATGGCCCATAGTATATATAATGCAGCATTGAGAGGCCCATATAGCGCAGCATTGCATGGCCCATAGTATATATAGCGCAGCATTGAATGGCCCATAGTATATATAGCGCAGCATTGAATGGCCCATAGTATATATAATGCAGCATTGAGAGACCCATATAGCGCAGCATTGCATGGCCCATAGTATATATAGCGCAGAATTGAATGGCCCATAGTATATATAATGCAGCATTGAGAGGCCCATATAGCGCAGCATTGCATGGCCCATAGTATATATAGCGCAGCATTGAGAGGCTCATTCTAGTATATAGCGCAGCATTGAATGGCCCATAGTATATATAGGGCAGCATTGAGAGGCCCATTCTAGTATATAGCGCAGCATTGAATGGCCCATAGTATATATAGGGCAGCATTGAGAGGCCCATTCTAGTATATAGTGCAGCATTGAATGGCCCATAGTATATATAGGGCAGCATTGAGAGGCCCATAGTATATATAGGGCAGCATTGAGAGGCCCATTCTAGTATATAGCGCAGCATTGAATGGCCCATAGTATATATAGGGCAGCATTGAGAGGCCCATAGTATATATAGGGCAGCATTGAGAGGCCCATTCTAGTATATAGCGCAGCATTGAATGGCCATAGTATATATAGCGCAGCATTGAGAGGCCCATTCTAGTATATAGCGCAGCATTGAATGGCCCATAGTATATATAGGGCAGCATTGAGAGGCCCATAGTATATATAGGGCAGCATTGAGAGGCCCATTCTAGTATATAGCGCAGCATTGAATGGCCCATAGTATATATAGCGCAGCATTGAGAGGCCCATTCTAGTATATAGCGCAGCATTGAATGACCCATAGTATATATAGCGCAGCATTGAGAGGGCCTCTCAATGCTGCCCTATATTACTATGGGCCATTCAATGCTACTGATGGAATTTGTCAGAAACCACACACTTTACAACACAAACCTGTGCAGAGACTTCAGGATTCTCCATCTGCTTTCACTGTAATATGGCTGGGATTCTTGTAACATAGTAACATAGTTATTAAGGTTGAAGGAAGACTTTAAGTCCATCTAGTTCAACCCATATCCTATCCTAACCTGCCCTAACATGTTGATCCAGAGGAAGGCAAAAAAAAACCAAGTGGCAAACAGTAAGCTTCACATTGGGGAAAAAAATTCCTTCCCGACTCCACATACGGCAATCAGACTAGCTCCCTGGATCAACGCTGTATCTAGGAAACTAGTGAATATAGCCTGTAATATTATACTTTTCAAGAAAGGCATCCAGTCCCCTCTTAAATTTTAGTAAGGAATCACTCATTACAACATTAGACGGCAGAGAGTTCCATAGTCTCACTGCTCTTAAGGTACTGCCACACTAAACAATCCCGCTAGCGATCTCGTTAGCGTTGCATACTAATGAGATCGCTAGCGGGATTGTTTCTATATCGCTAAATGCTGCCGCATTTAGCGATATAGTTAACGACGCTATCGCCGTTAGCGATCTTCTTAACGACTTTAGCGGTACAAAAGTACCGCTAAATCGCTAAGAAAAGGTGCCACACAGCGATAAGATACTTACCCAGCGGGAGCGCCAGCGATGAAATAGGGTCCGGAACGATTCCAGCGACGAGCGAGATCACAGCAGGAAGCTCGTCGCTGGAAGCTGCCGCACTGAACAATATCGCTAACGGGATCGCTAAATAGTGACGTTTTTTAGCGATCCCGTTAGCGATATTGTTTAGTGTGGCATACCCTTTTACAGTAAAGAATCTGCGTCTGTGATTATGGCTAAACCTTCTTTCCTCCAGACGTAGAGGATGCCCCCTTGTCCCCGTCACAGGTCTAAGAGTAAAAAGATCATTAGAAAGGTCTTTGTACTGTCCCCTCATATATTTGTACATTGTAATAAGATCACCCCTAAGCCTTCGTTTTTCCAAACTAAATAACCCCAAGTGTAATAATCTGTCTTGGTATTGCAGACCCCCCAATTCTCTAATAACCTTGGTCGCTCTTCTCTGCACCCGCTCCAGTTCAGCTATGTCTTTCTTATACACCGGAGACCAGAACTGCACACAGTATTCTAAGTGTGGTCGCACCAGTGACTTGTATAGAGGTAAAATTATGTTCTCCTCATGAGCATCTATGCCTCGTCTAATGCATCCCATTATTTTATTTGCCTTGGCAGCAGCTGCCTGTCATTGGCCACTAAATGTGAGTTTGTCGTCCACCCATACACCCAAGTCTTTTTCAGTGACAGTTTTGCCCAGTGTTTTACAATTAAGCACATAATTATACATCTTATTTGTTCTACCCAAGTGCATGACCTTACATTTATCCCCATTAAAGCTCATTTGCCATTTATCAGCCCAAGCTTCTAGTTTACATAAATCCTCCTGTAATATAAAATTATCCTCCTCTGTATTTATTACCCTGCAGAGTTTAGTGTCATCTGCAAATATTGAAATACTACTCTGTATGCCCCCTACAAGGTCATTAATAAATATGTTAAAGAGAAGCGGCCCCAATACTGACCCCTGTGGTACCCCACTGCTAACCGTGACCCAGTCCGAGTGTGCTCCATTAATAACCACCCTTTGTTTCCTATCCATGAGCCAGTTCTTAACCCACTTACACATATTTTCCCCTATCCCCATTGTTCTCATTTTATGTATCAACCTTTTGTGTGGCACTGTATCAAAAGCTTTTGAGAAGTCCATGAACACCACGTCCACTGCATTCCCTTGGTCCAGTCCTGAACTTACCCCTTCATAAAAGCTTATCAGATTAGTCTGACAAGAACGGTCCCTCGTAAACCCATGCTGATACTGTGTCATGAGGTTATTCAGCTTCAGATACTCCAATATAGTATCCCTTAAAAAACCCTCCAGGATTTTACCCACAGTAGATGTTAAGCTCACTGGCCTATAATTTCCAGGTTCAGTTTTTGCCCCCTTTTTGAATATTGGCACCACATTTGCTATACGCCAGTCCTGTGGTACAGACCCCGTTATTATGGAATCTTTAAAGATTAAAAATAAAGGTTATCTATAACTGTACTTAATTCCTGCAGTACTCGGGGATATATCCCATCCGGGCCCGGGGATTTGTCAACTTTAGTGATTTTTAGACGCCGCCGTACTTCCTGCTGGGTTAAGCATGTGACATTTAATGGAGAATTTTTTTTATCTCTGATCATGTTATCTGTCATGGGATTTTCTTGTGTAAATACAGTTGAAAAAAAGTCATTTAGCATATTGGCTTTTTCCTCATCCTCATCCACCATTTCACCCAGACTATTTTTAAGGGGACCAACACTATCATTTTTTAGTTTCTTGCTATTTATGTAGTTAAAGAATATTTTGGGATTATTTTTACTTTCTCTGGCAATGAGTCTCTCTGCCTCAATCTTTGCTGTCTTGATTTGCTTTTTACAGAATTTTTTCAGTCTTCTGTATTTATTTAATGCCTCTTCACTACCTACTTGCTTTAATTCCCTAAACGCTTTCTTTTTGTCCCTTATTGCGCCCCTTACAGCTCTATTTAGCCATAGTGGTTTCCTCCTAATTCTAGCATGTTTATTCCCATAGGGTATATACTGTGCACAGGTCCTATTCAGGATACTAATAAACGTCTCCCATTTTCTTTGTGTATTTTTATGTCTCAGGATATCGTCCCAGTTTATTGCACCAAGATCATCTCTCATCCGTTGGAAATTTGCCTTCCTGAAGTTTAGTGTCCTTGTAACCCCTCGACTACACATCTTATTAAAGGATACATGAAAGCTTATTATTTTGTGATCACTATTACCCAAGTGACCCCCAACCCTTATATTTGATATGCGGTCTGGCCTGTTGGATAATATTAGGTCTAGCAGTGCCCCCCCTCTTGTTGGGTCCTGAACTAGTTGTGAAAGGTAATTGTCTCTCATAGTTGTCAAAAACCTATTACCTTTGCTGGAACTGCAGGTTTCTGTTCCCCAATGTATTTCAGGGTAGTTGAAGTTCCCCATAATAATGACTTCTCCTTGAGTTGCTGCTTCATCTATTTGCTTTACGAGGATATTCTCTGTTGCTTCCATTATTTTTGGAGACTTATAACAAACCCCTATCAATAATTTATTAATTTAATAAATAATTTAATCTCCACCCACAGAGACTCTACATCTTCATTAGATTCACAGATATCACGCAGGATGGGTTTTAAGGATGATTTTACATATAAACACACACCCCCACCTCGCTTATTTTTACGGTAATTTCTAAACAGACTATAGCCCTGTAAATTAACCGCCCAGTCGTGGCTCTCATCCAGCCAAGTCTCAGATATCCCCACCATGTCATAATTATGTTCCAACAAAATTAATTCTAATTCTGCCATTTTGTTGGTGAGGCTTCTAGCATTAGTATACATGCACTTTATGTATCTCTCTGAACCTCTATTCTTTCTTAAATTATTAACTGTTCTAACCCCACCCCCATGCCACCCCCACCCCCAATTTCATTATTTGTGCCCAGGTCTCTATCTGTACTGCCTTCCCCTCCTATAAAATGAATACCCTCCCCCCAGTCCCTAGTTTAAAGACTCCTCCAACCTTCTAGCCATTTTCTCCCCCAGCACAGCTGCACCCTCCCCATTGAGGTGCAGCCCGTCCCTAGCATAGAACCTGTAGCCAACTGAGAAGTCGGCCCAGTTCTCCAGGAACCCAAACCCCTCCTTCCTACACCAATTCTTGAGCCACTTATTAACCTCCCTAATCTCCCGTTGCCTCTCTGGTGTGGCACGTGGTACCGGCAGTATTTCAGAAAATACCACGTTGGAGGTCCTTGCTTTAAGCTTGCAGCCTAATTCCCTGAAATCATCTTTAAGGACCTTCCGCCTGCCTCTAACTTTGTCATTTGTGCCAATGTGCACCATGACCGCTGGGTCCTCACCAGCCCCTCCCAGTAATCTGTCAACCCGATCAGCGATGTGTCGGACTCGAGCGCCAGGTAGGCAGCACACTGTTCGACGATCCCTGTCTTTGTGACAGATTGCCCTATCTGTTCCCCTAATAATTGAGTCCCCCACTACCAGCACCTGTCTGGCCTGCCCTGCTCTCCTAATTTCCCCCTTACTGGAGCAGGCACTCCCCCGGCTTTCAGAGGACATGCCTGGCTGCAGCAGTGCTACCCCTGTACTGACAACCCCCTCATCTGCCAACTTTGCAAACTTTGCAAACTTATTGGGGTGTGCCAGATCAGGACTAGCCTCCCTGGCGCTCTTCCCTCTACCCCGCTTTCTAACTGTCACCCAGCTTCCTACTTCAGTGTCCTGCAGCTCCACCCTAGCATCCCCCCCCTCATCTATCCCATTGAGCGTCTGCTCAGTGAGCAGAAGACTCCTTTCCATATTGTCTATGGATCTCAGTGTTGCCAGCTGCACATTTAGATCCAAGATTTGGGCTTCCAAATGCACAACGTGCTCACATCTCACACAGCAGTATGCACCCTCGACCGGCTGTTCAAGGACTGCATACATGTGGCAAGATGTACACTGGATGGCATTGGCAATAGTGGAGCACATATCTAATGGGGATTTCACCAGACAGCAAAGATAAGTAAAAATAAATAAAAAGTATTTATAAAATATAGGGTAACAGCAATTCAATAAATCCTCCCTTGGAAACTCCCTGAATCCAAAGTCACTGAATCTCAAGTCACACTTACCACCGTTCACACTTGCGCACCGGTCACACTCAGCTCGCTCACACTCGCTTGTAACAGCACACACACACCTCTGCCTGCCTGTCTCTAACTCTCTCCTCCAGACAGGGACGTCACTACAACACACTGAACACAGGGCAGGATGCCAATAGGCAAAGATGGAAGAAGACAGTGCATGTATGAGGACAAGTGAAAGGTGAGCTGTGACTGGCTGCTCTGTGGTCACATGTTCTGCCTTCATTTACATCCTGCTTCTGTATTGGGTGAATGAGATAACACTGTGCTGCTGCCGACTCCTCTCCTACAGTACTTTCAGCAGCAGCTTTCCTCTCTCCCCCTCCAGCACAAAGTCTCTCCTGGCTTCTCGCCTCCCCCTCCACCACCAGGCTGACGTCAGCAGCACAGGGAAGGGAGGAGAGCAAAGAGCAGCCGCGGATGGGCCTATCTCTAACAAGGGGCCTGGAGCTGCAGCTCCATCAGCCCCTACGTTAATCCGGCCCTGGTTTGGTCCCCCTAAAGTATTAAGAAGTAGTTCAGGCACCGAGAATAATGAGCTTCACATGTGTGGATTAATGATCTCTTTTGGCAGCCTTTTCTGACTATTTAAGACCCTCCCCAAACTTGTGAACAGCACTCATACATGGTCAACATGGGAAAGACAAAGGAGCATTCCAAGGCCATCAGAGACAAGATCGTGGAGGGTCACAAGGCTGGCAAGGGGTACAAAACCCTTTCCAAGGAGTTGGCCCTACCTGTCTCCACTGTTGGGAGCATCATCCATAAGTGGAAGGCTTATGGAACTACTGTTAGCCTTCCACGGCCTGGACAGCCTTTGAAAGTTTCCTCCCGTGCCGAGGCCAGGCTTGTCCGAAGACTAACCCAAGGACAACAAGGAAGGAGCTCCGGGAAGATCTCATGGCAGTGGGGACATTGGTTTTCAGTCAATACCTTAAGTAACGTACTCCACCGCAATGGTCTCCGTTCCAGACGAGCCCGTAAGGTACCTTTACTTTCAAAGCGTCATGTCAAGGCTCGTCTACAGTTTGCTCATGATCACTTGGAGGACTCTGAGACAGACTGGTTCAAGGTTCTATGGTCTGATGAGACCAAGATCGAGATCTTTGGTGCCAACCACACACGTGACGTTTGGAGACTGGATGGCACTGCATACGACCCCAAGAATACCATCCCTACAGTCAAGCATGGTGGTGGCAGCATCATGCTGTGGGGCTGTTTCTCAGCCAAGGGGCCTGGCCATCTGGTCCGCATCCATGGGAGGATGGATAGCACAGCCTACCTGGAGATTTTGGCCAAGAACCTCCGCTCCTCCATCAAGGATCTTAAGATGGGTCGTAATTTCATCTTCCAACAAGACAACGACCCAAAGCACACAGCCAAGAAAACCAAAGCCTGGTTCAAGAGGGAAAAAGTCAAGGTGTTGGAGTGGCCTAGTCAGTCTCCTGACCTTAACCCAATTGAAAACTTGTGGAAGGAGCTCAAGATTAAAGTCCACATGAGACACCCAAAGAACCTAGATAACTTGGAGAAGATCTGCATGGAGGAGTGGGCCAAGATAACTCCACAGACCTGTGCCGGCCTGATCAGGTCTTATAAAAGACGATTATTAGCTGTAATTGCAAACAAGGGTTATTCCACGAAATATTAAACATAGGGGTTGTATAATAATTGACCCACACTTTTATGTTTAAAATTTATTAAAATTCAACTGAGCAACATAACTTTTTGTTTTGTAAGATTTATGCTTCTGTTAATAAATCCTACTCTCGTTTGCAGTTTGAAGGCTCTAACTTATTTGCATCTTATCAAACCAGCTAAATCTGCAGGGGGTTGAATACTACTTGTAGGCACTGTATTGTGCTAAAAAGGAACTGTTTTTTATTTTTCTCTTAGATCTCATCCTCTTCAGAATACAAATCAGACCATTCTTGTTGTGGGTGGAGTACAATGGCTCAACACGGATCACCTACGGATTATTCAAAGAGTGTTAAAGAGGTAACACCGAGTTAAAGAAAAAGATGGGTTTATGTTCTTGTCAAACCTGAGCATCTAGTGGGATTTAACTTGAACCTCCAGAAATACAGAAAAAATCAAATATTGCAGGGCTTGCACTATAATTGTTTTTCTAAATAACTTGCATAAGCAATTTTGCCTTCAATAGCAGCTTGGACTGATGGAGGTCTGGGCACCTTTCTAGGTCTCCGTCTACAGCGCTGTACACATTACATTCTACAGCACTGGAGAGAGCACTGCCAGGGCATACTGCTATGTGAGAAAAATAATTAAAAAATTTAGAAAAATTATTTCAAACTAATTATTTAAAGGTATTTAACTTGTAAATAATACATATGTGATTGAAGAGTTTAGCAATGTTAATGAGCAAGCTACAGAAATACAAATCAGGTAGCAGAGGCTTGAATGTGTCACATAGTAAAACTACTGATTGGAAAGAAAAATCGTAATCAGGAGAGATCAAGAAATAAATATTTGTGTGGCAATCATGTGTGGGTCTAATAGTTGCTATATTACTATTACGGATGGTTATCACAAAATTAGAATCTCATAAAAAAATTAATTTATTTCAGTTCTTCAATACAAAAAATGAAACTCATATATTATATAGAGTCATTACAAACAGAGTGATCTATTTCAAGTGTGTATTTCAGTTAATGTTGAAGATTATGGCTTACAGCCAATGAAAACCCAAAAGTCATTATCTCAGTAAATTAAAATAATTAACAAAAAACACTTGCAAAGGCATCCTAAGCGCTTAAAAGGTTCCTTAGTCTGTTTCATTTTACTCCACAATCATGGGGAATACTGCTGACTTGACACATGTCCAGAAGGCAGTCATTGACACACTCCACAGGGAGAGAAAGCTACAAAAGGTCATTGCTAAATAAACTGGCTGTTCAGAGTGCTGTATCCAAGCATATTAATGGAAAGTTGAGTGGAAGGAAAAAGTGTGGTAGAAAAAAGTGCACAAGCAACCGGGATAATCACAGCCTTGAAAGGATTGTTAAGAAAAGGCCATTCAAAAATTTGGGGGAGATTCACAAGGAGTGGACTACTGCTGGAGTCATTGCTTCAAGAGCCACCGTATACAGACGTATCCAGGACATGGGTTACAAGGGTCGCACTCTTTGTGTCAAGCCACTCATGACTGATAGACAACACCAGAAGTGCCTTACCTGGGCCAAGGAGAAAAAGAACTGGACTGTTGATCAGTGGTCCAAGTGTTGTTTTCAGTTGAAAGTAAATTTTGTATTTCATTTGGAAATCAAGGTCCCAGAGTCTGGAGGAAGAGTGGAGAGGCACATAATCCAAGCTGCTTGAGGTCTAGTGTGAAGTTTCCACAATCAGTGATGATTTGGGGAGCCATGTCATCTGCTGGTGTATGTCAACTGTGTTTTATCAAGACCAAAGTCAGCGCAACCGTCTACCAGGAAATTTTAGAAGCACTTCATGCTTCCCTCTGCCGACAATCTTTTTGGAGATGGAAATTTCATTCTCCAGCAGGACTTGGCACTTGTCTACACTGCCAAAACTACCATTTAAATATATTAAGAAATGATGAAATTATGGATAATATTTTAAAGAATGGTATAAAAATTGTAGCCAGGCATGCACCCACATTGGGGAATCGCCTGTCTCCAAGTTTTTATAACCCAAATAAAGGTTCCAAATCACTTCACTGGTTGTCTACCACAGGTTTTTTCAAGTGTGGATCTTTCCCTTGCAAAACTTGTGTTCATTCTAAAAAAAAACCTATGACTTTTTCAGATAGCAAAAATGAAAAAATATATAAAATAAAAAATTTTTTGAACTGCAATTCTGATTATATAGTTTATGTTGTTGAATGCTCTGAATGCAAATTATTATATGTGGGTTCAACCATTCGTAAATTGAAAAGCAGAATCAGAAAGCATTTGTACGATATATTACATCCTACTACTAGAAATATTTCTGATTTATCTAACCATTTTGTCACTATTCACAATAGACAAACATCGTTTTTCAAAGTTTTTGCAATAGAACAAATCAGTGTGGACTCAAGAGGTGGAGACAGAGAAAGAAAACTCCGTGATAAGGAAGCCTTCTGGATCTATTGGCTTAATACAAGAGTTCCATTAGGCTTTAATCTGAAAAAAGGAATTAATGTTGCATTATTAATATTCTGTAATTTTTTGTGTGTGTTTTTGATATTTGTTAATTAATTGGTCCAGTGATTGTTATATATCTTTTTTGTATTTGTTATTATCACTCTTTTTTTAAAAAAAAACTTAGTGACACACCTGTAGACCTTTTTTTATATAAATAGATCTCATGCCTGTGTATAATCAACTGAGTCTAAGAACACGTGTGTGTTCGAAACACGTACAGTTTCAGCCAGGAACTTTTTCTCACCGGTATATTCAGTATTAACATGATGCATGACCTCTTGTATCTCAAGGTGTCCAGCAGAGACATGAATCCTTGCTCAAGGTCCATGGAATTCACCACAGTTTACCTGGAAGGGGTGAGCTGAATTAATTTTGTATATCAAAACTACCAATACCTGTTTTAAAAACAACAGTATCACTGTGCTTGATTGGCCAGCAAACTCGCCTGACCTTAACCCCATACAGAATCTGTGGGGTATTGTAAAGAGAAAGATGAGAGACACCTGACTCCACAATGCAGACGAGCTGAAGGCCACTATCAAAGCAACCTGGACTTCCATAACTCCTCAGCAGTGCCACAGGCTGATCGCCGTCATGCCATGCCGCATTGATGCAGTAATTGACGCAAAAGGAGCTCCGACCAAGTATTGAGTGCATTTACTGAACATACATTTCAGTAGGCCAACATTTCGGAATTTAGAATCCTTTTTCAAGCTGGTGTTATAAAGTATTCTAATTTACTGAGATAATGACTTTTGGGTTGTCATTGACTGTAAGCCATAATCAACATTAACAGAAATAAACACTTAAAATAGATCACACTGTAATGACTCTATATAATATATGAGATTCTGTTAGGGTTCGATTTCCCGCTGCTGCACAAGGGGAGTCTCGAACCCGTCCCGCTGCGGTCTCCCATTCATCTCCGGCCACAGTGGAGCCTGCTCAGCAGAGACGTCGGTCCAGGCTTCTTGCCCACTCCACTACTGGGCTGTGACTTGCTGCTGCCTTTCCTGGATCTGCTATTATAGCCAGTGCTGGAGCAGCCGTCTTTGAGACAAAGTCCTGCGTTTTCCCATCTGAGCATGCCCAGAGTGAGATCTCTCATTGGAGATCAGGGGTCACATGTTCAGGTGCTGCAGCGGCTCCTATTGGTCCGCCAGGAAGGTCATGTAGCTACGTGTGTTTGTAACAGCTTCTCATTGGTCCTTGTTCCTGGAAGGTCCTGTAGCTGTTGCTATAAAAGGGTAGCATGGCTGGGCCGCCATGCGCTAATATCAACCATTGTATGCTATGCGCCAGTATGGTCATGCGTGTGTGTGATTAGGGACCCGGCTGAAATAAGCCACTAGAATACCGACTTAATCAGTGAGGAGTTTGGTGTGCTAGTTGGTCAGGGTCAGTGTCCTAGATGCCCTAGATTACCGGCATAACCGGTGAGGAGCTTGATTGCCGTATTCAGGGTCTGGCGTTCAGACGCCATAGATTGCTGGTGACTCCCGCGAGGACATTAGCGCATAACCACGTATTATGCTCGCTAGCAATTAACCGTGTACCTGAGAGCTTGACAGGACACGGTACTTTTTCTCAGCGGCTCTGTGACGTAACAGGGTTCGCTTTTGACGCTAGACAGCGCCCTAGCGTGTTTACTTTGCGGCTCACTAAAGCTAAGTGAGTTCGCACCTATCGCCATATAGCGCTGTGGCATCCCGTTAGCGGCTCTGGGATTAACAGAGTTCGCACTTACTGCCACAACGCGCTACGGCGTTTATTTTTAGCGACTCTGCGGGATAACAGAGTTCGCTACTTTCGCCATCTTATTAGCAGCGGGCTTCGCCTGCACGGTGGACCCCGGGCTGCGAACGCACCTTTCTATTATATCTATTAGGTGCGTTCCGCAGACCCTAACAGATTCACTTTTTGTATTGAAGAACTGAAGTAAATTAGTTTTTTGATGATAGCACCTGTATATAGATAGATTTATGTTGGTAAGGCCTTATGGACATGACGGTATTTGAGATATGACAATGTTTTGACCCTTATCACATGTCTGCGTCTTTGTAAAAGACGATTGCAGCCAGTATATTTTTCACTGAACTGCTCTGGAATTCCAGAGATAAGATCCAAATAGAGAAATAGAGACCATATCTGGAGACCAGACAAGTCCGACTTCACCCCAGTTAGCTTTTCCCAGCGCTGCTCTAGGAGATTGACAGGTCTTTCCCGTGTGTATATATAGGGAGAGACCGGTAAATAACCTCTACAAGCACTGAGAAGAGTTTAAAGGGGGCGGCTCTGAACTACTCTAGTCTCTGACTATAGTCCACATGAATCCGATAACAGGTTCCCTTTCAGCTTCTTGACAAAGATCCCTGGGAGGGTCCAAACATCATCATTGTTTTTCACACATTTCTGTCATCTTTTTGTGTTTTACGACAATTGTCCAATTGGAGGTTTTCACATTATGATTTCTGCATCCTATTGTGATCAAAATATTGGGAAGGACTGAGTGTGCTGCAGATCACCTTTTTCTTCTCTAATCTGTCTATTCATTTAACGTTAACATTGTTTTACTATGTTTCCCCAGGGAAAATCTATTGGATATATTGGTAATTATTAAGTCTATAGGGATGGGTTTCCATCTTCCAGTACATGGAATCCGTTCACTGTCACCTGTAAGTAGAAAATACTATACCTGACACTTAACATCTTTTTTTCGTTTTGCACAAATGTATACTGTAAGAAAGGTTTCATTTAAGTGTGTAGGCTATACACTTATCATGGATCATAAAAAATGCAAAATTCTGATAACATGCAACTGGATCTTAGATGTAGTACCTTGCAACTACTTGAGTTGGCTACACAGATATTCATATAGTATACTGTATATTGCTTTCAGCTAGGGACATAATGCTATAAATCCCCCTATCAATATGAAAATAATTTTGTGGAGTGGATTAATCCAATATTTAAACCTACAAATGAGCATTAAAGATTATCACAAACACCCACAGATATTAAAATTCAAATATAATTTTATTGGAAAATATTAACAAAATATGCATACATTAAAAATTAGGATCTTTAAAGAGGATCAAATAGATGGAAAATTGACCACATAGCAAGCAGTATCCTCAAACATAAGTTATGCAGATGCATAACTTATATGCATAAGTTCAATCTGCTCCCATATATGCTAAGGTAAAGTGCCAGTGCAAGCAAAGGGGCAAACAAGTAAAGAGTAGTGTCTAAGAGACGTGTAATTACTGCTTACCCATGTCATGTGTATTATGGGGAAAACTATAACGCTCCAACTACTTGAGTTAGAATGTACAAATATTTCAACAGTAGCAGTTTTTATGTTTACCCTAGTGTTGAATAAAGGGCAGGATGAAAATCTAATCACATGCTCCAAAAAATGTTTCTAAGACTCAATTGTGTTTTCAAGATTTCTGTAGAAGATACAATGCTAGGGTTATCATGTACCAACCTAATTACAAAACCTCTTTGTTGAAAATAATGAGGCTTCCAAAATCATCACTGATAATTCTAAAGAGAAAGATTTCAAGCAACAGTGTAAAAGGAGTAATATGACAGGTAGGACTGACCTGTAATTGACCAATGAGCTCTCTAACAATCGGTAACACATTGTTGTTGAAGGTAGTCTATCTCCACAGAATAACTGTTGAAAGGCAGCGCAGGTGCTTGGTGCACCCTTAACATGGCCAAACTTTTAAGTGCACCTTCCCACCTACTCGTTTTACTTCTGTCTCTGCCCTTCTCTGGCTCTAGTAAGCCAGAGCTATCAATAAAGAAAGGGGAGAGTGGAGATAGAGGAAAACAAGAACATGGGAAGGTGTACTGAACTGTTTGGTCACGCCATTGATGCTCCGAGCACCTGTACTTGGTTTCAACAGCCATTCTGTGATGACAGAGTAACTTTAAGACCAATAAGACGTTGTATGAGCCCATCATTATCCCAAATTCTTGGAATCCATCGTATCCCAGAAACCTTCTACAACAAAAATAAATATGTAAACCTACAAATACATTCCTTAACCAATGTAACTAAGTTAATAATATCACTGAAAACATACAAAACATTAATGCACATGAGTAGGGTTTTACAAAGAAATGGGAAGTTAATGACGAATGAACGTCAGTAAAATTTATGTTGTTTGTATTTTATCATAATGTTTCACAGTGAAAATATTTATTGGTATTAAAAATAAAGATATCCGTGCTTATGCAGACTTGTTCAGCTTGGAAACAGCTTTGGTGATGCTTTCTGTGCCAGATTTCTTTAATCCATTAGAAATGTAGATAAGAAATAAGATATTGGGAAATGATGGCAAGTCTTATTTTTTTTAATAGAAAAGTAGTTTAATACAGTATCGTATTTTACCCATATGGTAAAGGAAAAATATATTGGGGCAGATTCAGCAGACAGTTTTCGCCAGTATTCTAGTGTAGATCTGTTAGAAATGTCTCAAAATGTGGTGACTTTGGCTTATTTTACCCCAGTCATGGCTAGCCCCACAAAGTTTTTGAAAAGTTGGCTTAGCTTGGGAGGGACATGGCTTGGCTAAGCACACCCAACAAATTTATCATATGTTACACCAGAAATGTGATGAAAATAATAATATAAATGTATACCAGTCTAGGTCTGATATAAAATTCTGGCAAGTGAGCATGACAGTTGAAAGATGTGCCAAATTATTTACCCCTTCCCAACATTGGACGTATTGGTGTATCCTATTAGCCGAGGCGTTCCAGGACATGAAAATACCAGTATGCCTAGGCAATTATGAGGACACAGGAACTGTGGCCGGCGTGATCACAGCAGGAGCTCAATCTAGTCAGACTGACTCTGCAGGTCCAGCACCTCCCGCTAATTCAATCTTTGTATTGTTATCCACAGACTGAGAGTACCAATCCCATTTTAGTGTTTTTCAGCATTGCAATAGTACTCTGTTCTAGGCCTTTATATCCACTATTTGGAATCTTGAGCTGTGTGCTGTGACCATCTATCCCTCAGCTGTAAGATCCAAAAATGTCTGCTACCTTCCCTGTCTTATCTTTAATAGTCTCTGTGATAATCCTTCCTGATAGGCTGCATTAAACCATGTGATGTGATAGCTGCAAGGCATTATAGAGAAAACTGCACAGCCATGTCTGGCCTCATGAGCCTACTCTCAGGCAGATGCTATCTTCAGCAATGTGTGAAATGGAGCTGGACATTTTATTTTTATATTTTTACAATCAGTGCAAATTGTCCACATTGTGCAAATTTTCTGGGTTCTGTGAATTTCAAGAAATTTGACTCAAAGTTGATTCGCTGCAGATATATCTACTCATCTCTACTAAATTTATATATTTCCAAACTTCAAGATGTCTACAGATCAGTCTAACTCCACTGATGTGATGCTTCCATCTTTACCATGGGCTACTTAGACATCTCACTTTTATGTGACCTTAGTTGGCTTATTACTGTTGTAATGCAGGTGTCTGGATGCAATGCACGAGGCGGAAACAGTCTGGGATGATTATAGCTCTATTTATATACTGTAATTTAAAGTAACTAAGCAATTAGTGTTAGTAATAGTAACTAGGCAGATTACCATTCAAGCAAGGATAAAAATAAACTTGGAAAAGCAAAGGAAGTCTCTATCTATCGTCAATGTTCTGTTCACAACAGTGGTGCGCCCAGTTGAGGGGGCCACCATGCAAGTTCTTTTGCTGCAGTTCTGGTGGGGCTCACCAGGTTTTACTGCTAGTCCTTAAGTCTCTCTCTGAAGTAGTCTATCAAAGCCCTGTTGAATCTCCCATATACCAATCGGCCACCTCCCAATCTGAGACTCTAATCCCAGCTGAACTCGGTACCGTAGAGGATGGCTGCAAGTGACTGCCCTGCTCCCACGTACTGTCCTTCAACAGTCTCTGGCACGTCCCACCTGCTGCAGTCTGCTCACACATCTTTTCGACTTTACTCCGACAACAGAAGTCTCTCAGTATTAGACTGACGTGGACCAGGCCTTGGCTCCTGACGGGCAATGTCGGGTCTCTTATGCTTTACCGGCTTGCGGCACGGAACCTGGTCCTGACTAGTGCAGGCAAAACTCAGAGTCCTCCTGTATGGAATCCGGGCCTTGTCAGGCCTTGTCAGGTGATGGCTGACACCTTGCTGTCGTAGGCTTTCTGTTGAGGCCTGTTACACTGGACTCAGCAACATCCGTAGAGTGCGGCTGCTCTGCTCTCCTCTCTGCGCTTTTATATCCAGGAAGTCCTTCCTGTAGGTCAGCTGATCAGGTCCAGCACCTGAAGTCACTCCCCCTGCAAATCTTCCAGCACCATTTGGTTCCTCTTGATTTCGCCTGGCCAGCAAATGGAAGTCTCTCTTCATTAATTGCACATCCTGCAAGGGCTCTTCAGGGATTTCATTGCTTCTTATTACACTGTTGTAAATAGAAATTGATGTCTTAATAGAATATGTGATGGCATGGCTAAAAAAAATTGAAAACCTTCAACCAATGCTGCGGCATTATCCAAAATTAAGGGGATAGATTTGATTGACACCCACTGGAACTGTGAAAAAAGTATACAAAAACACATTTATCTAAGCTTTGGCCGCATTGAGTTATGTTAGACATTACAAGAGTTCAGAATGGAGATGTCTGTCTGGTTTGAGTACAAATTGTGGGTTCATAAAAGGGAGTAGAAGAGTTTATAGCAATATTAATGAAAGTAGATATTCAGTTTAAGCCCTTAAAATTAAATGAAAGTACCAACATAATACTGATTAATGGTCCACAGAAGAATAATTCCACAGTGACATGTTTACAGACTAACCCTACAATGGACAAAATGCTGCACATCTGGAGATAAAAAAGCGTATGTTCCCAATTCCATTACAGTACGCAGTCTCCTGGATTGGTTCCGGTTTCTGTCGCAGATCATCTTGTCAGATGCAATGTCAGCTGATATAATTCATTTATATAGTTACAGCACAATATTACAGAACATGCTTCACTGGTGCAACTTACAGCATAAACATCTAATGAAGCTGGCATACTAGAACTAGCCTCCTAATGTGAGTGGTACCATTATTTATGTGCTCTGTATGTATCATATGTGGTATACCTGAGATTGGCCCATCACACTGATTACTTGTACAATATAACAATTATTAATATAATATTAGTGCAAAGTGTTTTACTTTATTCTGGGTTGGATGTACCTGTAGGCATACTAGTCCACTGGGAGGAAACAGAATACACACAGAAACATTTTTACATGTAGCCATGCCCGATTTACGCTTTTCACACACAGTGGATGTGCATTTGAATGATGTTAAAGTTTTCCAAAATATGCTTTCTTGGAGATTTTAAGATGATGACATATGAGAGTGTTTCCAACCCTTCCAGTAGTACCGTGTAGTTGGCAAGTAAGACTACGGGTACATACAAGACCTTTATTGCATTTATGTGCTATACAATTTATGCGTACAGCCTCCTCACATGTACCGTATATCCGGCTCTTTCTGTACTATATATATATTATATATATTTATACTACAGTAAGTGCTGGATATATATGAGGAAGCTGTAGGCATAATTTGTTTAGCATACATTTTTTTAGCACAAGTTGTTTAGCACATAAAAAGGTGTGTGTATATATATATATACACTGCTCAAAAAATAAAGGGAACACTCAAATAACACATCCTAGATCTGAATGAATGAAATATTCTCATTGAATACTTTGTTCCGTACAAAGTTGAATGTGCTGACAACAAAATCACACAAAAATCATCAATGGAAATCAAGTTTATTAACCAATGGAGGCCTGGATTTGGAGTCACCCACAAAATTAAACTGGAATGTAATGTCCTTAAAACAAGTCAAAATGATGATCAGTAGTGTGTGTGTGGCCTCCACGCGCCTGTATGACCTCCCTGTGCCTGTATGACCTCCTACAATGCCTGGGCATGACCCAATGGTTTCCTGAGGGATCTCCTCCCAGACCTGGACTAAAGCATCCGCCAACTCCTGGACAGTCTGTGGTGCAACGTGACGTTGGTGGATGAAGCGAGACATGATATCCCAGATGTGCTCAATCGGATTCAGGTCTGGGGAACGGGCAGACCAGTCCATATCTTCAATGCCTTCATCTTGCAGGAACTGCGGACACACTCCAGCCACATGAGGTATGGCATTGTCCTGCATTAGGATGAACCCAGGGCCAACCGCACCAGCATATGGTCTCACAAGGGGTCTAAGGATCTAATCTCGGTACCTAATGGCAGTCAGGCTACCTCTGGTGAGCACATGGAGGGCTGTGCGGTCCTCCAAAGAAATGCCACCCCAAACTATTACTGATCCACTGCCAAACCGGTCATGCTGAAGGATGTTGCAGGCAGCAGATCGCTCTCCACGGCGTCTCCAGACTCTGTCACGTCTGTCACGTATGCTCAGTGTGAACCTGCTTTCATCTGTGAAGAGCACAGGGCACCAGTGGCAAATTTTCCAATCCTGGTGTTCTATGGCAAATGCCAAGTGATTGGCTGGGAGCATAACCCCCATCTGTGGATGTCGAGCACTCAGACCATCCTCATGGAGTCAGTTTCTAACCATTTGTGCAGACACATGAATATTTGTGGCTTGCTGGAGGTCATTTTGCAGGGCTCTGGCAGTGATCCTACTGTTCCTCCTTGCACATAGGCGGAGGTAACGGTCCTGCTGCTGGGTTGTTGCTCTCCTACAGCCCCCTTATGTCTCCTGGTGTACTGGCCTGTCTCCTGGTAGAGCCTCCAGCCTCTGGACACTACGCTGACAGACACAGCAAACCTTTTTGCCTCAGCTCACATTGATGTGCCATCCTGGATGAGCTGCACTACTTACTATTCTGTTGTTTAAGTGTTCCCTTTATTTTTTTATGCTGGTGCAGTTGGCCCTGGGTTCCTCTTAATGCAGGACAATGCCAGACCTCATGTGGCTGGAGTGTGTCAGCAGTTCCTGCAAGATGAAGGCATTGAAGCTATGGACTGGCCCGCCCGTTCCCCAGACCTGAATCCGATTGAGCACATCTGGAACATCATGTCTCGCTCAATCCACCAATCCATCATGTTGCACCACAGACTGTCCAGGAGTTGGCAGATGCTTTAGTCCAAGTCTGGGAGGAGATCCCTCAGGAGACCATCTGCCGCCTCATCAGGAGCATGCCCAGGCGTTGTAGGGAGGTTATACAGGCACAGGTAGGTCATATAGGCACGTGGAGGCCATACACACTACTGAGCATCATTTTGACTTGTTTTAAGGACATTACATTCCACTTTAATGTAATCCAGGCTTCCATTGGTTAATAAATTTGATTTCCATTGATGATTTTTGTCTGATTTTGTTGTCAGTACATTCAACTTTGTACAGAACAAAGTATTCAATGAGAATATTTCATTCATTCAGATCTAGGATGTGTTATTTGAGTGTTCCCTTTATTTTTTTGAGCAGTGTATATATATATATGTACAGTACCGACCAAAAGTTTGGACACACCTTCTCATTCAAATATTTTTCTGTATTTTCATGACTATGAAAATTGTAGAATCACACTGAAGTCATAAAAACTATGAATTAACACATGTGGAATTATACATTACACTTTACAAAAAAGTGTGAAACAACTGAAAATATGTCTTATATTCTACGTTCTTCAAAGTAGCCACCTTTTGCTTTGATTACTGCTTTGCACGCAGAAAAGGTGAACGGATGGACTCTACATGCCTGATTCCCACCGTGAAGCATGGAGGAGGAGGTGTGATGGTATGGGGGTGCTTTGCTAGTGACACTGTTGGGGATTTATTCAAAATTGAAGGCATACTGAACCAGCATGGCTACCACAGCATCTTGCAGCAGCATGCTATTCCATCCGGTTTGCGCTTAGTTGGACCATCATTTATTTTTCAACAGGACAATGACCCCAAACACACCTCCAGGCTGTGTAAGGGCTATCTGACCAAGAAGGAGAGTGATGGGGTGCTACGCCAGATGACCTGGCCTCCACAGTCACCAGACCTGAACCCTATCGAGATGGTTTGGGGTGAGCTGGACCGCTCACCACTTCAAATTTGAATAAATCCCCAACAGTGAACAGCAAAGCACCCCCACACCATCACACCACCTCCTCCATGCTTCACGGTGGGAACCAAGCATGTAGAGTCCATCCGTTCACCTTTTCTGCATGCAAAGCAGAAATCAAAGCAAAAGGTGGCTACTTTGAAGAACCTAGAATATAAGACATATTTTCAGTTGTTTCACACTTTTTTGTAAAGTGTAATGTATAATTCCACATGTGTTAATTCATAGTTTTGATGCCTTCAGTGTGATTCTACAATTTTCATAGTCATGAAAATACAGAAAAATCTTTGAATGAGAAGGTGTGTCCAAACTTTTGGTCTGTACTGTATGTATATATCTTCAGTTAGGTTCAGTCAGTACCCTGGCCCTGTTTTGGGTGTATCTGATGAGGAAAGTTTTTTTTGTTTTTGGCAACCCCTCAAAAATGATCATCCAGATGTTGCTCCAACTTGCCTAACTGCATCACTTCTAACCATAGTGAAAAAAGATGTACTGAGTAGTTTACATCAATTGTGACACTTTTATTATCATTAGAAATTGTATTTTTCCTAAGATACCTCTGTGCTTTCCTACTGTATTTTAACATTTTCTTCTTGCAATAGGTTGTGTATGGCTCAGGGATTTATTAGCAGGATACATAACACTCCTAAGTTCAATAACCTCTTTATCATTTACAACCTTCTCTTGGTCTATTGGTAATTGACACTGTTGTGAAAAATGACTTATTTAATATCTTATTTTTGAGCCTGCAGTTAAAAATTAGCCTCTTAATATGACCCCACTAAAATCCATAATCAGACCACCAACATTTTACCCAAACAACTCCGTTATTGAAATTTTGCTGCAGATCTTTTTACTGCATAATACAAGCCATGAGGCAAACCGAATCCATGTGGCATATATCAAAATGATTTTCACATGTTGTATAATTCAATGTAAAATATAAGTCTATGTTACAAGTCAGTAGTAATCTAAGCCACATGTTCCACATTCGCGCGCTGTACGCGAATGCTAGACAGGCTATCTACCATTTATATAATCATGTCAATTCAAATACATCATAAAGGGTTAACATCTGACAGTATGGTCATCAAATATAAAAAAAAAGATTGCAGACTGTTGCACAGCTTATATTTTATAACATCGCGTTGTAACTCTGCCCATATGTCTAACACTGGCTTTGCTCCATGTGTACAGAAAAGTGGTCACATAACGCATTCAAGGTGACTAGCAGACACATTCCCGACGCTGTCTGCTCGGTATGACCAAACAACCACACAGTAAACACACCAAGAATGTCTGCATTCAGGAGAATTACATCACTTTAAGTGATACCAAATTACAAGGCATTACCCAAGCCGTAAATTGTCTCCTTAGACACACACACATATATACCACCTATGTATTACTACTATATAGTCTGTAAGGAGATATAATCAGCAAGGCTCCATGGCTCTATGCTAAATACATTACATGTATTATGTCTGTGTCTCGCTTGGAAGCTTTCTGACCTGAACATCACGGGTGACGATAAACCAGTAGAGGTAAGTCTAGTTGATGTCAGTATGTCTGCATCATGTGATTAGGTTTCTGCATTGCAATATTTTGACTTGCTGTAAACCATATGTTTAATAGTTTTTGGTTTACAGTACATTTGTGATAAAACTAGTATATTGTAGGAAAAGTTATGAAATTAATTTTATATCTTTATGAAATACCAATAAATATTTACTTTGCATTTCTATAGTAAGACATTTACACTGTATGCATTCATATCAGCCTTAGCACTCGTGAAGCAACTAATACCCTGCACAAAGCCTTATTTTTGGATTTCTTTAACCCTGGAAAAAAGTTTAGTCCTATATCTAAGGACTCGTTCAGATGAGCAGATTATATTGATGTGTACTGTCCAAGTAAAAATCGATAGATCATCTGTAACGCATCTGATATTTATGATTACATTGTCATTAATAACCTACTAAAGTGAACCTGATCATGTATATTTAAAATCGTTGATGTTAAATATGGATGCCATACGTATGTCACATGGATGGTAGACAGATGACAATATGGATGAAAATCGTCTCAGTTTTCTGGATGAAAATTGAACAATTTTTTATACCCTCGTCTAAACCTGGCCTAAAGACAATATATAAGGCAAAGAGGCATGTCAGCAGCATATTCTTTCCTGGAACATGATCCAGCAGCTGGGTTCTAGATACACCCCAACATCAGATGTACACACCAGGCAGGGGCGGAACTATAGTGGAAGCAGGGGAAGCAGCTGCCACAGGGCCCGGGCTAGAAGGGGGCCCGTCCCTGCTGCAGCTGCCCTGTGATTTAGGAGCAAAACGGGGGGCCCGAGCACGCTGGCAAATGGATCCGCGCTCGGGCCCCCTCCCAACATTTTGTTCAGGCTTCTGACTCTGAACGCTGATGCATAACAACACTGTGTTGTTTTAAAGAGACACTACAGTGTTGTAAATGCAGACAGCGAACAGAAATGAGCACTGTAGCTTTAAGCTGCGGCCCAGTGCATTATGGTCCGTCTGTCACAGCGTGTGTGCATGTGGGGCGGACAGCAGACGGCCAGGCAGACCACATGAAGCAGCAGACTGACTGGACAAGCAGGTGGAAGCCCGGGCGAGCAGGGTGAGTACCGTGAGTCTCTCAACAGTGAGAAGAGGCTTGGCTGCTCAATGGTGACTGGGAGGGCAGGTGCAGGCAGGATCTAACAGGGCCCACATTCAACAGGGCCCAGGCCCCAGGCTGCAGTGCAGGGGGCCCACATTCAACAGGGCCCAGGCAGCAGGGGGCCCACATTCAACACAGGGCCCAGGTAGCAAGGGGCCCGCATTCCAACAGGGCCTCGGGCTCCTGGGCCCTGTTTGACGCAAGCCTCAAGTCACCACTAACCTCCCCCTGGGCCCTGTTGGGCACGGGACCTCAGTCACCAGTAGCCTCCCCCTGGCCCAGTAACAGCCTCATGGTTGCTACAAGTGACGAGTGACACCCTGATCTCTGCTACATGTGACAAGTAACAACCTCAGCTCTGCTACATGTAACAAGTAACAACCTCAGCTCTGCTACATGTGACAAGTAGCAACCTCGGCTCTGCTACATGTGACAAGTAGCAACCTCAGCTCTGCTACATGTGACAAGTAGCAACCTCGGCTCTGCTACATGTGACAAGTAGCAACCTCAGCTCTGCTACATGTGACAAGTAACAACCTCAACTCTGCTACTTGTGACAAGTAGCAACCTCAGCTCTGCTATTTGTGACAAGTAACAACCTCAGCTCTGCTCATGTGACAAGTAACAACCTCAGATCTGCTCATGTGACAAGTAGCAACCTCAGCTCTGCTACATGTGACAAATAACCTCAGCTCTGCTACATGTGACAAGTAACCTCAGCTCTGCTACATGTGACAAGTAACAACCTCAGCTCTGCTACATGTGACAAGTAGCAACCTCAGCTCTGCTCATGTGACAAGTAACAACCTCAGCTCTGCTACATGTGACAAGTAGCAACCTCGGCTCTGCTAGATGTGACAAGTAACAACCTCAGCTCTGCTACATGTGACAAGTAGCAACCTCAGCTCTGCTCATGTGACAAGTAACAACCTCAGCTCTGCTCATGTGACAAGTAGCAACCTCAGCTCTGCTACATGTGACAAGTAACCTCAGCTCTGCTACATGTGACAAGTAACAACCTCAGCTCTGCTACATTTGACAAGTAACAACGTCAGCTCTGCTACATGTGACAAGTAGCAACCTCGGCTCTGCTAGATGTGACAAGTAACAACCTCAGCTCTGCTACATGTGACAAGTAGCAACCTCAGCTCTGCTCATGTGACAAGTAACAACCTCAGCTCTGCTCATGTGACAAGTAACAACTTCAGCTCTGCTACATGTGACAAGTAGCAACCTCAGCTCTGCTACATGCGAGGAGTGACAGCCTCATCTCTGCTACATGCGCGGAGTGACAGCCTCAGCTTTGCTATACAAGTAGCAGAGCTGAGGCTGTCACTCCTCATATGTTGCAGAGATGAGGCTGTCACTCCTTACATGTAGCAGAGCTGAGGCTGTCACTCCTCGAATGTAGCAGAGCTGAGGCTGTCCCTACTCACATGTAGCAGAGCTGAGGCTGTTCCTCCTCACATGTAGCAGAGCTGAGGCTGTCACTCCTCACATGTAGCAGAACTGAGTCTGTCACTCCTCACATGTAGCAGAGCTGAGGCTGTCACTCCTCACATGTAGCAGAGCTGAGGCTGTCACTCCTCACATGTAGCAGAGCTGAGGCTGTCACTCCTCACATGTAGCAGAGCTGAGGCTGTCACTCCTCACATGTGTAATTGGTGAGGGCGTGGTGCAGAAGTACGGTATACAGAACAATCTTAGATTATTCTGTATACCGGACTGTTGTTCTACTGAATAAATCATCTGTTTTGAAAGCAATTTGCAGGCTGGATTACAAGTTTCTTCACATATTTACTCTGGAGAAAGCCTACCTTTGTCACTACCTCAGTTGCTTCCTGGGAGTTGGTTCCTTTCTGTTATTTCACTATCATTAGTCCAAAAACCTCTAATTTTGGATAATAAAGGTATCTTTCTTAACACAACTTGGGTAGACCGGGATTGGCAACGCACGCGAGGGGGGGGGCCCCATTGTGAAGTTTGCTGTGGGGCCCTGCCGTTCCTAGTTACGCCCCTGACACCAGGCAAGTTGTAATTCCAATTTGGAACACATTTCAAAGATAAAGGTGACCTTTTGCAAGATTCCGCCATCACTGTATATATAGTGGGGAAAATAAGTATTGATTCACTGACAATTTTACAAATTTTCCCACCTACAAAGATTGTGGAGGCCTGTAGTTTGTATCATAGGTACACTTCACCTGTGAAGGTACGTGCCGACGATCAGGAATAGCATTGATTTTGATGCAGCGCACTTGCACTGCATTCAAAACACTGCGTTCTACAGTACAAGCACAGTGAATGGGATTTATAGAAATCTCATACCCACGATGCTTCTATTTAATTCTGCATAAACTCACCCGTGGTGTGGGCTTACGAGCCGCAGCTTGATAATTTCTGTTGCAGAGACGCTAGTCTCCGCAATAAAAATTTCCACAATAGATAAGTATTGGATGCGGTAAATCTGCATGGTTCAATAAACACATGCGGATTTACCTGCGTGATTAGTATACAGCACTTTGGACGCAGCAAAAATACGTGCATGAAGTATTTCATCACCTATCAACCAGCAAGAATTGTGGCTCTCACAGACCTGTGAAGGTTAACTAAAAAAACCTTCCTTCTCTGCACTCATGACCTGTATTAATTGCACCTGTTTGAACTTATTACTTGTTTAAAAGACACCTGTCCGTACAATCAATCACACTCCAACCTCTCCACCATAACCAAGACCAAAGAGCTGTCTAAGGACATCAGAGACAAAATTGTAGACCTGCACAAGGCTGGGATGAGCTACAGTACAGTACAATAGGCAAGCAGCTTAGTGAGAAGGCGAGAGCTGTTGACACAATTTTTAGAAAATGGAAGAAACATAAGATGACTGTCAATCTTCCTCAGTCTGGGGCTCCATGTAACATCTCGCCTCGTGGGGTAAGGATGATTCTCAGAAAGATCAGAAATCATCCCAGAACTACACGGGAGGATTTGGTCAATGACCTGAAGAGAGCTGAGACCAAAGTCTCAAATTTATTTTTAGTAACACACTACAACGTCATAGATTAAAATCCTGCAGGGCATGCAAGGTCCCCCTGATCATGCTAGCAGATGTCCAGGCCCATTTGAAGTTTGCCAATGACCATTTGGATGATCGAGAGGAGGCATGGAAAATAGTTATGTGGTCAGTAGTGTTGAGCGATAGTGCTCGATATCTAAAAATATCGTATCGAAATTGTATCGCCGATAGCACTAAATATCGTCGATATCCGATTTCGATACCGGAAGTCCAATGTAAGTCAATGGGAACAAAATATCGCAACTAAAAAAAGCCTTTATTTCCTTGTAAACACTAAATATACACACATAGAATACATATATATATATATATATACATGTCATTGTGACATATATATATATACATATATTTATAGTTTATACACTTCTACATAGTAAAATAGACTCTGATTCAATTGCCGGGTAAAGCCGTGACATACCCCATAGAAGTCCTTGTAAACACTAAATATACACACATAGAATACATATATATATATACATGTCATTGTGACATATATATATACATATATTTATAGTTTATACACTTCTACATAGTAAAATAGACTCTGATTCAATTGCCGGGTAAAGCCGTGACATACCCCATAGAAGTCCTTGTAAACACTAAATATACACACATAGAATACATATATATATATATATATATATATATACATGTCATTGTGACATATATATATACATATATTTATAGTTTATACACTTCTACATAGTAAAATAGACTCTGATTCAATTGCCGGGTAAAGCCGTGACATACCCCATAGAAGTCGACGGGCTCGGTGCCGAGTACCCCAAAAACCTCTGGCTCTGTGCGACTCAACTTTGGCGTCATGAACAGGATTCTGTAGCTCGCTATAAGCGAGTCCTGTGTGCCTGAATTGAACTGGTTTTGTGCTTGAGAATTGCTAAAATCATCAGAGAATGTATTTGCCATTTTTCCGCCATATCTGCGTCACGACGAGGCACTGGTGAAGAAGAAGGGCGTGCTCTTCGTGGGTGTACACTCACTCAGTGGCGTGAAAACGATGGCCGACCACTCTAAATGGTACTGCAATGTAAGATCGTGCCCACAGCTCTTCAGTTCCGCCTCCTCATCCTCCTCAGTGTGCGGAAACTAACACGAAGGTCTCGCCTCCCTACAAAAGAGGGGCCCTCTCCAGATGCTAATGACACATGTGACTTGGCAGAGATGGCTAATGGACACGAGCAGAAGTGTGAAGGGATGGAGCAGTCAGAGCTCTCCCCCCACGGAAGCGACCCGATCGCCATGGAACCACCGTTGGGCACCCGGCCTGGAAACCCTCCTACGCTGCAAGAAGCGGAGGATACCCTAAGAGGCCTGGCCCGGCACCGGGAGGAGGTCGCCAGGATGGAAGCCAGCTGGTGTGTCCTAAAACTAAACTTGGAGCGGCACCAATCCCTCTTACCTGAAGTGTCTGTACCGGAAGGTGAGGCACCCGTTCTAGTAGAGGAGTCCGTGCGGGCATCCCAGCCCTTGCAATGTGATCCGGTTGACGTTGTCGCAGTGGAGGCACCCGTTCGTGCAAAAAACGCTGCACCGGCAGCACCCCAGATCCCGCTGTCTGCCCCCGTCGCTGAGACAGAAGAAGCGACACCCGTCCTCATGGAGGAGGCCGCGCAGGCACCAGAGCACTACCTGCCTGTACCGGAGCCCCGACTGTCATCTGTTCCAGAGCCGGCTGCTTCCTCCGCAGGTGAGCGCCGCCAGGACTGGGGGGCGCCAGGAGAGCTGCCGCAAACTGGACACTGTAAGCTGCAGTTTGATGGTGGAGACATGGAGCTGCTGATGGAGGAGAATTTCAACCGGCGTCAGGAGGAAGAGTGGAGACGTTGGGAGAAGGAAGCAGAGCGACAAAGGGAGCAGCGAGAATCCCAAAAACTTCGCCAACGTCAGCTGGAGAAGGACCGGGCAGATAAGGACCGGATGAGAAAAGATAAAAGTACGGTGAGGGAGCCGCGGCGTAAGGGTGCAGTACGGAGCTTTAAATTGAAAGGTGGTTGGGGCTTCATCCAGGAGCCTGGACTTTATTTAGAAGTTTTTGTGAACCGGCGGGACGTGGAGGCTCACCTCCCAGAAGGACACCCGGGGAGGGACCTGTTGCCAGGAGACTTGGTGACTTACACCCGACACTGGGTTACAATGGATGGTACGCCCTAAATGTTACCAGGTGCGACCCCTACTCCCCAGAGTGTCAGGAACCTGTGAGACCCTCGGAGCCTTCAGCCTCCCACATCCAGGCCTCTGCAAAAGTGCCCACCCCACGCCGTAAATCTCCCCAGCCTCCCTCAGTGGTCTCCTCAGCAGCCCCAGCTATGGACATGATAAGTATAGCTGGCCCGTACCCGGCGCCTGTTAGGCCCCCTGGGGTTCGTTCAGTCCGGGACATAGGGTTCCAGACCCGGAGGGAGATGAAAGAGGTGGCCACACAGACCCAGATAGCGGGTCACGACTTGACTGTACAGGCCACACGACGTCATCAGGTCCTGGTGGTCCTTGGTGCCTCGGATGTTTGGCAAGCATCAGAAGAGTACCAGGTGGTACCTGGAACACTCCTGCCAAAGAATTATAAATAACCCGGACAGGGTCACTGTATGTAAATAGTTAAATTGTTTATGTACCCGGACGGGTGAATGTTCATAAAAAAGTTTTTAATTTAATAAAAAAAAAAAAACACAGTTTTCATTACTTTTATTACAGTCTCATCCTGCGACGCCATCGATCTTCTGTAAAAAAAATGAAAAAAAAAAGTATACCACCTGACCGACGCAGTCCATAGTAACGAGTGTCCCACGACGATCCAGCTCTGCTACATCAGAATGACAGGCAGAGCCTGTCATCCCGGCGCAGCACAGCTGATTACCTGCTTCCCCGGTGGTGACGTCATCGGACTGACTGCTTTACGGCCGGGATTACCCAGCAGTCACTGCAGTTATCGCGAGAAACTGCATGTGACCGCCGGGGAAAGATGATGGCGGCCATGAAGCAGTCCAGGCCGTGACCACCGGAGATCTTCTGCCAGGTAAGTGCCGCTGACTCCTGACAGACCCGACCGACGGACACTCACAGTGACAGTGACAAATCCGATTCCGGTATTCGATAAGACGAAAATATCGAAACGAATTATCGAAAGGCCGATAGAGCTAATATCGGCCGATAGCCGATATTTACATTATCGTATCGCTCAACACTAGTGGTCAGATGAAACCAAAATTTTACTTTTTGGTATCAACTTCATTTGCCCTGTTTGGAGGAAGAAGAATGAGTACAACCCCAAGTAAAGACTTTGCTTGATGAAGAGACTGAGTAGTCTCGAAAGCTTGCAATTTGTTACCATCTTTTCAGTTAGCCATTAAAAGGTATCAACCACTGAGGACTCTCAATTCTAAATATTTTTCTATCTACTGGCTAACACGGTACTAAGATATACATCTTTCCTGTACAACCCCAAGAACACCATCCCAACCATGAAGCATGGTGAGGGAATCATCACACTTTGGTGGTGCTTTTCTATAAAGGGCACAGAACGACTGCACCGTATTGATGGGAGGATGGATGAGGTCATATATCATGAGATTTTTGCCCACTACTTCCATCCTTCAGTAAGAGCATTGAAGATGGGTCGTGACTGTGTCTTCCAGCATGACAATGACCCAAAACACACTAAGAGCAACTAAGGAGTGGTTCCCTAAGAAGCATTTCAAGGTTCTGGAGAAGCCTAACCTGTCTCCAGACCTGAGTTCAATAGAAAATCTTTGGAGGGAGCTGAAACTCAATGTTGCCAGTCCAGAAACTTGAAAGATCTGGAGATGATCTGTATGGAGGAGTGGGCCAAAATTCTTGCTGCAATGTTTGCAAATTTAGGCAAGAACTGCAGGAAACATCTGACCTCTGTAATTGCAAACCAAGGTTTCTGTACCAAATATTAAGTTCTGTTTTTCTAGTGTATCAATAACTTATTTCTTGTAATAAAATGCAAATTAATTATGTAAAAATCATAGAATGGGATTTTCTGGATTTTGTTTTAAGGTTCTGTCTCTCACAGTTGAAGTGTACGATAAAAATTACAGACTTCTCCATTCTTTGTAAGTGGTAAAATTTGCAAAATCGTCAGTGTATCAAGTACTTACACAGCTAATCAGACTGTTCTCTAGATGATGAGCCTTCTGTCAAATTAAATTGACATAAAAGTAAAATACTTTCCTTCTTTTAGTCTGGCAAATATCTACAGGTCCATGGAAGTATTTGAGAACTCAATACTGCATTTCATTTACTTTTTAAGAGAATCAATAATGTTACATATTGATATGGATGTGGTGACTGGAATATCAATTACATTTTTGCAGACACCTTAAGATCACATAATTTGCTTGGTAATATGTTGCACTATGTTGGTGACATTTTGATTGCAACCACACCACCAGGAAAACATGCAATATCTGAAACAGACATCACATTGCTTGGAGGAAACAGAACTAAAGCTGTTCCCAGACAAATGTCAACTTATGCTGTCGGAAGAATAACCAGGATTATACATTTAAACATTTAAACGGACAATGATAAATTACATTGCCATCTTACCTTCTTTGCATTTATTTCTCTGTAAAGTCCAAGTTATTACAATGCAAATTATTCACACTGCTGTTTAGAGAAGAAGCAAAACATTATTTGCAGATGTGTCTATTAGAAACCTTCTTTGATTCTCAGAAGAATGGAGCAAGAAAAGAGTTATGAAATATGAACATGCAGTCTTTAACATGTTACAGTAATATTGCTAAATCTATGCGTCAATCATGTGCCATGGCTAAAAAATAATAGCAAAAACAAGATATTGTAATTCTATGGAAGATTGAGATAAACACGGTCTAAAAACCCAGGAGGTAGATTTTGGGTATAGTGGAATACAGAGTCCAGAAGTCATCCGCTTTTTAAATTGTAACTATTAGATGAACTTGTCTGTATTGGCTTCTGTCTCTGGCGCCTCTCTCACTCTCCCCTTTCTATAGACTTTTTATAAACAGCACTTGTCATCTTATGTCTCTGTGAACTGAAAATCTGGCTTCTCTGAATGCAGATTTTACCAAAGAATCTGCCAATCATCATGAAATCAAGTCATATGTTATCATCTGTTCATGTAATTTCTTATGGACATCATTCTGAGCCGGACCAGATGACACACTAATATGTCAGAAGTCACTAGGGTATCGTTGTATCTGGGATCTAGTAAAACACGTAATGATCACATTCAAATGCTACGTATTACAGCACATTGGGCAAAAGTTTATTTAGTCTTCAAAAATGTAATGTTATCAGCGGATACAGATATTTGGGATGACAAATAGTGTTGGAGCGATTTCTGTTGGATAAGTCTCTTCAGTGTCAGCAATCAGCCATCAGCAGGAGGAAAAAACCGAAAACCCTAATTCCGTTTACCCAGTAACCAATAGATAAATCAGTAATTGGAAGCATGTTCAAAATCAGGAGCATTTATTACAAGCCCTGAAGATGCACACTATAGACTAGATCCCAACACAAATGTTGACATCTTGTGAACAGGCTTCATGTGAGCTGCAATATGCCAAGCACACATTTAAGATTTCCATCTGGTATCTGTTCTAGTCACATCATACCACTTGACAGGTAGAAATCTTTCTTTTTATGTCTGATGCGATTGTGACATCTGGGATGGTTTTATTTATTGCTAATTAGGGGAAATCCCATTACAAACTTCGACAAAACTAATTCCATGAATCCACTGAAGGTCATCCACTTCTTCCTGTACAGAGGACTGGAGACAGCACTGATTGTCTGATCACCAGAGAATTTGCTGACATCTCTAGTCTCTCATTTCCAGAATCAATTTGTTTACTGCCAGGCTAAGTACATTTTACAATGTTGCAACTTTTAGACATTGATTGTACATTTTATTTTACAGACATTCTTTTTCCTCATTTTACAGATTAGTTTGTCTAAAAAATGTCTTATCCCATCAACAATGATCAAGGTAACTCTTTAAGCGATATTGTGAACTTTTTCTGTTCTTAAAAGAGTTTCCCAGTAAACAAAAAGAGAAAAAAATATCAGTATTCTAGGTGCCTAGCATGTCAGTAATAAGCTTCACTGCTCTGACCTGCAAATATCTTACACTGCGTGGCAGTCATTTTAATGTACTAGGGATTACCTCCCTATACAAACAAATGTTATTTTCTAATTGAAGATCACTAAGAATTTATTCATGAAGACTAGAAATCAGCAAATCTTTGACATTTGAATTTTCCAGCTTGGACAAATCTTTTCAAAATATTTTATTTGCTGCAAATCAATTTTTCGCAAATTGAAAGAATTTCTTCAAGCCTCCAATAGGTGTGAAAAGATGTGTATGACACTCTGAGGTCTACCAAGACTATTTCCAATCCTTTTCAAGCTCTTAAACACAAAAAGGAACCTGTAATGAAGCTCTGTTCGACAGCTTGGCAAATCTTAGTAGGGCTTCTACAGATAGGCTTTGCCCAAGCCATTCCATTTGGCAAATATCAGGAGTACTATTTCCTTCACCCTTTAACCCCTATATAGGGCCTCTGGGTTATGTGCATGGAGTGACTACTGGCCAGTGGAGTGAGCTGGTGGAGAGAGGACTCATCAAGCTGGGTCATTACCAGAAAGTCAGAGACAGAATTGTGAGACTGGCAGTTAAAAGTTAGCTGCTGGGAACTTTAATATGAAGTTGCCCTACTCAAGACTCACAGCAAAGAGATGATTACAACAGATAATCTGTTTTATCTCTAACAGAACCATCACGTTCAATTAGAGAAGTGCAATGTACAGTATATTAGATATGCATGCTAATGTCTCATACTTCAAAATAAATTTGGAAAAATCAAGAATTCTTGATTTTAATATAGACACTAAAATGAAGAATAACATAAAAAGCTTTTCTGAAATTGAATGGGAGGAGAAATCAATCTCATATCTAGGGATTCAGCTCTCAAGTAGAGATGAGAGAATTTGTTCAGATTCGGTTCTGAATACGATCGGAATGGAATATTGTTTTTGCAATATTCGTCGAAAAAAGCTGAACGTCATTAGAATCAATGGGAGTTGAAATTACTGAATATGTTCGGAAGCGATCATAAGACATAGATTTGGCTCGAATATGGCCGAATATGTCACAATCAGACTCGGGGACAAAATCCAAACAAATTCGCACGTCTCTTCTCTCAAGAAATATCAAAGCGACTTTAGAGATTAACATGGAAAAAATTGCTAATGCTATAATGAAAGACTTGAACGGTATGTCTACTATTGATCTTGCATGGACAGGGAGAATAGTCGCATTTGAAATGATAAGTCTTCCCAAGATTTTATATATCTTTAGGGCTATTCCACTAATAATTCCAAGTACTGTAAATATATTCTTAAATTAAAAACTATGTAAAATAATTTCATTTGGAAACAAAAACGCCCAAGAATCTCCAAACATATTTTAGTGAGAAACAAATTAAGGGGTGGATTGGCACTTCCAAATTTGGAAAGCTATTACTATGCTAATCTCATTAAACAAAGCCAAAAATGCCTAAGTGCCAATTCACATACAGCTTGGGTAGAACTAGAATCATCAGCTGATGAATATCATCCTCTCTGTGATTTAATATGGAAACATCTTACCAACCCCTTACTCCCAGATTCACCTCACTCTATCTTAAGAGCCACAATCTCAGCCTGGAAAAAACTAGCAAAATCTTCAAAGAGGATTTTGAAATATGAACAAATTAAAAATGTATCATTATCAGTTATCCAAACTCTAACCAAATCTGAGATCGCCGATTACTGGTCCCAATTAGGAATAAAAAGGGAGAGAGATATTCACGATGGAAACAATTTCATTCCTTTCTCAGTGATTAATAAAAATTTTAAGCTATCCCAAATAGATTTCTTACACCTTCTCATTATTAGAGAAAAAAATTCAGGAATTATTAATAAACAGGCATCCTTTTCCAGAGTTTATTGTTCAACTCCTAGGCAACACAAACAATAAACTCATTTGGAAAACCATCAATATTTATGATAATTTTAATAATGACATTCTCTTTGAAAAAAAATCCTTATATGTTGAGGTGGGAAAAAGATTTAAGGAAGCAATTTACCACAGCTCAATGGCAGGAAAGCATGAAACTAACTTACTCATTCAATATATGTATGACCCTTCATGAATCTTACTATGTATCTCTTACCAAATGGTATTTCTCCCCGATAAGACTGGCAAAAGCAATTCCAAACACCTCTTCTCAATGTTGGAGAAATTGTGGACAAGATAGTGACATTCTGCACATTTTTTAGAAATGTCCTAAATTAAGAACATTTTGGAAAGAGGCATCCTCTTTTATTAATCAGCTAATGAAGAAAGGCATAACCATAACTCCCCACTTCTATTATTGGATATGGAGAATATTAACCCCACTTGTTCTCCGTTCCCTTAATTATCCTTTCCTTTCCCATTATCCCAATCACTCCCTATTAAATAATTACTAGCTATGAATCCGTTCTAAGCCTGGGTGGCAAGCATTTTTATTGGTATATGGTCCCCCATCCTGGTATGTGCTGCCCCCTCCTATCCTGGTATTCATGGCACCCTTCATCCCTATCCTGGTATGCATGGTACCCCTCATCCCTATTCTGGTATGTATGGTCCCCCTCCCCAATCCTGGTATGCATGGCACCCCATTCCTCATCCTGGTATGCATGGTCCCCTCACCCCCAATCCTTGAATGTATGGCCCCCTCATCCCTATTCTGGTATGTATGGTTCCCCTCCCCAATCCTGGTATGCATGGCACCCCATTCCTCATCCTGGTATGCATGGTCCCCTCACCCCCAATCCTTGAATGTATGGCCCCCTCATCCCTATTCTGGTATGTATGGTCCCCTCACCCCCATCCAATCCTGGTATGCAGGGCACCCCATTCCTCATCCTGGTGTGCATGGTCCCCTCACCCCCCAATCCTGGTATGCATGGTACCCCCTCATCTCTATCCTGGTATGCATGGTACCCCCTCATCCCTATCCTGGTATGTATGGTCCCCTCATCTCCCAATCCTGGTATGCATGGTCCCCCCTCATCCATATCCTGGTATTCATCATAGTTCCCTCATCCCCCAAACCTGGTATGCATGGTACCCCCTCATACCTATCATGGTATGCATGGTCCCCTCACCCCCCAATCCTTGTATGCATGGTCCCCTCACCCCCAATCCTGGTATGCATGGTCCCCTCACCCCCCAATCCTGGAATGCATGGTCCCCTCACTCCCCAATCCTGGAATTACATGGTCCCCTCAAACTCCAATCCTGGTATGCATGGTCCTCTCACCCCCCAATCCTGGTATGCATGGTCCCATCACCCCCCTATCCTGGTATGCATGGGCCCCTCACCCCCAATCCTGAGGGGACCATGCATACCAGGATAGGGAGGTGAGAGGACCATGCATAGCAGGATAGGGGGTGAGGGGACCATGGTTTTGTAAATTTTGTTAGAAAAAATGAAAAATTTCTGACTGACTTTTATCCATTCTAACTTCCAAACCAAAAACGTATATATTTAAAAAATTAGGCTGCTGTAAAATAGACAAGCGAGTAAATGTTAATTACTATCTATTTAGTGTGGTACAACAATTTGGTTTAAGGCCATAAAATTCAAAGTTTGAAAATTGGAAACAAAATGTACCTCTACCACAAAGTACAACATGTCACTAAAAACAATCTGAGAATTACTGCAATATGTTGAATCATTTCAGAGTTAATACCTCATAAAATGACGTTGGTCAGAATTGTAAAATTTGGTCTGGTCACAAAGGTGAAAACAGGCTTGGGTGAAGGGGTTAAAAATCTAAGCCGTTGATGAGACTAGTCTAGCTTTGCTGCCTACCAGCTCTTTGCAGAGCTGCTATACTTGATTAACAGATCTAGCCTATAGCAATAGACCTGTCAATCAAATCAAGAGGAGTTTGGAAGAGGCGGACAAATTTGGCTCCACACTAATCTCGTATCCTGCTAAGGTCCTTGTTCGGATCTTTAAAGTACATTTTCTCTGATATGCCAAAGGATTTCAGAGAAATATACCAGGTTGCAATCATGCAGCCAGGACCTGATTCAAGCTGCTCAAGGCTTAGGCAGCAAGATTCAGGTGACAGGTTACCTTTGAAAATAAGATAATGTAATGATCCGCTAATTTTAATGGGCCTTAACTTCTTTTATACCTAGTAATCTATTGTTATTGTCAGGGAAAGCCAGGTCTAAAGGTACTGCCACACTAAACAATCCCGCTAGCGATAGCGATAAAGACGCATACTAATGCGATCGCTAGCGGGATTGTTTCTATATCGCTAAGTGCGGCTTAACTTAGCGATATAGTTAACGACGCTATCGCGGTTAGCGATCTTCTTAACGACTTTAGCGGTACAAAAGTACCGCTAAATCGCTAAGAAAAGGTGCCACACTTAGCGATATATACTTACCTGCGGGGCGCCGACGATCTAAATAGGGTCCGGAACGATGTCAGCGACGAGCGAGATCACAGCAGGGGCCTCGTCGCTGACAGATGCCGCACACAACAACATCGCTAACGGGATCGCTAAATAGTGACGTTTTTTAGCGATCCCGTTAGCGATGTTGTTTAGTGTGGCATACCCTTAAGGCTTGCTATTTCCTACAAGATAAATGTAGTACTGTAGCATGCATGTTAGCCATTCGTATGAATTAAATACAGTGCATCCAAACAATACATGGAAAGGCAGAGTCTTACAATGTGACTAATAATTCTGCCACCTACCCGTGAATTTTGAATGTGTAGCCCATTTTGTCCTAAAAGGTTGTTAGAATAAGATTTCATATTGTGAGACAACCCCTTTAAATTCACAACAATGTGAACAGTTCTGTGTTCTATCAATGATATTCCTATTCGTAAGCTATCTCTTGACTTAAAGAGTTATTACCATCTTCATAAATGAGTGTCAGACAGTACTTTTAAATACAATCAATTTTACAGTTTACTTCTTATTAAAATTTTGAGCCATTCTTGAGATATTAACATCTATAATTCTTTGGTTTATAGCTTGTTGTCTTGGAGACTGACCACTACTGCTAGACAACAGAACATGTGCAGTCCTTACAGGCACTTTTCTACTGTGCTTATAAGTAGGGATTAGCCGATTCGTGGAAGATCAGGTTCTGGTACACCACCCGAACTTTAATTCAAAGTTCGGTTCGGGTTACCAAACATCTACCCGAACTTGAACCAGAACCTGAACCCCGAAACAATGAAGATCCGAATTTTAGAGCTGAAAATTCTCTCTTTCAACGGACTTTCCCGAAATGCTGAACATTGCAACGAACTTCCGGGAGCAGTCTGTGTTCGGCATTTAGCACTGGACACTAAGGGTATGTTTCCATGGTCAGTAAACGATGCGGATTGGACGTTGCGTACAGCCGCAGCGTCCATTCCGCAGCGATCAGATGTTACAGCATAGTGGATTTCCCATCTCCATTAAGCGTTCAGAGACGCCCATGGCAGCCCTGTGTAAACTGACATGTGGCGCGTCTTTCCAGACCGCAGCATGTCTCCGCAGCATAAATTTCCCATAGACTATCATTACATGCGGTTAAACCACATTATCTTTATAGTCACATGCGTATTAGGTGCAAATGCTCAGCTTACTACGTATTTGTACTAATTTAAATAATGTCTTACCATGTGCCACAGCCGGAAGTACGCGTCCACTGCAGTTCTCGCAATTTGCTCAGCTGACTGCGAGAATTGTCATGCATGTGACCGCCGAGGTTATGTCCGGTCACTAGCAAAGTTCTTATGGTCAGCTGATCAGTTGATCATGAGAACTGCAGTGCAGGTGACCGACGGAGACCGAGTTATCTCCGGTGGTCATCTACAAGCTCTGCTGTGTCTGGATGTCAGGCTGGATGGTGGCATAATGCAACCGTTCAGCCAAAGTTATCCAGCTATAGCAGAGCTGGACTCGTTGTGGGACACTCGTTAATTGGACTACGTCGGACGGGAAGTATTATATGATGGTTTATTATTTTATTTTTGTTGCAGGAGATTTGGGGATTAGGCGATGCATTAAGTATGGTAAATTAAGATTATTAAAGGACTTTATTCTCTCTGTGTGTTTATTTACCATACAACTATAGGATTAGTAATGGATAGGTGTCTTATAGACGCTTCTCCATTACTATTCCGTGGGCTTGATGTCACCGGACAATACAATGGAGACATCAACCCCACTACAGGGCAAGTGGGAAGAGACGGGTAAAGTGCCCCAACTGGCACATCTTTGGATGCACCAATTGTGGGGTGGCTGCGGGCTGCTATTTTTAGGCTGGTGAGGGCCAAAATCCATGGGATTCGCCAGCCTGAGAATAACAGGCCGCAGCTGTCTATTTTTTCCTTGGCTGGTTAACAAAAATAGGGGAACCCCACGCTGTTTTTTTTGAGGGGATCCCACTATTTTTGCCAACCATCCAAAGTAAACAGACTGCTGCGGCATGGTATTATCAGGCTGGTAAGGTGCATGGATATTGGATCCTTACCAGCCTGAAATACCAGTCCCAGTAGTCTGCTTTACTCTGGCTGGTTAACAAATATGGGGGGCCCCAAGCCATTTTTTTTTAATTATTATTTATTTGTTAAAAAGGAGGGGACCTCTCTCTGTGCTTTCCTTCACTTCTTGTGACTAGTGTTGAGCGATACTGCTCGATATCTAAAAATATCGTATCGAAATAGTATCGCCGATATCACTAAATATCGTCGATATCCGATTCTGATACCGGAAGTCCCATGTAAGTCTATGGGAACAAAATATCGCAACAAAAAAAACCCTTTCTTTCTTTGTAAACACAAAATATACACACATAGAATACATATATATATATATATATACATGTCATTGTGACATATATATATATACATATATTTATAGTTTATACACTTCTACATAGTAAAATAGACTCTGATTCAATTGCCGGGTAAAGCCGTGACATACCCCATAGAAGTCGACGGGCTCGGTGCCGAGTACCCCCAAAACCTCTGGCTCTGTGCGACTCAACTTGGGCGTCACGAACAGGATTCTGTAGCTCGCTATAAGCGAGTCCTGTGTGCCTGAATTGAACTGGTTTTGTGCTTGAGAATTGCTAAAATCATCAGAGAATGTATTTGCCATTTTTCAGCCATATCTGCGTCACGACGAGGCACTGGTGAAGAAGAAGGGCGTGCTCTTCGTGGGTTTACACTCACTCAGTGGTGCAAAAACGATGGCCGACCACTGTAAATGGTACTGCAATGTAACATCGTGCCCCACAGCTCTTCAGTTCCGCCTCCTCATCCTCCTCAGTGTGCGGAAACTAACACGAAGGTCCCGTCTCCCTACAAAAGAGGGGCCCTCTCCAGATGCTAATGACACATGTGACTTGGCAGAGATGGCTAATGGACACGAGCAGAAGTGTGAAGGGATGGAGCAGTCAGAGCTCTCCCCCCACGGAAGCGACCCGATCGCCACGGAACCACCGTTGGGCACCCGGCCTGGAAACCCTCCTACGCTGCAAGAAGCGGAGGATACCCTAAGAGGCCTGGCCCGGCACCGAGAGGAGGTCGCCAGGATGGAAGCCAGCTGGCGTGCCCTAAAAATAAACTTGGAGCGGCGCCAATCCCTCTTACCTGAAGTGTCTGTACCGGAAGGTGAGGCACCCGTTCTAGTAGAGGAGCCCTTCCAATGTGATCCGGTTGACGTTGTCGCAGTGGAGGCACCCGTTCCTGGAAAAAACTCTGCACCGGCAGCACCCCAGATCCCGCTGTCTGCCCCCATCGCTGAGACAGAAGAAGCGACACCCGTCCTCATGGAGGAGGCCGCGCAGGCACCAGAGGTCTACCTGCCTGTACCGGAGCCCCGACTGTCATCTGTTCCAGAGCCGGCTGCTTCCTCCGCAGGTGAGCACCGCCAGGACTGGGGGGCGCCAGGAGAGCTGCCGCAAACCGGACACTGTAAGCTGCAGTTTGATGGTGGAGACATGGAGCTGCTGGTGGAGGAGAATTTCAACCGGCGTCAGGAGGAAGAGTGGAGACGTTGGGAGCGGGAAGCAGAGCGACAAAGGGAGCAGCGAGAAACCCAAAAGCTTCGCCAACGTCAGCTGGAGAAGGACCGGGCAGATAAGGACCGGATGAGAAAAGATAAAGGAACCCTGTGGGAGCCGCGGCGTAAGGGTGCAGTACGGAGCTTTAAATTGAAAGGTGGTTGGGACTTCATCCAGGAGCCTGGACTTTATTTAGAAGTCTTTGTGACCCGGCGGGACGTGGAGACTCACCTCCCAGAAGGACACCCGGGGAGGGACCTGTTGCCAGGAGACTTGGTGACTTACACCCGACACTGGGGTTACAATGGATGGTACGCCCTAAATGTTACCAGGTGCGACCCCTACTCCCCAGAGTGTCAGGAACCTGTGAGACCCTCGGAGCCTTCAGCCTCCCACATCCAGGCCTCTGCAAAAGTGCCCACCCCACGCCGTAAATCTCCCCAGCCTCCCTCAGTGGTCTCCTCAGCAGCCCCAGCTATGGACATGATAAGTATAGCTGGCCCGTACCCGGCGCCTGTTAGGCCCCCTGGGGTTCGTTCAGTCCGGGACATAGGGTTCCAGACCCGGAGGGAGATGAAAGAGGTGGCCACACAGACCCAGATAGCGGGTCACGACTTGACTGTACAGGCCACACGACGTCATCAGGTCCTGGTGGTCCTTGGTGCCTCGGATGTTTGGCAAGCATCAGAAGAGGGACCAGGTGGTACCTGGAACACCCCTGCCAAAGAATTATAAATAACCCGGACAGGGTCCCTGTATGTAAATAGTTAAATTGTTGATGTACCCGGACGGGTGAATGTTCATAAAAAAGTTTTTTAATTTAATAAAAAAAAAAAAAAAAAAAAAAACACAGTTTTCATTACTTTTATTACAGTCTCATCCTGCGACGCCATCGATCTCCTGTAAAAAATGAAAAAAAAAAAAAAGTATACCACCTGACCGACGCAGTCCATAGTAACGAGTGTCCCATGACGATCCAGCTCTGCTACATCAGAATGACAGGCAGAGCCTGTCATCCCGGCGCAGCACAGCTGATTACCTGATTCCCCGGCGGTGACGTCATCGGACTGGTTTACGGCCGGGATTACCCTGCAGTCACTGCAGTTATCGCGAAAAAACTGCATGTGACCGCCAGGGAGAAGATAATGGCGGCCATCAAGCAGTCCAGGACGTGACCGCCGGAGATCTTCTGCCAGGTAAGTGCCGCTGACTCCTGACAGACCCGACCGACGGACACTCACAGTGACAGTGACAAATCCGATTCCGGTATTCGATATGACGAAAATATCGGTATTCGGAATCGAAAGGCCGATACAGCTAATATCGGCCGATACCCGATATTTGCAGTATCGTATCGCTCAACACTACTTGTGACACAACCGGATGTACATAACACAAGATTCACCATTATTTAAATTAGTACACATGCGTAGTAAGCTGCGTTCCCGCACTTATAGGCATGTGACTAGGAAGATAATGCGGTTTTACCGTATTTAATGAAAGCATATGGCCAGGGTCATACTTGCAAGTGTGATGCGAGAAACTCACTCGGACCGGAGTGTGCGGTTGCATAGAAATACATGCAGCCTCACACTCTGGTCCCGAGTGCCAGCAGCAGTGTCAAGTATGGATGTGAGAAACTCGTACAAGTTTCTCGCATCACACTCGCAGGTGTGACTGCGGCCTATAGGTAATTTACGCAGCGGAGATGGAGCATCTCCACTACATGAATTGACATGCTGCGGTCTGGAAAGACGTGCTGCATGTCAATCTCTGCTGGTGAGCCGCAGGCATTTGTGCACGCATAGTGGACATGGGATTTCTTGAAATCCCATCCACTATGCTGTAACAGCTGGACGCTGCGGGTTGGATGCTGCAGATGTATGCAGCATCCAACCGGCAGCATTTACTGACCATAGGAACATACCCCAATATATCTGCAAACAAGAAATATTTTTTTTTTCCTTCCCAGAAGCCAACTTTTAATTTGCTTCATTTCAAGTGACAAAAAAAAGCATGCAGTGAAAAAATGCATCAAAAACGCATGTAAAAACGCATCAAAAACGCAGGTGACCTGCCAGTGACCTCAGATGCAGATTTGGTACAGATTTCACCTGCGTCAAATCCTGAGCAAATACTGAACCATTCCTGACTGTGGAAACATACCCTAACTGGTACAAACCCCAAACTTTTATGTTCGGGTTTACTCATCTCTACTTACAAGCACTGTTTGAAGCTAGATCTGTGGAGCGTGCTGTTACCGCCTAAGCACAGTGCTTACAAGTTAGACAGAACCAGTGGTCCATCTCCTAAACAATGAACGGCAAACAAAAGTTTTAATATCTCAAGAATAGAGTTGAGTGATACTTTCCGATATCCAAAAGTATCGGAATCGGAATGGTATCGCCGATACCCAAAAAATATCGGCGATACCCGATACCGATACCGGAAGTCCAATGTAAGTCTATGGGAACAAAATATCGAAATTAAAAAAACCCCATTCTTGCCTTGTAGGTTAATTGTACATGAAGGAAAACAACAAAGAGTAATGTAGAATGTATTGGGGGAGGTTGAGGAGACATTAAAGGCATAGATGTTTAACCCAATCCAATTGAATAGCATTAATTTTTTTTTTTTAGGAAATACGTTCGGATTGACGAAGAAATTGACAATGTTGTTAACGTTTTTTCTATTTTGGCAAATATGTATATTTCACAACTTCCATGCTCTTCACCTTTTTAACTTTTGACACACTTTCTCCTTCATAATCTTCAGCAGCATCATCTTTTTCATCAAATTATTCTTCATCTTCACCTTCTTTATCTTCTTCTTAAACTTCTTGCTATTCATCTTTTTGTTAACATTACTCATATTGTTCTTATTAAACTATTATTCTTCTTCATATTCTACTTCTTCATCTTCTTCCTCTTCATCTTCTTCATCATATTCTTATTTGTGACAGAGATTCCTGTACTTGTAATCTGTAAAAGTATGAATTTTTCATCCTTCCGTTCTTGCTGTCACAAAAGATTTAAATTACAACAGTATTTGTCCGTGTTCAGTTTAGCCTGCAGCAGCAGGCATTTTCCAGGGGCACCACGAGGAGGAACGGACTCACCCCCATACACTGCTTAGTCTTCTTCTGCTTATAATTTAGAGCATATATTTTGCTCTTCATTTTGGTCTTATACTTCATGTTCTTCTGCTTTTTGATCTTCTGCTTATTGTTCTTAAGTCTCTTGTTCTGTATCTTGTAGTTTGTCTTAACCTTCTTAGTCCTGTTTGGTAATCTTTTATTTCTTCTTTGTGATGGTGTTTAGGCTGGTTGGCTTGATGCTCGTCGTCCTTGTGGTGGTCATCTTCTTCGGGGTGGTCATCAGGGTCGTCGTCTTCATTGTTGGAGATCCAGAGTGATTTCCCAAAAAAACATTGAAAAAATCTTCAATTTGTAAATGTAGCACAAGGTACAAGAGCCAATGCAAGTAACGAGGACCAGCTGACTGTGCTGGAACCCGGAGGGGCAGCAGAAGGAAAAGAGCCAATGGCACAACCGAGGACCAGCTGACGTTACTGGGACACGGTTACTAAGCAGGAGGTACCTGTGCTCCAAAGCACTACCAAGGACCAGCAGACGTTGCTGGAACTCGGATACCGAGATGGAGGCACCTAGGCCAAAGGCACTGCGGAGAACCAGCTGACGGTACTGGAACCCGGACGGGTAGCAGAAGGTACAAGAGCCAATGCAAGTGACGAGGACCAGCTGACTGTGCTGGAACCCGGAGGGGCAGCAGAAGGAAAAGAGCCAATGGCACAACCGAGGACCAGCTGACGTTACTGGGACACGGTTACTAAGCAGGAGGTACCTGTGCTCCAAAGCACTACCAAGGACCAGCAGACGTTGCTGGAACTCGGATACCGAGATGGAGGCACCTAGGCCAAAGGCACAGCGGAGAACCAGCTAACGGTACTGGAACCCGGACGGGTAGCAGAAGGTACCCATGGAAATTTAAGTTGACAGGCCGCGAGCCGGCCGCACTTACCGAATCCCACAGTACTACAGTGGGTGATTGTCCTATTGTCACAACGGAAACAGCCTTTATTTGCATATCCCGCAGCACACATAGGAAGCACCTAAACTCCAGTCACCATAGAGTCGGATAACCCGACCGCAACACGACAGGACAACTTATTGGAGGCTAAGTGACGTTTACACTGACAGGAAACAGATGGCGTGCTGTAACCAGTCTGGGCAGGAGTGAGTACCCGTGCCAATGACACTTCCGAGCAACAACTGTCGGTGTTGGAGCCCAGGGATGAGAAGAGAACCGGTTGGAGGCAGCAGGACTTTTTGCCGTTCACACAGCAGGGGAACAGCTGACATTACTGAACCCCAGTAACACAGGAGCAAGTGTTCACTGTGCTAACAGCACTTCCGAGCAACAACTGGCGGTGTTGTAGCCCAGGGATGAGAAGACAACAGGGTGGAGGCAGCAGGACTGTTTGCCGTACACACAGCAGGGGAACAGCTGACATTACTGAACCCCAGTAACACAGGAGCAAGTGTTCACTGTGCTAACAGCACTTCCGAGCAACAACTGGCGGTGTTGTAGCCCAGGGATGAGAAGACAACAGGGTGGAGGCAGCAGGACTGTTAGCCGTACACACAGCAGGGGAACAGCTGACATTACTGAACCCCAATAACACAGGAGCAAGTGTTCACTGTGCTAACAGCACTTCCGAGCAACAACTGGCGGTGTTGTAGCCCAGGCATGAGAAGACAACAGGGTGGAGGCAGCAGGACTTTTTGCCGTACACACAGCAGGGGAACAGCTGACATTACTGAACCCCAGTAACACAGGAGCAAGTGTTCACTGTGCTAACAGCACTTCCGAGCAACAACTGGCGATGTTGTAGCCCAGGCATGAGAAGACAACAGGGTGGAGGCAGCAGGACTGTTTGCCGTACACACAGCAGGGGAACAGCTGACATTACTGAACCCCAATAACACAGGAGCAAGTGTTCACTGTGCTAACAGCACTTCCGAGCAACAACTGGCGGTGTTGTAGCCCAGGCATGAGAAGACAACAGGGTGGAGGCAGCAGGACTTTTTGCCGTACACACAGCAGGGGAACAGCTGACATTACTGAACCCCAGTAACACAGGAGCAAGTGTTCACTGTGCTAACAGCACTTCCGAGCAACAACTGGCGGTGTTGTAGCCCAGAGATGAGAAGACAACAGGGTGGAGGCAGCAGGACTGTTTGCCGTACACACATCAGGGGAACAGCTGACATTACTGAACCCCAATAACACAGGAGCAAGTGTTCACTGTGCTAACAGCACTTCCGAGCAACAACTGGCGGTGTTGTAGCCCAGGCATGAGAAGACAACAGGGTGGAGGCAGCAGGACTTTTTGCCGTACACACAGCAGGGGAACAGCTGACATTACTGAACCCCAGTAACACAGGAGCAAGTGTTCACTGTGCTAACAGCACTTCCGAGCAACAACTGGCGATGTTGTAGCCCAGGCATGAGAAGACAACAGGGTGGAGGCAGCAGGACTGTTTGCCGTACACACAGCAGGGGAACAGCTGACATTACTGAACCCCAATAACACAGGAGCAAGTGTTCACTGTGCTAACAGCACTTCCGAGCAACAACTGGCGGTGTTGTAGCCCAGGCATGAGAATACAACAGGGTGGAGGCAGCAGGACTTTTTGCCGTACACACAGCAGGGGAACAGCTGACATTACTGAACCCCAGTAACACAGGAGCAAGTGTTCACTGTGCTAACAGCACTTACGAGCAACAACTGGCGGTGTTGTAGCCCAGGCATGAGAAGACAACAGGGTGGAGGCAGCAGGACTGTTTTCCGCACACACAGCAGGGGAACAGCTGACATTACTGAACCCAAATAACACAGGAGCATGTTGTGAATAGGCTGGAAATGAGTTCTGAGCAGAAGCTCCCTCTGGTGGTTACAAACGGTACTGGACTGTCCAGTGAAGATTGTGAGGATTGGGAATCAGGTGTTACTGACTGGTCTTATATAAGGGAGTCGCCTTCCCATCAGGGTTGCCGGTGATCAATTGTTCTGGTCTCATTCCTTGATTCCTGTTTCCTTGGTAGCCTGCTGTGTCGTGTCTGAATCTCCTGCTAACAGATAAGACATTTTCTTCTTTTTGTTTTTGTGCTTGATTTTTGCATTTTGTCCTGCACTTCTGTGGTGGCCTTCTGGGTCCCCTCTGGGGGCTTTTGCCTCTCAGTTCAGTTCAGCCACTGATGTTTGTACTTTTGCTTTTTCCAGTTTTTTCAGTGGCTGCTGTTTTGTTTTTGGTTACACCAGAGAACTAATTTAGGTGGTAGAGGTCGTGTGATCTCAGGTGTTTTTGAAATTAGTAACGTTGGTGCTTTTCAGGGTTTTTTTGGGATTGCAATAAGTGCCCTTCCTATCCTTTTCTATTTAGTAAGTTTGGGCCCCAACGTTTGCTCATACTATTTTCTGTCTGTGTCAGTATTTCTTCTTGTCTAACCGCCATTACATGTTTGGGGGCTTTCTATGTTCTTTGGGGATCTGCTCGGGGCAGATAGCTTTCCTCTTTCTATCTTTAGGTGTAGTTAGTTTCTCAGGCTGTGACAAGGCGTCTAGGACCAACGTAGGAACGCTCCATGGCTGTCTCTAGTTGTGGTGGTTAGTCAGGGTACTGCAATCTCATAGTTTCCAACTGCTCTGGTGTATTTCCTTTTTTGCCTGATCTCCTCAGCTACCAAATCATAACAGAATCACCGGCCTAAACTAAAAATTATATGGTACTCACAGAAGGGAAAAATATTGGGAAAGAAAAAAGTTGTCAGAGTTGTCAGAGATTTTTTTTTTCTGTTTGTTGCATTTTTTTTTTTTCCTCTGTATCTCTGGGTGCTGAGGAGGATTTTTTTTTTCTCTCTCAATGGAGTTTGCACAGTTGTCTGGCCGTGTGGATCAGCTTGCCACTGAGGTTCGGAGTATTGCTACCTATCTTGCTAGGTTGCCTGTTGTGGAACCTAGGATTCCCATGCCAGATTTGTTTTTAGGGGATCGAGCTAAGTTTCTGAATTTCAAAAATAACTGTAAGTTGTTTTTTGCCTTGAAATCTAAGTCCTCAGGGAACGCAGCGCAGCAGGTTCAAATTGTCATCTCTCTCCTGCGCGGCGACCCTCAGGATTAGGCTTTTTCCCTGACACCTGGGGATCCTGTTTTGAGTGATGTTGATGCGTTTTTTCAGGCTTTGGGGTTATTGTACGATGAGCCTAATGTCACTGATCAAGCTGAAAAAACTTTGTTGGCATTAAGTCAGGGGCTTGAGGACGCTGAGTTATACTGTCAGAGATTCCGTAGGTGGGCAGTCCTGACCAAATGGAATGACGACGCTTTGGCAGCTCTTTTTCGGAAGGGACTGTCAGATAATGTAAAGGATGTTATGGTGGGATTCCCTGTTCCCTCTGGTCTCAATGATTCTATGTCATTAGCGATTCAAATTGACAGACGTTTGCGTGAGCGGAAAGGTATGCGTGGAATAATGTTGCCTTGTGAACCTGCTTCTGAATCCATGCAGTGTGATAGAGTGGCTTCTGGGGCACAGCGTCATGAATTTCGAAAGCACAATGGGTTATGTTTCTACTGTGGTGATGCCTCTCATGCTATTTCAGTCTGCCCTAAGCGGGGAAGACGTTTTGCACGCTCAGTTGTCTTGGGTAGTGTTCAGACTAAGTTTTTATTAACTGTTACCCTGATATGCTCTCTGTCCTCATTTTCTGCTCAGGCTTTTGTTGATTCGGGAGCAGCTATTAACCTGATGGATTTTGATTTTGCTAAACGTTGTGGGTTTCCTTTGATACCCCTACGGAAGTCTATTCCCCTACTGGGGATCGATTCTACCCCTTTGGCTGAGAATAAACCTCAGTTCTCTACTCAGGTGATAATGAGGGTAGAACCTGATCATCAGGAGAGTTGCAAATTTTTGGTTCTGTATAATCTCCATGACATTATCGTACTGGGTTTCCCTTGGTTACAGTCTCATAATCCTGTTTTGGATTGGAAATCTGTGTCTGTTACCAGTTGGGGCTGCCAATGTGTTAATACCAACACTCCTGTTTTTTCTGCCTCCCCCCAGGCTCAGGATGTTCCTGACTTTTTGATTGATTTTTCTGATGTGTTTAGCGAAAGTAAATCTGCATCCTTACCTCCCCATAGGAGCTATGACTGCGCTATTGAATTAGTGCCTGGTAGTAAATTCCCTAAAGGTCGCCTTTTTAACTTGTCTGTACCTGAACATGACGCTATGCGGTCTTATATCAAGGAGTCATTGGAGAAGGGTCATATCAGACCATCCTCTTCACCCTTAGGTGCCGGTTTTTTCTTTGTGGCCAAAAAGGATGGTTCATTAAGGCCGTGTATTGATTATCGTCTCTTGAACAATATTACTGTGAAATATCAATATCCTTTACCCTTGATCTCTGATCTGTTTTCCAGGGTGTAAAACGCTACTTGGTTTACCAAGCTTGACCTCAGGGGGGCATATAACCTTATTCGCATTAAGCACGGGGATGAATGGAAGACGGCATTTAATACCCCTGAAGGGCATTTTGAGTACATTGTGATGCCCTTTGGGCTCATAATGCTCCTTCTGTCTTCCAGTCCTTCATGAATGACATTTTCAGGGATTTTGTGGATAAATTTCTGATTGTTTATTTGGATGATATCTTGAATTTTTCCAATGACTGGGACTCTCATGTAAAACATGTTCGGACTGTGTTCCAGATTTTGAGAGAGAATGCTCTGTATGTAAAGGGATCAAAGTGTCTTTTTGGCGTTCTGAGGATCTCATTTCTGGGATTCATTTTGTCCCCATCTGTTATTGAAATGGACCCGGTCAAAGTTCAGGCCATCTGTGATTGGGTCCAACCTACTTCATTAAAGGCTCTTCAAAGATTCTTGGGTTTTGCCAATTTTTATCGTAAATTTATTGGTAATTTCTCTGTTATTGTTAAACCATTAACTGATTTGACCAAGAAGGGTTCTGATGTGGTGAATTGGCCTCCTGAGGCAGTCTCTGCATTTCAGGAACTTAAGCAGAGATTCACTTCTGCTCCTGTTCTACGGCAGCCTGATGTTTCTCTACCATTTCAGGTGGAGGTTGATGCCTCTGAAATTGGGGCACGTGCCGTTTTGTCCCAAAGAGATCCAGAGACCTCTAAAAGTAACCCTTGTGCCTTTTTCTCTCGAAAATTTTCTCCCACTGAACGTAATTATGACGTGGGTAATCGGGAGTTATTAGCCATGAAGTGGGCTTTTGAAGAGTGGAGACATTGGCTGGAGGGAGCCAAACATGAGGTGGTGGTCCTTACTGACCATAAGAATCTAGTTTATCTGGAATCTGCCAAGCGACTTAATCCTAGACAGGCCAGGTGGGCCTTGTTTTTCACACGTTTTAATTTTGTGGTTTCATTTCTTCCTGGCACTAAAAATGTTAAGGCGGATGCCCTCTCGAGGAGTTTCCTGGCGGACTCTCCTGAGTTATCTGATCCTTCTGTTATTTTGAAAGAGGGTGTAGTTCTTTCCGCCATCTCGCCCAATTTGAGACTGGCTCTGGAGGGGTGTCAGGAGGATAAGCCCGAGCGCTGCCCTGTTGGGAAATTGTTTGTCCCGGACCAGTGGAAAAAGAGTGTAATGTCTGAGATTCATTGTTCCGCGTTGGCCGGCATCCCGGAATTTTTGTTACCAGAGACTTGGTTAGTCGGTCCTTTTGGTGGTCTACCTTGTCTCGTGATGTCAGGGAGTTTGTGCAGTCCTGCGGGACTTGCTCTCGCTCCAAGCCTTGCTCTCATTCTAGTGGTTTGTTGATGCCATTACCTGTGCCCAAGAGACCATGGACCCATATCTCTATGGATTTCATTTCCGACCTCCCTGTTTCTCAGAGAATGACCGTCATCTGGGTGATTTGCGATAGGTTTTCCAAGATGATACATCTTGTGCCATTACCTAAGTTGCCTTCCTCCTCTGAATTGGTGCCTTTGTTCCTTCAGCACGTGGTTCGTTTACACGGCATTCCTGAGAACATTGTGTCTGACAGAGGAGTCCAGTTTGTTTCCAGATTTTGGAGGACCTTTTGTTCTAAAATTGGTGTTCAATTGTCTTTCTCCTCGGCGTTTCATCCTCAGACCAATGGTCAACTGAGAGAACAAACCAGACATTGGAGACTTATCTAAGATGCTTTGTGTCTGCTGATCAGGATGACTGGGTCTCTTTTTTGCCTTTGGCTGAGTTTGCTCTTAATAATAGGGCTAGCTCTGCCACTTTGATGTCTCCATTTTTCTGTAATTCTGGGTTTCCCTCGATTTTCTTCAGGACAGACGGAGGCTTCTGTCTGTCCAGGTGTTGACTCTGTTGTGGAGCGTATGCAACAGATTTGGGACCAGGTAGTGGAGAGGTTGTCCCTCTCTCAGGATAGGGCCCAGCGGTTTACTAACCGGCATAGGACTGATGGTCCTCGGTTTAAAGTGGGGGACTTGGTCTGGTTGTCCTCAAGAAATATTCCTATGAGAGTGGCATCTCCTAAATTTAAGCCTAGGTTCATTGGACCTTATAAGATCATGGAGATTCTTAATCCTGTTTCTTTTCGTTTGCTTCTTCCAGGGACATTTAAGATCCATAACGTGTTCCACAAGTTCTTGTTGAAGAGGTTTGTTGAGCCAGTGGTTCCTACTACTGTGCCTCCTGACCCTGTTTTGGTTGAGGGCAATCTGGAGTATGTGGTTGAGAAAATATTGAATTCTCGTTTTTCTAGACGGAAACTCCAGTATTTGGTTAAATGAGAGGTTATGGTCAGGAAGACAATTCTTGGGTGTTTGCTTCGGACATCCATGCTAGGAGACTCATCCGTGCGTATCATAGAACTCATCCTGACCGACCTGGTTGCTCAAATGAGGGTTCGGTGACCCCTCCTCAAGGGTGGGGTACTGTTGTGAATAGGCTGGAAATGAGTTCTGAGCAGAAGCTCCTTCTGGTGGTTACAAACGGTACTGGACTGTCCAGTGAAGATTGTGAGGATTGGGAATCAGGTGTTACTGACTGGTCTTATATAAGGGAGTCGCCTTCCCATCAGGGTTACCGGTGATCAATTGTTCTGGTCTCATTCCTTGATTCCTGTTTCCTTGGTAGCCTGCTGTGTCGTGTCTGAATCTTCTGCTAACAGATAAGACATTTTCTTCTTTTTGTTTTTGTGCTTGATTTTTGAATTTTGTCCTGCACTTCTGTGGGGGCCTTCTGGGTCCCCTCTGGGGGCTTTTGCCTCTCAGTTCAGTTCAGCCACTGATGTTTGTACTTTTGCTTTTTCCAGTTTTTTCAGTGGCTGCTGTTTTGTTTTTGGTTACACCAGAGAACTAATTTAGGTGGTAGAGGTCGTGTGATCTCAGGTGTTTTTGAAATTAGTAACGTTGGTGCTTTTCAGGGTTTTTTGGGATTGCAGTAAGTGCCCTTCCTATCCTTTTCTATTTAGTAAGTTTGGGCCCCAACGTTTGCTCATACTATTTTCTGTCTGTGTCACTATTTCTTCTTGTCTAACCGCCATTACATGTTTGGGGGCTTTCTATGTTCTTTGGGGATCTGCTCCGGGGCAGATAGCTTTCCTCTTTCTATCTTTAGGTGTAGTTAGTTTCTCAGGCTGTGACGAGGCGTCTAGGACCAACGTAGGAACGCTCCACGGCTGCCTCTAGTTGTGGTGGTTAGTCAGGGTACTGCAATCTCATAGTTTCCAACTGCTCTGGTGTATTTCCTTTTTTGCCTGCTCTCCTCAGCTACCAAATCATAACAGGAGCAAGTGTTCACTGTGCTAACAGCACTTCCGAGCAACAACTGGCGGTGTTGTAGCCCAGGCACGAGAAGACAACAGGGTGGAGGCAGCAGGACTTTTTGCCGTACACACAGCAGGGGAACAGCTGACATTACTGAACCCCAGTAACACAGGAGCAAGTGTTCACTGTGCTAACAGCACTTCCGAGCAACAACTGGTGGTGTTGTAGCCCAGGGATGAGAAGACAACAGGGTGGAGGCAGCAGGACTTTTTGCCGTACACACAGTAGGGGAACAGCTGACATTACTGAACCCCAGTAACACAGGAGCAAGTGTTGACTGTGGTAACAACACTTCCGAGCAACAACTGGCGGTGTTGGAGCCCAGGGTCAAGGAGGATGTTTAAATACTAGATCAAGTATTTTCCTTGTTACGTGTCAATTAAAAATGTCTATACTCCAAACAAGAGAAATATAACCTTTAGTACCATAAGATGATGATTTTACTTAAAAAAATATATGTAAATTAATAATTTACAAACATAAACGCATACATTAACATGTTGAAAAGCAATGCAAACCACAATTAAAATAGGTTAAATAATGTGCTATACGGTTTAAAATAAAAGCATACAAGTACATATCAGAATCCATTAATGATGGCTAAGTAACAGTATGTACACCATTTCTATTGGTAGACAATGAATGGCTGACTTAAAAACATAATCAGCATTACAAGTTATCTTTGACATTCATAAAAGTTTACATTTGGTGAATAATATCACTAAAAAGTTTTTAAAAATATCTAAAATTTCCATCATGTAATACTGATAATATGTGCCAATCATTTATATTAACAAACAAAAACATTAAAAAGTGCATAGTGCATAGTCAAAACAGCTATTTATGCCTGACTGTGGACTTGCAAGCATGACAACGGATAGATAAGGTATATATAGATGAGACTGCATAGCCACAGATGTTGAATGGCGATGTAATACTGTACCTCAATAAAGTGTGCGTTACTACTACATCCTTTTTTTTATATAGCTTTATAAAAGGTTACGTGCATGTATGGTTGCGCCTTTGTTTGGACGCACAGACTGGCTTCCTGCTGTGACGCGTTGGGTATTGGAGCGTCTGTGCGTCTTATGACGCAGACTAACATTCACGGTGCGCATCGTTCATCATCGCAAGCGTACCGACAACACAAAGGCGTTGTCATGACTGCTTTACTCAGTAAACATGCACCTATGATGAAACATACACGCATGTGCCCTATTACATAACAAGCTACAAGAAAAACGAGTGTGAGGTGTGACACAGCTGTTTTGTTAAGGTGCAGTATTATATCGACATTGTACAGGTGTCGCTATTTCAGTCTGATAAATAGATATCATTCACCTATTCTATCAGTTGTCGTTCTTTCAGCACCACTTACAGGTATATATTTTGCTATTGTGACTATGCACTATTGACTTTACCAAGGTAATGCATGATTTTTGTTAGCGATTATCATGTTTACATGAAGGACCTTTATGATATGGGCTGTTAACTTTCTAATTAAATATGTATTTTTTAAAATGACACAAATATAAGTAATGTTGAAGAGGACTATTCCTACATGCATTGTTTGCACAATATTACAGGTGTACATCACGTCCCTTAATCAACATTGGATTATTATATTAACTTGTATGCTTTTATTTAAAAGCCAAGAACACTGAAGTCTAACCTTCGCACTGCAGCTGTTGTCAAAGTTCAACCCACATTATGCACTTCCAACATTGCAGCATTTGAGTCATGATGTGAGTTGGATTTGTCTAAGCTATGGAGTGACAAGGTTGACCATCAGTATCCTATAGCATAAGTAGGCTTTTGTGTTAGCATTTGTTTTCGACATGTGCATATCTGAAATAATATGTCACAATTATTTTGTTACAGATTTGTGACAAAGACTAATCATTTTATGGTTTTAAAGCTGACGTTTCAAATGTTTACAGCTTAGAAATCAGGGTGTAGCCTCATATCTATGTGTAGCACTAGACACTTTGACATGTCATGCTTTTTTCACCATGTGTAGGTAGCTAGCAGTAATTTTTGCCAGACACACAGCAGGGGAACAGCAGGCGTTACTGAACCCCACAAACACATCAGCGATTGTTTTCATCTGTGCATCTAACACTTCTGAGCAGCAACTGGCGGTGTTGAAGCCCAGGGTCAAGGAGGGTGTAGGCAGAGGCCTTGCATGAGATGTTTGAAGTTGAAGTTGTAGTTAGCAGCAGTAATTTTTGCCAGACACACAGCAGGGGAACAGCAGGCGTTACTGAACCCCACAAACACATCAGCGATTGTTTTCATCTGTGCATCTAACACTTCTGAGCAGCAACTGGCGGTGTTGAAGCCCAGGGTCAAGGAGGGTGTAGGCATAAAATATTGAGTTATTGCCTTGTTAGTGGCCATTGCAAATGTATGTACTTCAAACAAGAATAAATGAAGTTTTACTAGTACAATAAAATGATGAATTTCAATTCCAAGAATAGAAAAATATTTAGACTTGAGAGTCCTCAGTGGTTGATACCGTTTAATGGCTAACTGAAAAGATGGTAACAAATTCCAAGCTTTCGAGACTACTCAGGTCTCTTCATCAGGCTAAGACTAAAACAAAAAATGAAGAATCACATATTTCTACACACAACAGGACACAGGAATAGGTAAGACAAGTGAGGGAGGGACAAGTGAGGGGAGACCGGCCAAAAAATTAGAACAAGGATGAATTATCAGCGCCACACAATAAGAGAAAAAATAATGGATTTACCTGTGGCAAAACACTTTTGTATGCCCGGTCATAGCATGATGGATATGGAATTACTGGTATTAAAATATAACTTCAAATATGAGAAAGATACAAAGGTTTCAGAATATAAGCTCATCATGACCTTTGACACTCTTAGTGATGGAATGAATAGATCACACGGATTTATGTCATTCTATATCAATTAAGGAATCTGCGTCTCTGCCCTTCCAGGGGCATGAAAACAGAAAACCAGAGCCCAATCAGAGGGCAATAAAACTTTCTATCCTTATCTAGGAACTGTTCCAATATTTATGTTCATCCCTCTGTCATAATGACAGTTCTGCTACACGTGACTTACTTGTCTTACACTATTCCTTACACTATTCCTGTGTCCTGTTGTGTATAGAAATATGTGATGCTTCATTTTTTGTTTTAGTCTTTGCCTGATGAAGAGACGTGAGTAGCCTCGAAAGCTTGCAATTTGTTACCATCTTTTCAGTTATCCATTAAAAGGTATCAACCACTGCGGACTCTCAAGTCTAAATATTTGTCTATCTAATGGCTAACACGGTACGAAGATACACATGTTTCCTAACTTCAAGAATAAAAATAAAGACCCTGCAAATATAAACGCATATGTGCACATGCCAACAAGAAATGGAACAACACACCACCCAAAAAATTGGTTACAAAATATAGTGTTGTAAATTTAAGAATAAAAGTCCATTTTTGTATTTATGAATAATGCTTAAGGAACGCTATGTTAAACCATAACATAGTGAAGACAATGGATTTTGTAATAGTCACTCATCATCATCATTGCAATTTATATGTGACAGTCACAGACATTTCAATTATTTAAGTTAATAAAATCGTTACTTTGTACAGCATGTATGACATGTCCAGCATGGACTCATCAATGTGATGATGCAATAATGTACGATAAAAAATAACCATTTAAAAAAACATTATGCATTGTCACAATGTAAGTGTGTGCCTGCAAGTGTAGGTGAAACAAAGGCTACGGATAGCAAAGGTATATTCTATGTCTGTATCAGACAGTGGACAGCCTCTGATGGGTAATGGCGATGTTATACTGTACGTCAATAAAGTCTGCGGCTGCAATCATGCATTTTTTGCTTGTACAGTGTTGAAGAGGGTAAAAGCATGTCTGGTTGCGCAAGGCTTTATCCGTCAACACTACCTTCCTACTGTCACGCGTAGGGTAGGGTAGCGTGTGTCAATTAGATGACTCTATAAAATGTGACGTTACGCAGCGTTATTGTGCCCTAGGGACGCCAAAAATACGACAGCAGTAATCATTTACTGTCTAATACTCCACCTATGACCAACAAAAAAAGCAGGTTCCCTCTTTAACAATCTACAAGACTAACAAGCATAATGGTTGACGCTGACTTTATTGAGGTACAGTATTACATCGACATTGTCCATGAGTAACTATGCACTGTGATACCTATATACCATTATTAATTTATATCTGTTGTGCTTGTTTCAACAGCACTTGCAGGTATAACTACCTATTGTCAGTATGCATGATGCACTTTCTAGATGTAATAATTTATTATTGCACATTATTACCAGGTTTAGATGCTGGCCATTTCATATATGGTGTGTGAAGTTACAGTTGGCATCAGTATGTGTATTTTATAATGTCTGTCATAAATAAAACTCGTGATGATGATGATGAGGATTTTATGATTCGTACATCCATTGACTGCATTATCTTACAGGTACAGATAAAGTTCCTTAAAAAGCATTAATTGATAAGTATGAAATGTACTTTTATGCATTAATTTCAAAAAGTGAACACTATGTTTTAGTTTTTGTTACCATTTCTAATAGACATGTGCAGATATGCGCTGTGATGACAAATTATTATTTGTCCATATTTGTTATAAAAATTTATCATTCTAGGCCTGGAAAACTTCACAATTTCCTGTTTTAAGCATAACAATCAGGGTGACGGCTCTTCCCTATTTGGAGCATGTTCCACATGGGTTTTTCGGTGCATGTGTAGGGAACAGGAGACTTCTTGCCGGCCACACAGCAGGGGAACAGCTGGCGTTACTGAACCCCACTAACACTATAGCTTGTGTATTGGTCTGTGGACACGACACTTCTGAGCAGCAACTGGCAGTGTTGTAGCCCAGGGAGTAGAGTTCAGGTGGTAGAAAGATGAACATAACAGGAGACATGGATAACGTTGCGAACCAGTTATTTAATCTGAAAACGGACAGACAAATTCTGGCGAGATCCATGCCTTGTTCATTTTCAGAAAAGTAAGCCGGTCTACATTATCGGAGGATAGTCGCATGCGACGGTCTGTTAGTACTAGTGTTGAGCGATACGATACCGCAAGTATCGGGTATCGGCTGATATTAGCTCTATCGGCCTTTCGATACTTAGTTCCGATATTTTCAGTCTTATCGGATACCGGAATCGGGATTGTCACTGTCACTGTCAGTGTCCGTCGGTCGGGTCTGTCAGGAGTCAGCGGCACTTACCTGGCAGAAGATCTCCGGCGGTCACGGGCTGGAATGCTTCATGGCCGCCATCATCTTTCCCCGGCGGTCACATGCAGTTTCTCGCGATAACTGCAGTGACTGCTGGGTAATCCCGGCCGTAAAGCAGTCAGTCCGATGACGTCACCGCCGGGGAAGCAGGTAATCAGCTGTGCTGCGTCGCGATGACAGGCTCTGCCTGTCATTGCGATGTAGCAGAGCTGGATCGTCGTGGGACTGTCGTTACTATGGACTGACGTCGGACAGGTGGTATACTGTTGGTTTGTTTTTTTTCTTTTTTTACAGGAGATCGATGGCGTCGCAGGAATGAGTGTATAATAAAATTAATGAAAACTGTGTTGTCTCTTTTATTTCATTAAAAGACTTTTTTCTTGCTTTGTCTTTTTTTTATACATTTAATAACTTTGGGATTAATAATGGATCGGTGTCTTATTGACACCTCTCCATTATTAACCGGGCTTATTGTCACCGTGCAATCAACGGTGACATTAACCCCTTATTACCCCACTTGCCACCGCTACAGGGCAGTGGGAAGAGCCGGGTAAAGTGCCACAATTGGCACATCTTTTGATGCGCCAAATGTGGGGCTGCTGTAGCCTGGTATTATCAGGCTGTTGAGGGCCAAAATCCATGGGCCTTGACAGTCTTTTAATACCAGGCCGCAGCAGTCTGCATTTTACTTGGCTGGTTAACAAAAATAGGGGGACCCCTACGCCGTTTTTTTTTTCGAGGGGATCCCCTATTTTTGTTAACCAGCCAAGCTAAGCAGACTGCTGTGGCCTGGTATTATCAGGCTTGCAAGGTCCATGGATATTGGATCCTTACCAGCCTGAAAAACCAGGCCTCAGCGGTCTGCTTCATCTGGCTGGTTAACAAAAATAGGGGGGACCCCACGCCAATTTTTTTCGAGGGGATCCCCTATTTTTGTTAATCAGCCAAGATATGCAGACTGCTGTGGCCTGGTATTATCAGGCTGGCAAAGTCCATGGATCTTGGCTCCTTAACAGCCTGAAAATCCAGGCCTCAGCGGTCTGCTTCATCTGGCTGGTTAACAAAAATAGGGGGGACCTCACGCCAATTTTTTTCGAGGGGATCCCCTATTTTTGTTAATCAGCCAAGATATGCAGACTGCTGTGGCCTGGTATTATCAGGCTGGCAAGGTCCATGGATCTTGGCTCCTTAACAGCCTGAAAATCCAGGCCTCAGCGGTCTGCTTCATCAGGCTGGTTAACAAAAATAGGGGGGACCCGACGCCATTTTTTATTCAAAGGGAACCCCTATTTTTGTTAATCAGTTCCCTCTGACGTCACTGATTGTGTCCCTGGCTGACCTGAAGTGAAAGTGGAAAGCAATCAATTAAGCTTTCCACTTCCTCTCCTGTCAGCCAGGAGAGGAACTCATTCATTTGGGGGTTTACTGTGAGGCTGCAGCATTAGCTGCGGTCCCTGCAGTAAACATTAACCCTTTCTGAAGGATTACACCGTGGGACCTGACTGTGCATGGGATAGGTAAGAATAATTTTGCTTTTTTATTTTATTTTTATTACAGGAAATGGTTTTTGCAGTCAAATAAAAGATGGTCAAAAACATGTGTCTTTATTTCATTAAAATGATTTTTAATTAAAGTGTGTGTGTTTTATTTTTATTTCATGCAATAGGATTAATAATTGATAGTTGTCTAATTGACAGCTCTCAATTATTAACCTGGCTTAAGGTCACCTTTCAATTGCAATGTGGCTTTAACCCCATATTAACCCATTCGCCACCTCTACAGGGCAATGGGAATAGACGGGCAAAGTGCCAGAAAGGGCGAATCTAATTATAGATTTGTCTTTTCTGGGGTGTCTGGGGGCAGATGTTAGTAGCCAGGGGGGGCCAAAAATAATGGTCCCTCTCTGGGCTATTATTATCTGCCCCCATTCGCTGGCTTTGTCTGTCTGGTTGCGAAAATAGGGCGGGAGCCCACGCATTTTTTTTAAACAATTTTACACCTCATATATATATATATATATTATATAATATATATATACATGTCATTGAATTTGTGACACATATATATATATATTTATATTTATAGTTCATACACTTCTACATAGTATAATAGCCGCTAAGTCAATTGACGGCTTTTGTGAAAATGCAGAACCCGACATGAAATGACACTTGGTGTACATAGGGTTAACCATGTCTTTTCATGTCCTTTGCTATCTGATTTGCACAAACAACTACATCAGTCTATGTGTGCAAAATTTCACACCTGTAGGGGTTAATTAAAGGTGTAAATTCGTAGCAAAAAAGTCCGTTTTTTTTTACAACGAATTTACACCTTTAATTAACCCCTACAGGTGTGAAATTTTGCACACATAGACTGATGTAATGTTTGTGCAAATCAGATTGCAAATGACATGAAAAGACATGGTTAACCCTATGTACACCAAGTGTCATTTCATGTCGGGTGCTTCTGTCTTTTCACAGAAGCCGGCTTTACCCGGCAATTGAATCAGAGGATATTTTACTATGTAGAAGTGTATAAACTATACATATATGTATATATATATGTCACAATGACATGTATATATATAATATATATATATATATATGTATTCTATGTGTGTATATTTAGTGTTTACAAGGAAATAAAGGTTTTTTTTAGTTGCGATATTTTGTTCCCATAGACTTTACATGGGACTTCCGGTATCGGAATCGGATATCGCCGATATTTAGTGATATCGGCGATACCATTCCGATCCGATATTTTTAGATATCGAGCAGTATCGCTCGAACATCTAAGTTACGTACAACACTGCAGCACAGACAGCCTCAATCCGCAACAAGCCTAGATCCATGCAACTGGCTAAGCCTGGCCATGTATCCAGCTTAGAGACCCAAAACTTGAATGGGGAAGAGCCATCTGGGAGTACACTGAGAGGGAACGACATGTAGTCTGTCACCATCTTACGGAAACGTTGCCTCCTGCTGACTGGAGCCGTCTCGGATGGTGTAGACATTTGTGGCGCTGCCACAAAACTTCACCACATTTGGAACATACTGGTCTTGCCCTGTGCAGAGGCGCTGGTTGTGCTCCCTCTTGTTGCAGAGCTGTCTCCACTGCCTCGACGCACAGAGCTGCTTTGTAAAGCAGTAGCAGCAGCAGTGCTCTGGGCTGGAATGGAGAACATTATGGATTGCACCAGTGTGTCTTGGTACTCCCGCATTTTACGCTCCCGGTTCAACGGTGTGATGAGGCTTTGTAAGTTGTCCCGGTAGCGAGGGTCTAGGAGGGTGTACACCCAATAATCAGACGTGGTGAGAATGTGGGCGATGCGGCGGTCGTTTCTCAGGCACTGCAGCATGAAATCAACCATGTGCTGCAGACTCCCAACTGGCCAAGAAACGCTGTCCCCTGCAAGAGGCGTAATCTCTGCCTGCTCTGCATCACCCCACCCTCGCTCTACATACTGACTAGAGCGTTGTGTACCTCCCTCTGGAGCGATGTCTTCCTCCTCCATTGACTCCTCCTCATCCTCCTCACAAAGTGAGCCCTGCCCAGCCCTTTGTGAGGAACCACGTTGCGCTGACTGTCCAGAAGGTGATGGAATTTGTGACTCCTCATCCTCCACCTCTTCCAAAACCTCATCTCTTAGTGCTTGCAGTGTTTTTTGAAGCAGGCAGATAAGGGGGACAGTCAGGCTGACTAGTGCATCATCTGCACTCGCCATCCGCGTTGACTATCAAACGCACGCAAAACGTGGCAGATGTCCTTCATAGAGGCCCACTCAGTAGTGGTGAAGTGTGAACGGCGCAAATTGCGAGTTGATTGCGCCTGATGCAGCTGATACTCCATTACTGCTGGCTGCTGCTCACACAACCGCTCCAACATATGTAACGTGGAATTCCACCTGCTGGGTACGTCACATATGATGCGATGTTCAGGAAGGCAAAATCTGTATTGCAGAGCTGCAATGCGCGATCTGGCCATGCTGGAATGTCGCAAGTGAGCGCACTCTAGGCGGACCTTGTGCAGCAGTGCATCAAGATCCGGATAGTCCCTCAAAAAACTCTGCACGACCAAGTTGAGCACATGTGCCAGACATGGTATGTGAGTGAGGTTGCCAAGGCCCAGAGCTGCCACCAGATTTCGGCCATTGTCACACACTACCAAGCCTGGCTGGAGATTCGCTGGCAAAAACCACACGTCGCTCTCCTGCTTGATGGCATTCCAGAGCTCCTGCGCAGTGTGGCTTCGATTCCCCATGGGAATTAATTTCAGGACGGCCTGTTGACGTTTGGCCACGGCTGTGCTCATATCGGTCGCAACAGGTAAGCGTTCACGGGTCCATGTGGAGGTAGACCGTGACGGCTCCTGCAGCGATGATTCTGAGGAACTGGAGTAGGAGGAGGAGTCAATGTGGACAGACTTGATTCCTGCAATCCTTGGAGTTGGCAGAACACGTACAGCGCCACTCGCAAGATCTGTACCCGGCTCCACAACATTGACCCAATGGGCAGTGAGGGAAAGGTATCGTCCCTGGCCATGGGTACTGGTCCACGCATCGGTGGTCAGGTGGACCTTGCTACTGACGGCGTTTAGTAGCGCATGTTTAATTTTTCCCTCAACATGCTTTTGCAGACCAGGGACGGCTTGCCTGCTGAAATAAAATCGGCTGGGCACATTGTATTGTGGGACTGCCAATGCCATTAAGTTACGGAAACTGTCAGTCTCCACCAGCCTGAATGACAGCATTTCAAGGGACAGGAGTTTTGCAATGCCAGCATTCAGAGCCTGTGCTCGTGGATGGTTTGCCGAGTATGGCCGTCTTTTATCCCATGCCTGTGCTACCGATGGCTGTTTTGTGGCCTGGGAGTGTGAGGATGACAGGGAACTTGCAGCTGTGGGTGGAATAACACTGGGTCTCGGACAACAGTGACAGAGGTTCTTCCATGGCGATCCTGTGAGGAAGCCGAACCAGCTGTGTGTGAGCTGGAGGAAGAGGCTCCAACACGAGCTGAAGATGTAGGTGCTGCTGTAGGTTGGCCTACATCTCCAGTGTGTCTTTGTAACTGAACCACGTGCTTTGACCGCACATGTTTCCACATATTTGTGGTATTAAGGTTACTGACACTTTTACCTCTTTTTACTTTTTGATTACACAGCTTGCATTTGACATAGCAAATATCATCTGCAAGTGTGTCAAAAAAGGACCACGCAGTGCAAGTCCTGGGAGCGCCCGTTTTTGCTGTTGGAAGAGAACTGCTACGAACGGATGCCAAACTGGAGGCTACAGGCAACCGAGTCTGCAGCCTACCTCTCCCTACTGTTTGGACCGTTGGGGCAATCTCTTCCTCAGAGCTGCTACCACCACCTTCCTGTTCCTCACGCCATGTTGGGTCTTGGACCTCATCATCTCCACTACCCTCTTCCAACACCTGCTGCTGTTGGGTGGTCTGGCCAGCACCATGCTCAACAGAAACTGGCACCTGAGTCTCATCATCATCAGATGCGTTCTGCGGTGTGCTGACCATCGGCACTGGCTCACCCGCCTCTTCACATTCAGAGAGACACAGCTGTTGCGCATCACTGCATACTGCCTCTTTTTCACATTCCAGAATGCTGCTTGGCTGGACCCCTGTTTGCAAGCCAACAGATTCTGAGAACAGAAGCAGAAACTCAGCTGGCTCCTTTACAGAGCTCTCTGAATGCCTGGGCAATTTGGCAGGCGGTGAAGAGACAGATGGTTGTTCAACAGTGCTGTGGTCCTGAGAGGAGGTGTAAGCAATTGAAGTCGATGCATTGGCTGCCATCCAACCAACAACGGCTTCAATTTGTTCTTCCCGCAGCAGGGGGGTACGCCGAGCTCCTACAAAAGTGCGCATAAAGGAACGCTCACGGGGAAAACTGGTGGATGCTGTGTCACTGGGTGCGGCAGCAGCCACAGAATCCCCACGTCCTCTCCCTGCTGAAACTCCATGGCAACGACCACGTGCCTTACTCCCTGCCTTCTTCATCTTGGTAGATTGATAAAGAAAGTCAGAAAAGTTATAAGGCCTAAGTGTGGTTATTCCTCAGAGACTGCAGTGAACACTGCAGACAACTGTTCAGTAGCTGTGAAAGGCCCCTTTGTGTACTTCTATAGTGTTTGCAACCAATGTATTGTATACGGATGGAAGCGCGTCACACTAATAGATTAGATTTTTTTTCAAATATAATGGAGCAGCACCAATTTGAGAAAAATGTGAAGGATGAGGCAGTGACACACGCTCAGCAGACTACAACCTGCAGTGGTTGAAGAACTAACTGGAGCGTAATCGGCACTCAAAAAATGAAAAGCTCACAGACTACAGTGAACACTGCTCACAACTGTTCACTATCTGTGAAAGGCTCCTTTCTGTACTTCTATAGTGTTTGCAACCAATGTATTGTATACGGATGGAAGCGCGTCACACTAATAGATTAGATTTTTTTCAAATATAATGGAGCAGCACCAATTTGAGAAAAATGTGAAGGATGAGGCAGTGACACACGCTCAGCAGACTACAACCAGCAGTGGTTGAAGAACTAACTGGAGCGTAATCTGCACTCAAAAAATGAAAAGCTCACAGACTACAGTGAACACTGCACACAACTGTTCACTATCTGTGAAAGGCTCCTTTCTGTACTTCTATAGTGTTTTCAACCAATGTATTGTATACGGATGGAAGCGCGTCACACTAATAGATTAGATTTTTTTCAAATATAATGGAGCAGCACCAATTTGAGAAAAATGTGAAGGATGAGGCAGTGACACACGCTCAGCAGACTACAACCAGCAGTGGTTGAAGAACTAACTGGAGCGTAATCTGCACTCAAAAAATGAAAAGCTCACAGACTACAGTGAACACTGCACACAACTGTTCACTATCTGTGAAAGGCCCCTTTCTGTACTTCTATAGTGTTTGCAACCAATGTATTGTATACGGATGGAAGCGCGTCACACTAATAGATTAGATTTTTTTCAAATATAATGGAGCAGCACCAATTTGAGAAAAATGTGAAGGATGAGGCAGTGACACACGCTCAGCAGACTACAACCAGCAGTGGTTGAATAACTAACTGGAGCGTAATCTGCACTCAAAAAATGAAAAGCTCACAGACTACAGTGAACACTGCACACAACTGTTCACTATCTGTGAAAGGCCCCTTTCTGTACTTCTATAGTGTTTGCAACCAATGTATTGTATACGGATGGAAGCGCGTCACACTAATAGATTAGATTTTTTTCAAATATAATGGAGCAGCACCAATTTGAGAAAAATGTGAAGGATGAGGCAGTGACACACGCTCAGCAGACTACAACCAGCAGTGGTTGAAGAACTAACTGGAGCGTAATCTGCACTCAAAAAATGAAAAGCTCACAGACTACAGTGAACACTGCACACAACTGTTCACTATCTGTGAAAGGCTCCTTTCTGTACTTCTATAGTGTTTGCAACCAATGTATTGTATACGGATGGAAGCGCGTCACACTAATAGATCACTGTTAATTTCTATTGAATGGAGCTGCACCAATTCCACAAAATAAAATAAAAAAAAGAGTCAGTGAGTGACACGTGCAGATGCCTACAAACAGCGGTGGATGCAGAGCAAACTGCAGCGTCACCTGCACTCTTACACACACACCTTGCACAGAGCTGTTAAAACAACACTGCAAGGCAAAAGGAAGCTTTACACAGCGGTTGGTAAACTAGCCTGCCTAAAGCACAGTACACAAAATCGCAATCTCTAACTGTCCCTCAGAGTCAGCAGAGCAGCGTTCTGTCCCAACTGAGTTCACAGCACAGTGACGCTAAAATGGCGGCGGCGCCTTTTATGGTGCATTCTGACATCATTTCAGCAGCCAATCACAGCCATGCCATTAGTTAACATGACCGCAGCAGTACAGGATGTGCCCACACTTCGTAGGATTCCTCATTGGCTGACTAAAATCACAGTGCCTCTCAAAGAATTATGGGAACTTCCGATTCCGGTATACGATATATGAAAAATATCGGAACTAAGTATCGGAATTCCGATACAGCGAATATCGGCCGATACCCGATACTTGCCGTATCGGAATGCTCAACACTACTCAAGAACGTCTTTAAATTTTACTAAGCAGTAAATTGCAGTTAACTTACAATCTCTGTCTGATAATATACAGTTGTTCTTAAAAGTTTATATACCCCTGCTGAATTTTTGCTTTCTTGGCCTTTTTTCAGAGAATATGAATAATAACACCTAAACTTTTTCTGCACTACAGAGGGGGCAATACATGGTATTAATAAATGGGGTATGTGACCTTTGATCAGGGTCATTTGGATGTTTTGGGTTGTCATTATGATTTAAAAGAGAAAACACAGTAGTTTGACAATAAATGGCTTCACCCAACCATTGACCATGACTGGAGAAAAATGTTTGGTGTTATCATTTATATTCTCTGAAAAAAGACCAAAAAAGCAAACATTTTGCTGGGGTATGTAAACTTTTGAGTACAACAGTAAATTTATGAAGATGGGATTAACCATTTAAATAAATTATCAGCAATGCATGACTTTCTGCTCCATAATTGTACCCAACAGTTACAGCATCTCTTTGTTTTTTTTTGTAATACAGGTTCAAATAAGACAGCTATCTGATGAAAATAGTCTCATCCTGAAGACAGCTAAACTATATGGTTATGAAGTAGTCGATACATTCAGTATTACTATGGGACGTTATAAGGAATTCCTGCAAGGAAAATGTGGCTGTCACTTTCATGAGGTATTTATCATTTTCTTGTCCCCACCTATAAATAGAGAACTAGGTCTTCTTGTTCTCAAAATCATTTGAGGCTCAACTACAAGACCCCTACTAACTGAATGTTTCATCATAAAATAGTTGATTGTTAGACAATATAAGATTATATTAACAGTACTTATTAAACAGGTAAATTACATTATACAAAATTATACAACAAAATAAATTACACAAATAAGAAAATTGTCACTCTATTACTGTTTTCCTGTGATAATATTGTGCATGCCTCTTAGAGGTATTATCCCACTTTAGGCATTTAGGGACATCTGTATACAAGTTGAAGAGATTTTTACTAAATTTGAAAGTTATCCCCTACCCATAGTATGGCCTTTGACACTCCCGTCAAGAATGAATGGAGCAGAGGTATGCATGTTTGACTTTTGCTCTATTTAAATGGGGCTCTTCAGAGCCTCATTTCTAGGATTGGTGATGGTCGCAGTGGTCCGATCTTCACCAATTACAAAGTAATGCCCTATCTTCAGAACAGCAGCTAATGTCCAAACTTGGTACAAGCCCTTTAAGGAAAGGAGAAAAGTTTGGTGTTGATACTGTTCTTTCTATAATCTATAGAACATTGGTGTCCAACCTCAAGGTCTCAGTCAGACGACATTTTCAGCTCTAACTCTATAAAATGTAAGACAATGTCTTACGATGCCCCATCCCTTTAAATGAGATTACATAGCTGTCGGACATGTCAGTGTGCAGGCCAGGTACTGAGAATGGATCAGCGCAACAACACTTTTTCTAGAAGTCACTTGCTAAGATACACAGATTTAGGAAGCTGAAGTCACTGAACATATTTGTAGTGTGCACCCTTTCCCAAGGCCACATGCTCACCGCACAAATAATACATCAATTCCAGCTGTCCTTTCCTATTATTGGTGATGCTGCAGGAATGTGAGTAATGACAATCTATACGTGACAATCTCAGTGGTTTTGTGAATGATGCTGAGTGTAAACATGTGAGATAGACAAAGCCCAAGCTAGCACTGTTATGTGCCTACATTTAATAGTGCTACAGTAGTTTTCAAAATAATAGCAGTCCAATATGACTAACCAGATTAATCACTATTTATGGTATAAATTATATTTCCACATGTTAAACAATTTACCGGTTGGTGCTACAGTAGTTTCTAAGGAAACCAACAGACTCCACAATCATGATCTGCATGTTTTTGAGTCTGTGTATTATAATAATCAATTGAAAGGGCGTGAGTTCAGAATAATAGCAGTGTGGAGTTCAATTAGTGAGGACAATCATTCTGTGAAGAATCAGGTGGGAATCAGGTGGCCCTTATTTAAGAGTGAAGCCAGGACAAGTTGTATAAGCATTTCTCCTTGAAAGCCTGAGAAATATGAGTCGTTTGAGACATTGTTCAGAAGAACACAGTACTTTGATTAAAAAGTTGATTGGAGAGGGTAAAGCTTATAAAGAAGTGCAGACAATGAAAGGCTGTTCAGCTAAAATGATCGCCAATACTTTAAAATGGAAAGCCAAACCAGAGAGACGTGGTAGAAAACGGAAGACTACCATTCGAATGGATGTTACATACTTAAGGTAATAACCGGTTCATGCAGCATTACATGAACATTCGATTCTTATACTTTTGGCTGGTCCGAACAACGAAAGCAATTGTTAGCATCTACCTTCCGTGTCTCCCCTTTTTCCTCATAGATTGTAAGCTTGCGAGCAGGGCCCTCATTCCTCTTGGTATCTGTTTTGATCTATGTGTTTATTGTTATGCTGTAATGTCTATTGTCTGTACAAGTCCCCTCTATAATGTAAAGTGCTGCGAAATATGTCGGCGCCATAGAAATAAAATTATTATTATTATTATTATTATTATGGAAGAATAGCCAGAATGGCAAAGGCTCAGCCAATGATCAGCTCCAGGATGATCAAAGACAGTCTCAAGTTACGTGTCAGCACTGTGACAGTTAGAAAATGCCTGTGTGAAGCTAATCTTTTAGCAAGAAGTCCCGGCAAAGTCCCACTGGTAAAAAAAGACATGTACTAAAGCGGATATAATTTGTCAAAGAACACATCAACTGGCCTAGAGAGAAATGGAGAAAAATGTTGTGGACTGATGAAAGTAAAATTGTTCTTTTTGGGTCCAAGTGCTGCAGACAGTTCGTCAGACGACCCCCAAACTCTGCATTCAAGCCACAGTACACTCTGAAGACAGTGAAGCATGGTGGTGCAAGCATCATGATATGAGCATGTTTATCTTACTATGGTGCTGGACCTATTAACTGCAAATCAGGGATCATGGACCAGTTTGCATATATTAAAATACTTGAAGAGGTCATGTTGCCTTATGATGAAGAGGATATGCCCTAAAAATGGCTGCTTCAACAAGACAACGACCCTAAGCACACCAGTAAACGAGACAAAATCTTGGTTCCAATCCAACAAAATTGATTCTATGGAGTGACCAGCCCAATCCCCAGACCTTAATCCGATAGAACACTTGTGGGGTGACATTAAAAATGCCGTTTTTGAGGCAAAGCCAACAAATTGTGGGATGTAGTCCAAGCATCCTGGGCTGGAATAACCGTTGACAGGTGCCATAAGTTGGTTGACTCTATGCAACATAGATGTGAAGCAGTTCTAAAAAAACTGAACTGTGGGTATACAACTAAATATTAGGTTAGTCATTCACAGGAATGCTAAATCTACAAAAAAAAGTACATATTATGAGATGGTAAAGACAAATGCGGGCACTGCTATTTTTTAGAACAGCCAAATGTTCATTTTTTGTAATTTTCTGTAAAGTAGTTAAACATTATATACATTTCTCTTCATGTTTTCAATTAGAAAACAGTGTGCAATGTTCCCAATGCATGGAAACAAAAACTAGTATAAAGATTTTGTGTTTAACTCATGGTTTTGTATACTACTGTATGTCCAAAAATCAGAACTGTCGCAGCTCAGGTAACTCACAAGTTGCAACAGATGCCCCTTGAAAGCTGTTAGTCTGTGGGACTGGAAATCCATGACTGAAGGGAAATCCAGATGTTTGGAGTAAAGGAGGTCATAGACTTCCTAGTGGCATGCACCTGCTTTGTGCCTAGCTTTACATATAGCGGGAAAATTTGGCCACACTTGTAATGGGGGGTATTCTCTGGCTGTCACTCTTAACAGTGGCATCCTCAGTGACAGTGGCAGTGACAGTTTTGATACATGAATGTAAGAATGAAAAATGGCTTAAATAGCTTTAAAAGATTTGTCTGAGAGTTAAAGGGTGTGTCCACCTCTGGGGGCATTGTTTTTTTTACTTAACTGCACGTATTTAGGATCAAACAATCAATTGTGCAATTGGGTTTCATTAAAGCACCACTCCAATGGTTTTTTTTATTATTATTTCAGAGCTTGGGTGGTGTCAATAATCTAAGTTCCGTGCCCCTAGTATTCTACTCACCAGCCGCCATCTTCATCTGTTATCAGAGATGCTCCAGTCGGTCTTCTGCAGGTGGCCAACCCCTTGAAAAAGTTAACTGCCACTCCAGCACCGATAGCCATGTGGACCCCCGTGTTTACTTTCCAGAAGCAATGATGTGTCACACTGGAGACTGGTTGCAATGTGTTGTTCCCCGCTGCCAGGTTTTTGTTTTTGTTTTGTTTTGATTTTTAACCCTTGGATAACCCCTATAAACCTTATGAAATGAGCCTTGCTAATCAGGTGCAGTTGTAGCAGAATCAAACTATTTTCTTTTCTTTCCAGGGTGTCTAGAGCAAATGTCTGTACAATAAATTGGCAATTTAAGACATAATAATTTTAAACAGCCGTTATCTATAATGCTGGATTTAGTCTCAAGGGATTATTTCAATTTTATCTCAAGATGATGATAACGATGATGTTGATGGCCAGATAATTAAATGAATAAATAGGCCACAGTGCTGGTTATGGGTTCCAACAATCTGCACAACTGTCTTTAATTAATGTCTTGTTCAGAATAGGAGAGTGTTTTATGTCAAGAGTAATTGAAGTTTTTCTGAACCTTGTCATAGCAGGTGACAAATTAAGTAACAAATATAGTAGAGAGAAAAAGAATGACATTGTGCTGGGCCTACTAATCAAATGTGGCGCTACTGATGTCAATAGATTTAAAGGAGTTGAGCCGGACTATTACTATGGGCCTAAGAACTAACAGGCATGTAGTTGCTAAATACTAATCTCTACCGGCACAAGTGGGTCACCGACCGCTCCTGCCGGTGATACAGTGTCTCCATGCCAACAGAGCAGTTCTTATTCTTCCACTGTGCTCTGTTGACGGGCTGTGACTGACGACATCATGCTGATTGACAGCAGGTTCCTAACAGTGAGGCAGTGGGATACTGGCAGTCAATCAGCATGGCGTAAGCAGTCAGATCCAAAGAGAAGCCACTGCTCTGCTGGTGTGATTTCAGCGGAAGCCATTAACTCGCTGGCAGAAGTGGTCTGTTACCGCTCTGAGTTGGTAGATTGGTGTCGGGCACAATGGGAAGGTTGTTAGCTACTGCCTGTTAGTTCTTATTCCCATTGCAAAAACAAGTATATAGTCCTGGATAATGCCTTTTAAGAACTCACAGCTTTGGTCCAGCGGTTATGAACTTCCAAGTCTTTTTACTCAACTCTAGTTACAATGACTTGTTGTAAGGCTACAGGCACACTGTTTTTATTCAGGCAGATTCCACCTGGTCAGGAACCATTGGTATAGACAATGGGAAGTAGTTTTTTCTAGTCATGTCTTTCCGTAATAATAAAATATTTAGAAATATATCTGTACATGGAACATCCTAATCAATAATTTCCTAACAAGTACAAAAGGGTAAAATAAAACAACTGTGACTTATCTTATGTTTCCATATTTCCATTTAGGTTGTGAAATCCCAAGAAGTAAAAGAAAAGAAAATGAAGCTAATAAAAAACTACACAATTGGTGACAAAATATTCCCCCCAGTTCACGACAATCTGTTACAATTATCACGATATCATGTCCAGGGTCCAGTGAATCAGGTGTATTCCGAAATCCTTCTCAGCCGAATGTGTATGTGACCAAGGAGCTAGACAGGAGAGTTACACTACAGCTCGATATCTTCCTGTACAGCAGGTACAGACTGAGCAGACTATAAGCTTCACAAGCTGGATGATGCCGCCACTCACCGGAATCTACTCGTACACACAGGGGTCATCCCTCACCAGCTCTTCTCTCCTCTTTGATGGAGTGCAATGTCTGACAATTTTACACATTTCTGATGGACAGAAATCTGCTTCATTCACTGGAACACCTATTGTCATATCATACTTACCTTCCGGACCACCGTCACATTTCCAATGCTGGTTCTGTATCCCTGGTAGGTAAGTAGCCACAGATAGTCTGCAGCCTTCTCTATTCCATAAGTGTAGAAGCCTGCTCTGGCAGAATAATTAAGGCTGCAGACAATCATCGGCTACTGATTGGCTGCAGTGGTCATGTGACAATGTCACACGACTCCCAAGAAACACAGTGGACGAGCAGAATTGGTTCAGTAGGTAAGTTTTTATTTTTTTTGCAGACTGATGCTATTATGAATGCGCTGTCCAATAGTGGGCTACCCCTTTAAATCACACACATTATTTATGCAGTTTCCATAGGATATTTCTTTTTTTTAGGGAAAGCAAAGAGTGGATACAAAAGCAATGGGAAATATGAATGAAGGCCTTAAATGGAAGTTGTTATTAAAAAATGGCTTATTATTTAAATCATGTTTTATGTTACATGTATTTAAAAAAATATTTGCAGTGTTTTTTTTCATATTACGATTTTTATTAAAAAAACAAAAGCAAAAATAGTGCAATTGACACACTGGCTAATGGAGTTTTTTAGAATCATATCTGGTGCCCTTTTAGGAAGAGTTCATTTTTATAAGAGTTTTCTTATCTTTTGAGGCCGAATTACAGTGACAGGTAACATCTCTATACCCCGCTGATAACACAGGTTTAAGGAGATAGACATACTGCCCATGTTCCCCCTTGAAGACACGCGTATTGTAACGTGTAAAACACATTTAATAGATACCTGACGCGTTTCTGGCACAAGGTAGTGCCCTTAGTCATTGGATATAAAAAGGAAAGCAAACATGGAAATATAAAGAAATAACCAATCCTGAAACACTGATAATTAATTTAGGATGCAAGCATTTGAGAGGCAGACAAATACAGCAACATTAAACGAGATTTCTACAAAACTAATAAATGTAATACGGATCATTTCTATAATTCATACCATTAGGGAATTTGGTATTTAAAGTAAAATCCATTATGCCTCACTTATGGTGGGGCATGAAAGACGTCCCTTGCCCTTGGCAGCCGCCCCACCCCATGTTACACAGGTCACCATAGGTGATGTCACAGCTGACCCAGCTCCCACTCCCTTCACAATAACCTTTGCACAGGTTCATTAGAAGCTTCAATACTAACATTAAGCCCCCGTCTCACACAGCGATCTCGCTAGCGAGATCGCTGCTGTGTCACTAGTTTTGTGACGCAGCAGCGAGCTCCCCAGCGATATCGCTGTGTGTGACATTCAGATACGATCAGCCCCCCTGCTGGGTATCGCTGATCGTCGCTGAATGTCCTGGACATTTTTTTGATCGCTGGTCTCCCGCTGGCCAGCACGCATCGCTGCGTGTGACAGGCGGGAGACCAGCGATCCGCTGGTAACCAAGGTACACAGCGGGTTTCCAGGCCGGGGCTGTGCCTAGAAACCCGCTGTGTACCTTGGATACCAGCGCCCTGATGCAGGGAGCTGGTAACCAAGGTACACAGCGGGTTTCCAGGCACCGCGCAGCGCCTGGAAACCCGACGTGTACCTTGGTTACCAGCTCCCTGCATCAGCGGGCTGGTATCCAACGTACACTGCGGGTAACTAAGCGACGTTACCCGCAGTGTCGCTGTGCTGATCGCTGCCTGTTTGGCAGCTCAGCAGCGATCATGTAGCGACACACCAGCGATCCTGATCGTTGTCGGGATCGCTGGTGTATCGCTGTGTGAGACAGGGGCTTTAGGGTCGGGGCCTGACCCCTGTGGTTATGTAAATGCATTGTTTCCTGAAACAAAAAGAAGTTAGAATCTAAAAAGGCCACAGTGACCAGTATGAAAATTGCACGATTTCTATTTTGTTCTAATAACGATTGAAAAAAAAAGATGTAAAAAAAAATCATTTTTTTAAACCACCACTCCAGCATTTTTTTTATTTCAGTGCTGCAGTGGTGCAAGAAATCGAAGTTCCCTGACCCTAGTATTATAATCACCAGTCACCGTTTTCAGCTCTTCCTGGTGTTGGTCACAAGCTCTCAATGCAAGTCTATGAAGGCCTCGTTTTGGCCACGTTCTGGCTCTCATAGACTTATATAGAGTAGTGACTTCTGGCTCGCACAGAAAACACTGGAGCGATGTGGCAGATCACAACCTGCAGAAGACCAACCGCAGCAGCACTGATTATAGATGAAGACAACACTGGTGAGCATACTAGGGGCAGGGAACTTAGATTAGTTAACACTCCAGCGCTGAAATAAAAATAAACTCTGCAGTGGTTTACATTTTGCACACAAAAACCTGATTCAGTCAATAGTCTATTGATAGCTTAACTTTAACCCCTTAATGACCCCAGCTTTTTTTCTATTTTGCTTTTTCGTTCCTCGCTCCCCTTCTTCCCAGAGCCATAATTTTTTTATTTTTCCGTCAAAATGGCCATGTGAGGGCTTATTTTTTGTGGGACGAGTTTTACTTTTCAACAACATCATTGGTTTTAGCATGTTGTGTACTCGAAAATAGGAAAAAAATTCCAAGTGCGGTGAAATTGCAAAAAAAGTGCAATCCCACACTTGTTTTTTGTTTGGCTTTTTTACTTGGTTCACTAAATGCTAAAACCGACCTGCCATTATGATTGTCCAGGTCATTATGAGTTCATAGACACCAAACATGCCTAGGTTCTTCTTTATCTAAGTGGTGAAAAAAATTCCAAACTTTGCTAAAAAAAAAAAAAAAAAAATTGCGCCATTTTCCAATATCCGTAGCATTTCCAATTTTCGTGATCTGTGGTTGGGTGAGGGCTTATTTATTGCATGCCAAGCTGACGTTTTTAAAGATACCATTTATGTGCAGATACGATCTTTTGATCGCCCGTTATTGCATTTTAATGCAATGTCGTGGCGACCAAAAAAAGTAATTCTGGCGTTTCAATTTTTTTCCCGCTATGCCGTTTAGCGATCGGGTTAATCCTTTTTTTTATTGATAGATTGGGCGATTCTGAATGCGGCGATGCCTAATATGTGTATGTGTGATTTTTTTTATTGTTTTATTTTGAATGGGGCAAAAGGGGAGTGATTTAAACTTTTATTTTTTTAATTTTTTCATATTTTTTAAAACATTTTTTTTAAATTTTGGCATGCTTCAATAGCCTCCATTGAGACTAGAATCATCCACTACTTGATCGCCTCTGCTACATATAGGCGATGAGCAGATCGCCTATATGTAGCAGAATTACTGCATTGCTATGAGCGCCGACCACCGGGTGGTGCTCATAGCAATGCCTCATCAATAACCATAGAGGTCTCCATGAGACCTCAGGTTGTTATGGCAGCGCATTGCTGACCCCCGATCATGTGACGGGGGTCGGCGATGCGCGTATTTCCGTGCTGGCGGCCGGAGGCGCTGATTAAAACCCGCTGTCAGTGTTTGACAGCCGTCCTCTTCTTTACGTCCCGTAGCGGCTCCTGCGTCCTCCTGCGTCGCAGCTCCTCCCGTCGCGGCTTTGCGTCCCGTGCGGCTCCTGCGCAGGCGCACTGATCTGCCCTGGTAAGGGCAGAGCAGAGTACTGCAGTGCGCAGGTGCCGGACCTCTCTGACCTTTCCAGGCGCCTGCGCACTGCAGTACTCTGCTCTGCCCTCAACTGGGCAGAGCAGCACGCCTGCGCCGGATCCACGATGGGAAGCAAAGAAGAGGATGGCTTCGCTAGAAGATGGGAGGTGCCGGACCGAACCGCGACACCCATCGGACCGGACTGGAGGCGGACCGCCCCTGGGTGAGTATAACATAACTTGTTTTTCTTCTCTTTAGGTGACATCGGGGCTTATCTACAGCATTATAGAATGCTGTAGATAAGCCCCTGATGGCGGTGGCCGCATCTTACATTCGAAAAATGGGCTGACAGATTCCCTTTAAGGAACAATCAGGAACAATATATGATAAGCTAATCAGTAGTAAATCATTTGTGTGTCTCTATCTGTACAGCATCTACAGCAGGCTCCTTCTCTCATACACAGACACAGGAAAACAGGAAATACAGTCACATGCTCTCCCTGTGTGAGCCTCTGGGAGTTTTTTTTGCTCTAACTTTATGAACAGCATACAAATCTAGCAACTAAACACTCATAGACAGGAATGGAGTTGTTGCACCAAATATATTCCAACAAAAACCCGCAGCAAAAATTGCAAGTGTGATTTCAGTGCAACATATGCTATCTTTGAGAATTATAAACTTATAGTGGAGAAAATACGAAGATGCCGAGGTTAGGTAGAAGCACCACTAGAAAATGACCTGAATGTAACCAGCTACATCGCTGTATATTATATGTATGTATATATATATGTGTACAGGGATAATCATTAGCGTTTTATAATAGTCTATATTTTTACTTTACGAGGTGATAGGAAAGTGTGTCTAATTGTGTAATTGGACCTAAATGGCTAACATTTTGTGATCAGATGTAACATGCCCATATAGTCTGCAATTACCTGCTATTGTACAATATAAAACAAAGCCACTGTGTCTACTTCATTAGCTAAGTGACTTGTAAATAACAGAATGTAGCTGATGAGAGATTTGTGGCTAGTTTCGTGTTTCAGTTCTGTCAATTCTGACTATTATTGCACCGTATCTGTAAAATTAAATCTACAATTAAACAATTAAAACCAAATGCATGAGATCATACAGTAGTTGATTTTGTCTCATAAAGATCAATACATTATATAGATACATAATTCACACATAAACACGAGTGTCCAGTACCATTCCCTGCACGCACAGTCGCATTTTATAACAGTCTACTAAGGGTGCAGAAACAGCCTAGTCAGTATATTCAGATGTTTCTGTAACTCCCGCAGTCCATAATATAAGGATCATCTGTGTAAACCAGCCCCCTTCTGTATCTCTGAGTCAGCCATGTTGGAGTACGGGAGCTGGGTTTGCTACTGAACTAAGGCCAGTCCGTCAGAGGCCTTCCAACACGTCACTGACACAAGGAGAGGGAAGACGCTCTCTGCCGTGGAGACACCAAAGCGGAACTGGTGCTGCTTTATGTAAAAAAGAATATTAGTAAAATTAATTTATTTCTGCGCATATACAAAACCTTTTATTTAGCTGTTTCTTTGTCTCATAAAGTTATTTCCTATCCATGTGCACTCCCTCCCAAAAACCTGCTCAGGACCATTCTCCTTAAACCAGAACAGGGAGCAGTGACACCCTGTCAACAGAGCTTAGTGGAAGAGATGAAGCTGCTCTGTTGACGTAACATCACCAGAATCAGAAAAAAGGGCAAGAGGAGTTTATGACCACTCTGAGCCGACAGAGATCATCGCCAGGTAGAACATACAGGTAGTTAGCAATTGTGCCTGTATGTTGTTAGTCCTATATGAAAAAATAAGCAATGCCCCGGAATACACCTTTAACATTAACAATTAATTCCACTTGCAATTCCCTGCCTGACCATAAGGTTTGCTGTTAGGGACAATAATATATTTTATAAATTGTAGCAAAATCTACTGTTATTCGGAGGAGTGCTATAAAATACTCTACAGTGCCACCTACGAGGCGGCAACGACAACGACAAGCAATATAATTATTTTAAGGAGATTATGTAGCATTGACCTTCCATTTAATGATTCACAGTTAAAAGGATTTTTTATCACTTTTTTCTCAGTATGTTCTTTCCCCCCAGCAGACACTTATTTTAAAATGACATATATTGCCTTAACAGCTTTATTTATTAGTGTAAGTATATATTTAAAGGGTTATTTTGGAAGCGGAATAAAGAGGCCCTTGCGGCATCTGCTGTATACTTGGAAGGAATCGTTTGACTGCTACATGCTTTCAGGTTTGACATCTTCCCTACTGCAAAGACAGAGATTAAAGAAGTGATTTATCAAATTCTGCCAGCTGCCTTTAAATGTTACATTTACTAATCTTAAGTGCCTGAGGACCTCAGCAAGTATCTGTGACCTTTAATGGTATGCATCTAAGGTGTGATGTCCTGTGCCCACTTATTTCTGTGTCTGTCCACTATGTCTGGGTGACTGATGCTCCCACTGAACTATTCTTCCAATGTATTCATAGTGATGCCAGTATCATCAACCTTTAATAAATTATGTAAATCCTTGGTAGTTACTTACTATTCTGCTTTGATGACATTCCCCTCCAGCTGCCAAAATATTATATTCACTTACATATTTTGAATGCCCTGAAGGATTTTTCTGCAATATTAAAATAAGTCTTTAACACCTTTCATCACTCATCAGAAACATATTTATTTCATGAATTTAAATAAGAAAACAATTTCAAGAAATTCCACTCCCATGTTGATGTATGGATGTTTTAAATACTTTGTACTCATTAGCTGTACATCAAGTTTGTACCAAACTTCAGTAGGATTTTGTGAGGCACAGTAATCATTGATTACTGGCATTTACTGAGAGCAGAGCATAAATGCAGCAGAAAATTTATGGAAATTCTCTCATTTTATTCATATCAGGTCTTTTCCCATGTGTATAAATCAACTACTGAGCTTACTCTTTAGGGTACATTTACCACAAATGCTTTTATTTTGTCCTATACCAAATACCTGCAAAAAAAAAGATAAAATAATGAGCCATCGACTATCTCATGATAATGACACTTGCCAAAAGGTTGGACAAGTTAGGCAGCATGAGAACTGTCAGTTCTTGCAGTTGAAGTATTGAAAGCAGGATAATAGACAAGAGTAAAGGTCTGTTTACACAGACCACCCAGCGGCACTAAATGACCGCTGATCGGTAAACATCTACCGATTGGCACACGTTTAATATCCTGTTTACACGGGGAGACCTCAGTAAACAATGTGCACTGAACAATCTGTAGAAGATCACTCAGGACACTAGTCTGCCATTGTTCTCAGCAGCATGAGTCCTGTTTACACAGGTCAATGCACGGCCAAGAACAATGATCTTTTGCTTATTCATTGGGTGTTTGGCACCCTGTTTAGACTGCAAGATTATTTTGAATGCTCGTTCACAATAATCTTTTCAAGGTTAATCCAAATTGTATTCAATAGAGATGAACGAGCACTAAAATACTCGGATGTTCGTTACTCGAAATGAGCAATTCCTAATGCTTGGATGCTCGTTTCGAATATATTGGGAGTCAATGGGAAATCCAAGCATTTTTCTGGCCAACCCTACAAGGAGGAATAGGGAGCAGTGAAAATGTTGAAATGGATGCGAAAAGTGCTGAATGGAAGGAGAGCAACATGGAAAAGACACCTGTAAGTACCGTATTTTTCGGACCATAAGACGCACATTTTCCCCAAAAAATTTTGGGGGAAAATGAGGGTGCGTCTTATGGTCGCAACATACTTACAAATCCGGTGGCGGCGGTCCCATGGCAGCGGTCCCAATGCAGCCTCCCTCTGCTCTGCAGTGCGGTGGTGTCCGGGCTCTGTAGTGTTATGGCAGCGTGGCTCTGTGCTGCGTGGGGGGCTCCGCCGGCATTTCGTCATAGCCGGAAAGCCCCCCGCAGTTCCGCTGCAGCGACGCGGTGGTTGCTCCCTACAAGACAAGATCTTGCAGCCGAGATCTGAATCTGAGCATGCGCCGCCTCCAGTGGCCATCTTTCCGGAGGCCCCTGCCGGCCATCTTTCAGGAGGCCACCGCGTCACAGCAGCGGAGCTGGGGGGCTTTCTGGCTATGACAAAATGCCGGCAGAGCCCCCACGCAGCACAGAGCCCCGCTGCCGCCACACTACAAAGCCCGGACACCACCGCACCACAGAGCAGAGGGAGGCTGCATCGGGACCGCCGCCACGAGACTACCGCCACCGGATTAGTAAGTATAATGCGACCCCACAGAGCACAGACACCCCACAGAGCACAGCCACCCCACAGAGCACAGCCACCCCACAGAGCATTCCTGCAACACAGAGCACCACCACCGCACCAGCCTGGACTACCGAACGACCCCTGTAACCACTCCTCTAGCTGTGCTGATCCCTTCGCTGGTAAGCTGAATTCGGACTGTAAGACAGACCCCCATTTGACACATTATTTTTTTCCCTATTTTTCTTCTGAAAATTTTGGGTGCGTCTTATGGTCCGGTGCATCTTATAGTCCGAAAAATACGGTATCTCTGACTCCCAGATCGCTGCTGAGTACAATAGTGTCACAATTTTACTTCACTTTAAGAACTGACAATAAAACATTCAAAAGTGAAGAGAAATTAGAGTTTACATGAAAAAAAGTTAAACATTCTTTCCTGTATAATGACTTGTATATAAGGCAAAATTTAAAAAGGATTAACCCCCCTTCCCGACCCATGACGCCTTCGTCGGCGTCATGAAAACCAGTGGCATCCCGACCCATGACGCCGACGTAGGCGTCATGGTATAAATCATGTTCCTGCAGGTTGGGTGACCGGGGTCACTGAAAGGTCACCCAACCCACAGTAACAAGACCCTTTGTACATCACCACAGTGGGGGTGGCTTAACCCCCACGTGGCTACGATCGCTCTGATTGGCTGTTAAAAGTGAAACAGTCAATCAGACCGACTTGTAACATTTCACCAATGAAATTTGGTAAATATTACAATCCAGCCATGGCCGTTGCTGCAGTAGCATCGGCCATGGCTGAACACCGAGTTCCGACCCTCCCCACACCGAGTGACGGCGGCGATCGGCCGCCGCCACCGATTGATGACGGCGATCGGTCACTGCCGTCACTTTCAGCTCCCCTGCGCTCCGGTCCGCTGCCCTCCTCCTTCGCCTTCCGATCCTCCCTCACCTCCCCCAGTCCTCTGGTGTCCCTGGATCCGTCCCGGCATCTGTCTGGGATTCTTCATGGGCGATGCCATCTTGGAAAATGCGCAGTGCGCCGCCGGCCAGCAGATTCAATACATTTGTTTTGATCACTGTGATAAACTCTCACAGTGATAAAAATAAATAAAAAAGTAAATAAACACCCCCTTTATCACCCCCATAGATAGGGACAAATAATAAAATAAAGAAAATATATATATTTTTTTCTATTAGGGTAAGAATTACAGTTAGGGTTAGGTTAGGGTTAGCCTTAAGGTTAGGGTTAGCCTTAGGGTTAGGGTTAGCATTAGGGTTAGGGTTAGGCTGGGTTCATATTGCGCTATGGCAGTCCGTTAGACGGACTGCGTTACACCGCAGTATAACGCGGTGCAACACAGTCCGTTAACGCTGCCATTCACCCCCATTTGCGGGCGCATCACGACGCATGTCGTAAACGACATGCGTTCGCGACATGCCGTCATTCAGTGACGGAGCCTCGGAAGCCGGCTGCAGCGTCTGGGTTCCATCACCGCTAGCAAAGATGAATCATCTGCTGATTCATCTGCGCTAGCGGGTATAGCATAATGCGATCACGTTATGCTATACCATTACCAGCCCGTCAACGCTATGTGTTGAACGGGCTGGTAAAACGTAATGTGAACCTAGCCTTTAGCATTAGGGTTAGAATTAGGGTTACGGTTAGAATTAGGGTTAGGGTTGGAATTTGGGTTAGGGTTGGAATTAGGATTACGGTTAGAATTAGGGTTATGGTTGGAATTAGGGTTAGGGTTGGGATTAGGGTTAGGCTTGTGGTTAGGGTTATGGTTTGGTTAGGGTTGGGATTAGGGTTAGGGGTGTAGGGGTTAGGGTTGTGGTTAGGGGTGTGTTGGGGTTAGGGTTGGAGTTAGAATTGAGGGTTTCCGCTATGTATTCCGAGCTCCGACGTGTGCCCAAACAGTGGTTTACCCCCGCATATGGGGTATCAGCGTACTCAGGAAAAATTGCACAACAACTTTGGGGGTCTAATTTCTCCTGTTACACTAGTAGGGAAAAAAATTGGGGACTAAAAGATCATGTTTCTGGAAAAAAAATGATTTTTTATTTTCACGGCTCTGCGTTATAAACTTCTGTGATGAACTTGGAGATTCAAAGTGCTCACCACACATCTAGAGGAGTTCCTTGGGGGATCTAGTTTCCAAAATGGGGTCACCTGGAGGGGGTACTACTGTTTAGGCACATCATGGGCTCTGCAAACGTAACATGACGCCCGCAGACCATTCCATCCAGTCGGCATTTCAAAACGTCACTACTTCCCTTCCGAGCCCCAAAGTGTGCCCATACAGTAGTTTTCTCCCACTTATGGGATATCAGCGTACTCAGGACAAATTGGACAACATGTTTTGGGGTCTAATTTCTCCTGTTATTCTAGGGAAAATAAAAAATTGGGGGCAAAAAGATCATGTTTTGGAAAAAATATGATTTTTTTATTTTCATGCCAGGGCGTTATAAACTTCTGTGTAGCTTTTGGGGGTTCAAAGTGCTCACCTGTCATGTGTGCATTGCCACGAAGATCGTCGCGGTTGCACATTTTGACTTCTCACAGCTGAGTTGCTGTTTCTTTGTGTTTGGCAGCTAGGGAGTTAATTCTGTCTGTGCTCGGTGCTGGGACTGGGTGCAGTTTCTCCCGGCTGCAATTGATTATTTGTTGATTGGTTTCCTTTAAGTTTCTGGTTGTCTGCTTTGGGAGTTGCCAGTGAAACCCTTCATGCAGACCACAGATAGGAATGAATCTGTATAGACTCTAGTTGAGAGCTCCTTAATTGTTTTAAGCTTAACTTGCTTAGAGTTTATTTCCCAGACCATTTATGTTCCTTCGGTGTTTGAGTGTGTATGCAAGAGAGTGCTATCCTGTCTGTCTTATATGTCTAATCTGTGTATTTAGCTGAGATCAGCCCCTATCCCTTTGGTGGTAATCAGGATCCTTCTTAGGACTGATTACAGGGTTCAGGGTCTGATAGGAGACAGGGTTAGGCTGGAGACTTGGACCTCTGAACCATTATCAGTACCTCCAAGGTAAGGGATTAGTTAGGACCCCAGTGTAGGGTCAGGTTAGACCCCGGTCCTCCTCTTTCCTGTTACAGCTCATCAAGTCCTCAAGATTAACCCTGAGTTCAACTGATATCGTTTCTGCACATCTAGTCCTCAAGATTAACCCTAAGTTCTGCTGATATTGTGTCAGGTAAATCTATTTTATACTTACATTCTGATGTTGCTAAACTATATGTTGTATAGAGTGTGGTTCCTGTATAAATAGTTTACTGACATTGTAGTCATATCATTAGACAGCGTGACATTTTCACTGGCCTAAAAAATTATCTCTAGTTACCATGGATCCAGTAGCCCAGCTGGCTCTGCAGTTGCAGGGATTATCCATGGAGCTGACGGACATTAAGTCCAAAGTTTTGTCTCCCCTGGAGCAAACCAGAGTTGAACCTAAAGTAGCTCTTCCAGATAGGTTCACTGGTGGGCGAGACAAATTTTTTACCTTCCGGGAGGCATGTAAATTATATTTTCGGCTTCGGCCGCGATCATCAGGGAGTGATGAGCAGAGAGTGGGAATTGTTATCTCACTTCTTCAAGGGGACCCTCAATCCTGGGCATTTTCCCTTCCTCCGGGATCCCCGGCTCTACAGTCTGTAGATCAATTTTTTACTGCTCTGGGATTGGTATATGATGACCCAGATCGGGTCTCTCTTGCTGAGACTAAATTACGTAAGATACAGCAGGGAGATCGTCCTGCGGAGGAATTTGCTTCTGAGTTTCGTAGATGGGCCACGGATACTCAGTGGAATGACCCAGCTCTTAGGAGCCAGTTTTGTCATGGGCTTTCTGACAAATTAAAAGACGTTTTGGCTCAGTATGAGTCTCCTCCTTCTCTGGAGGCTGCTATGGCCCTAGCTATCCGTACTGATAGACGGCTTCGGGAGAGGGGTGAGGTAACTCCACTCCCTGTTGTTACTCCACCTACTACTAAAGTCCCTTATGTTGAGGTTCCCCTTGTCTGTTCGGATGAGCCTATGCAGTTGGGAGGGACATCTTTTCGTAGTAGGGGATTGGCGGCACTCCGCAGGACTAGAAGGTGTTTTTTCTGCGGGAAAGAGGGACATTTTGTTGGAGAATGTCCATCCCGTGTCTTGTTAAGTAAAAAGTCGCCGGAAAACTGCTAATCCCAGGTTGTGTGGTGGATGACAACCTGGGAGTATGTATTTCATCCGCCGGTTCTTCTCAGTTCCTTGTACCAGTGGAGGTGGTGTTTGGTACTAGAGTGAAGAGATTGTCTGTTCTTCTGGATAGTGGTTCCGGCGCCAATCTGGTTGACGCTCAGTTTGCTCAGGCTCAAGGTATGCATCTGAGTGTATTGGTCAAACCGATCCCTATTTTTTCCATTGACGCCAGGCCTCTCGGCCAAGGTAGCTTTGTTCATGAGGTTCATAACATTGACCTTCGGGTAGGGGCAATACATAGGGAACAATTATCTTGTTATGTGTTGGAGGGTCTACCTACTCCCATTGTGTTGGGACTTCCTTGGCTGGTTAAACATAACCCTGTAATTAATTGGCAGTCCAGAGAGATAAGCCAATGGGGTGAGTTTTGCAAAAGCAACTGCATGAACACAGTCATCAGTGCGGTCGTACCTAGTACATTGCCTCCTTTTTTGGAGGATTTTGGGGATGTTTTTTCTGAGGAGGGGTGTCGGGAGTTGCCTCCTCATCGTGTGTATGACTGCTCTATTAATCTTCTTCCTGATGCTAAGTTACCTAAAGCTAGGTTGTATAATCTTTCTGGTCCTGAAAGACAGGCTATGAAAGATTATATTTCCGAAAGTCTGGCCAAAGGGCATATTAGACCTTCATCTTCCCCTGTAGCCGCGGGGTTCTTCTTTGTGAAGAAAAAAGATGGAGGCCTACGCCCTTGCTTGGATTTCCGCGAACTTAATCGGATTACTGTTCGAGATCCGTATCCACTCCCTCTTATTCCTGATCTCTTCAATCAAATTGTTGGCGCCAAATGGTTCTCTAAATGGATCTCAGGGGGGCGTATAATCTTATTAGAATAAAAGAGGGGGATGAGTGGAAAACGGCGTTTAACACGCCGGAGGGACATTATGAAAACCTGGTTATGCCTTTTGGTCTGACTACTGCACCAGCAGTATTCCAACATTTTGTTAATGACATTTTTCGTCACCTTGTGGGGGTGTTTGTGGTCGTATATTTGGATGACATTTTAATTTACTCGCCAGATCTTGTGTCTCACCAGGAGCATGTGAGACAGGTGTTGCAGATCTTGCGAGACAATAAACTATACGCCAAACTGGAGAAGTGTGTTTTTGCCGTACAGGAACTTCAGTTTTTGGGTTTTTTGGTGTCAGCCTCCGGTTTCCGTATGGACCCTGAAAAGGTGAGAGCAGTGCTTGAATGGGATCAGCCAGGGGATCTTAAGGCTCTGCAGCGTTTTTTGGGGTTTGCTAATTACTACCGGAAATTTATTTGTAATTTCTCGTCTGTCGTCAAACCTCTCACTGACATGACGAGAAAAGGGACGGATTTTTCTAGGTGGTCGGACAAAGCTTGCCAAGCCTTTTCCTCTTTAAAGAGATGTTTTGCTTCGGCACCCGTTCTCATCCAACCAGATGTATCTCAGCCGTTCATTGTGGAGGTGGACGCGTCTGACGTAGGGGTGGGTGCTATATTGTCCCAGGGTCCGTCCCCTGGTAAATGGCATCCGTGCGCTTTCTTTTCTAAGAAATTGTCGTCCGCCGAAAGGAATTATGATATCGGCAATAGGGAACTTTTGGCCATTAAATTGGCTTTTGAAGAATGGCGTCACTTTTTGGAGGGGGCAGTCCACCCGGTCACCGTTATTACTGATCACAAGAACCTGCTGTATTTAGAATCCGCTAAGCGTCTGAATTCCAGACAAGCTCGATGGTCGTTGTTTTTTACCAGGTTTAATTTTGTCGTCACTTATCGTCCGGGGTCTAAGAATGTAAAGGCTGATGCTTTGTCTCGCAGTTTCCCAGGGGCCGGGAAAACGGATGACCCGATTCCTATCCTTCAGGAGGGGGTGGTAGTGTCGGCTGTATGTTCTGAGCTTGAGGAGGAGGTGTTAGAGGCTCAGGGGGACGCCCCTGCAGGACCTCCAGGGAGACTGTTTGTCCCGAATCAGTTGAGACAAAAGGTTATTGAGGCACATCATAATTCTGCTTTAGCAGGACATCCAGGGAGTAAGGCTACTTTAGATCTCCTTTCTCGCCGATTTTGGTGGCCTAACGCTAATAAAGATGTTATAACTTTTGTCGCGTCCTGTGGGGTTTGTGCTCGCTCTAAAACTCCTCATACCCGTCCATCTGGGACCCTTTTACCCTTGAAACTTCCGGAGCGTCCATGGACTCATTTATCTATGGACTTCATTACGGATCTTCCTCCGTCGTCAGGGAATACTGTCATACTGGTGGTTGTTGACAGGTTCAGTAAGATGGCACATTTCGTTGCTCTTCCTGCACTCCCTAATGCTAAAACTCTGGCGCAGGTGTTCATTAGGGAGATCGTGAGACTTCATGGGTTGCCTTCTGATGTGGTGTCAGATAGGGGGTCTCAGTTTGTGTCCAAATTTTGGAGGGCATTTTGTTTACGTCGGGGGATGCAATTGTCGTTTTCCTCGGCTTTTCATCCACAGACCAATGGTCAGACAGAGCGTCTGAATCAGAGTTTAGAGACATATCTCCAGTGTTTTGTCTCGGAGAACCAGGAGGACTGGTCATCTTTCTTGCCTCTGGCAGAGTTCGCTCTTAACAACAGGCGGAGCGAGTCCACTGGTAAGTCCCCATTTTTTGGGGCATATGGTTTTCATCCCCAGTTTTGTACTTTCAATGGGGGGGGTCCTTCTGGGGTTCCTGAGGAGGAGCGTTTCTCGTCGTCACTTGCTTCTGTGTGGCGAGGTGTATTGAATAATTTGAGTACGATGGGGAACCGTTACAAACGTATGGCTGATAGGAGGAGAGTTTCTGGTCCAGATCTGAATGTGAACGATCTGGTATGGTTGTCTACCAGGAATATAAAACTTAAAGTGCCCTCCTGGAAACTGGGTCCCAGATTCATCGGGCCGTACAGGATCAGTTCCATAATTAATCCTGTGGCATTTCGTCTGGAACTCCCTTCTACTTTTAAAATTCATAATGTGTTCCACAAGTCATTACTTAAAAGGTATGTGGCACCAGTCATACCGTCACCTCTACCTCCTCCTCCAGTGTTGGTCAATGGTAACTTGGAATTTCAAGTATCAAAAATCATTGACTCTCGCCTGAATCGCCGGTCCCTTCAGTACTTGGTGCATTGGAAGGGGTATGGTCCGGAGGAGAGGACGTGGGTCCCTGCGTCTGATGTTAACGCAGATCGTTTGGTTCGGACCTTCCACAGAACTCACCCGGGCAGGCCTGGCCCTGAGGGTCCGGAGGCCCCTCGTAGAAGGGGGGGTACTGTCATGTGTGCATTGCCACGAAGATCGTCGCGGTTGCACATTTTGACTTCTCACAGCTGAGTTGCTGTTTCTTTGTGTTTGGCAGCTAGGGAGTTAATTCTGTCTGTGCTCGGTGCTGGGACTGGGTGCAGTTTCTCCCGGCTGCAATTGATTATTTGTTGATTGGTTTCCTTTAAGTTTCTGGTTGTCTGCTTTGGGAGTTGCCAGTGAAACCCTTCATGCAGACCACAGATAGGAATGAATCTGTATAGACTCTAGTTGAGAGCTCCTTAATTGTTTTAAGCTTAACTTGCTTAGAGTTTATTTCCCAGACCATTTATGTTCCTTCGGTGTTTGAGTGTGTATGCAAGAGAGTGCTATCCTGTCTGTCTTATATGTCTAATCTGTGTATTTAGCTGTAATCAGCCCCTATCCCTTTGGTGGTAATCAGGATCCTTCTTAGGACTGATTACAGGGTTCAGGGTCTGATAGGAAACAGGGTTAGACTGGAGACTTGGACCTCTGAACCATTATCAGTACCTCCAAGGTAAGGGATTAGTTAGGACCCCAGTGTAGGGTCAGGTTAGACCCCGGTCCTCCTCTTTCCTGTTATAGCTCATCAAGTCCTCAAGATTAACCCTGAGTTCAACTGATATCGTTTCTGCACATCTAGTCCTCAAGATTAACCCTAAGTTCTGCTGATATTGTGTCAGGTAAATCTATTTTATACTTACATTCTGATGTTGCTAAACTATATGTTGTATAGAGTGTGGTTCCTGTATAAATAGTTTACTGACATTGTAGTCATATCATTAGACAGCGTGACATCACCACACATCTAGATAAGTTCCTTGCGGGGTCTGGTTTCCAAAATGGGGTCACTTGTCGGGAGTTTCTACTGTTTAGGCACATCAGGGGCTCTGCAAACGTAACATGATGCCCGCAGACCATTCCGTCAAAGTCGGCATTTCAAAACGTCACTACTTCACTTCCGAGCCCCAACGTGTGCCCGAACAGTTGTTCCCCCCCCACATATGGGGTACCAGTGTACTCATGACAAACTGTACAACAACTTTTGGGTCCAATTTCTCCTGTTACCCTTGTGAAAATAAAAAATTGCCGGTTAAAAAAATCATTTTTTGAGGAAAAAAATGATTTTTCATTTTCACGGCTCTGCATTATAAACTTCTGTGAAGCACGTGGGGGTTCAAGGTGCTCACCACACATCTAGATAAGTTCCTTGGGGGGTCTAGTTTCCAAAATGGTGTCACTTGTGGGGGGTTTCTACTGTTTAGGCACATCAGGGGCTCTGCAAACGTAACAAGATACCCGCAGACCATTCCATCAAGTCGGCATTTCAAAGAGTCAATACATCCCTTCCAAGCCCTGACGTGTGCCCAAACAGTGGTTCCCCCCCACATATGGGGTACCAGCGTACTCAGGACAAACTGGACAACAACTTATGGGGTCCAATTTCTCCTGTAACTTTTGAGAAAGTAAAAAATAGGGGGCTAAAAAATCATTTTTTGAGAAAAAAAATGATTTTTTATTTTCACGGCTCTGTGTTATAAACTTCTGTGAAGCACCTGGGGGTTCAAAGTGCTCACTGTGCATCTAGATAAGTTCCTTAGGGGGTCTAGTTTCCAAAATGGGGTCATTTGTGGGGGAGCTCCAAAGTTTAGGCACACAGGGGCGCTCCAAACACGACATGGTGTCTGCTAACGATTGGAGCTAATTTTCCATTAAAAAAGTCAAATGGCGCTCCTTCCCTTCTGAGCCCTGCCGTGCGCCCAAACAGAGGCTCCCCCCACATAGGGGACACCTGCGTACTCAGGAAAAGCTGGACAACAACTTTTGAGGTCCAATTTATCCTGTTACATTTGGGAAAATAAAAAATAGCAGGCTAAAGAATGATTTTTGAGGAACAAATATTATTTTTTTATTTTCACTACTCTGCGTTTATAAACTTCTGTGAAGCACTTGGGGGTTCAAAGTGCTCACTACACATCTAGATAAGCTCCTTGAGGGGTCTAGTTTCCAAAATGGGGTCACTTGTGGGGAGTTTCTACTGTTTAGGCACATCAGGGTCTCTGCAAACGCAACATGACGCCCGCAGAACATTCCATCAAGTTTGCATTCCAAAATGGCGTTACTTCCCTTCTGAGCTCTCCCATGTGCCAAAACAGTGGTTCCCCCCCACATATGGGGTATTGGTGTACTCAGGACAAATTGCACAACAATTTGTCCAATTTCTCCTGTTACCCTTGTGAAAATAAAAAATAGTGATTTAAAAAATCATTTTTGAGGAAAAAAATGATTTTTTTATTTTCACTGCTCAACATTATAAACTTCTGTGAAGCACTTGGGGGTTCAGAGTGCTCACAACACATCTAGATAAGTTCCATAAGTGGTCTAGTTTCCAAAATAGTGTCACATGTGGCATTTTTTCACTGTTTAGGCACACAGGGGCTCTACAAACGCGTCATGCTGTCCGCTAACAATTGGAGCTAATTTTCCATTCAAAAAGTCAAATGGCGCTCATTCTCTTCTGGGCCCTGCCGTGCGCCCAAACAGTGGTTTATGACCGCATATGAGGTATCTGTGTACTCATGAGAAATTGCCCAACAAATTTTAGGATCCATTTTATCCTGTTACCCATGTGAAAAATACTTTCTTTTTTTTACGGATCAATTTGTGAAGCACCTGGGGGTTCAAAGTGCTCACTATGCATCGAGATAAGTTCCTTGGGGGGTCTAGCTTCCAAAATGGAGACACTTGTGGGGAAGCTCCAATGTTTAGGCACACAAGGAATCTCCAAATGCTACATGGTAACCGCTAAATATTCCAGCATATTTTCCATTCAAAAGTCAAATGGTGCTCCTTCTCTTCTCAGCCCTGCCGTGCGCCCAAACAGTGGTTTATGACCACATATGAGGTATCTGTGTACTGAGGAGAAATTGCGCAACAAAATTAGGATCCATTTTATCCTGTTGCCCATGTAAAAATGAAAAAATTGATGCTAAAAGAAATTTTTTGTTGGAAAAATTAAAATGTCCATTTTTTCCTTTCACGTTGCTTTAGTTCCTGTGAAGCACCTGAAGGGTTAATAATCTTCTTGAATGTAGTTTTGAGTAGTTTGAGGGGTGCAGTTTTTATAATGGTGTCACTTTTGGGTATTTTCTGCCATATAGACCCCTCAAAGTGACTTCAAATGTGAGGTGGTCCGTAAAAAAAATGGTTTTGTAAATTTTGTTGTAAAAATGAGAAATCGCTGGTCAACTTTTAACACTTATAACTTCCTAACAAAAAAAATTTTGTTTCCAAAATTGGCTGATGTAAAGCAGACATGTGGGAAATGTTATTTATTGACTATTTTGTGTCACATAACTCTCTGGTTTAAGAGAATAAAAATTAAAAATTTGAAAATTGCAAAGTTTTCAAAATTTTCGCCAAATTTCCATTTTTTTCACAAATAAACGCAAAAATTATCGACCTAAATTTACCACTAACATGAAGCCCAATATGTCACGAAAAAACAATCTCAGAATCGCTAGGATCCGTTGAAGCGTTCCTGAGTTATTACCTCATAAAGGGACACTGGTCAGAATTGCAAAAAATGGCAAGGTCTTTAAGGTCAAAATAGGCTGCGGGTGAAAGGGTTAAAAAAATAATAATTTAAGTAAACCAAAATTTTAATTTTTAATAAAAAATTGGAAATTTCAGTGTAATTTAAGAAGGAAGCAAAAACTGCCAAAAACTTATAAGGAGGGTCATCCACACACCCATGAAGGCAACAAATGGAAGGCCTCTTTAAATTATTAAGAAAGTGTAGTTGTTGTACTTCTACACTCATAAAGGCTCTTGTCCACGTGTCAGTTGTTAAGTGGACAATCCCATTAAGTGCATTGGTAAGGGCATGGGTGATGTTCCTGCACACATGCTAGTACAAGGCGAGGACAATAGACTAGAACAAATTGTCGTGGTTGGGGACCGAGTACCAGCATGAGTCAGTGGAAATCCTCCTTGTCATCAAATCTAAACTGCCACATTTCCACAGCAAGCAGCCTGGAAATGTACTCGTTCAGCATTTGGGCCTGTGGGTGGGTGGCTTGGAACTTTCTTTTTCGTCCCGATGTCTGAGGTAGGGACAGCTGAACGCTGTGCTGGGACAAGGATTTGAAAGTGCCTGATAATGGTGCCTATGAATGTGCAAGGACAGGTGCAGGGTGGGAGGCATCTGTGCCAGTGTCAAGGACAGGGGATAGGTGAGCACCTAGCACAGGGGAAGAGGCAGTGAAGTCAAAAGCTGGCACCAATTGTCGACCCAGCCGTTCAGGCCACCGAGTCTGGTGCATAGAGGGCATGTGCCTGATCATGCTGGTGGTGGATAGGCTCTTAGTGGTCAGGCACCTGCTGATCTCAGCATGTCACAGGTTGCAAATGACCTAGAACTCTCTTTAAAAAAACTCCCGGACTGGGGAACACCTAAGTCTTTGACAGAGAAATTCATGAGTGTTGGTGCTCTGCAGAAGAGTAGCCCATTGTAAGGTTCTTTGTCTCTGTTGACATGTTCCTTGAATCTCAGTTTTCCGTCGGCCATTTTGCTTTCTGTTTTTCTGCAGCTCTTGCCCTCAGTTAATATGGAGTTCCAGTTTTCATGTTCCCGCCCTGATTCTTCCCTCTTACTTCTTAAGCAGCCTCAGCTGAACAATCAGTGCTCCTGAATCAAGCCTCAGTCAGTCTGTGACCTGACTCCTGGAAACCTTGAACTTGTACTCCAGCTATTCCCTACTGAGGAACCTTGGAACACTTTTGGACTCTGGAAACCTGCTGTTTGGTGAATCCATGTTTGCAGAGGAATTACGGTACAGAGAAGAGATCCTGAACCTGCTTTGGAGATTTATTGTAGTGCTTGAAATTACTCTGGCCTGCTGTGTCTCCTGACTCTGTTCCTGCAAACTGTGTGAACTTTTCAGCATGCTTGTATGAAGTAATACAAGTCATTTCATTTCAACCTATGTCTCCTGTGTTTTCCTCGCACCCAAGCACAAGACGCTATAGGAACTGTACACTATACATGACAAGATTCAGGAGCCAATGTTTAGTGTCTGCTGGGTCTGGGAAAGCCGTGTCTGCTGTGACTGTGGATATCAGATGTCCGTTTAAATACCTTATGTGATGACAGTGGTTGTGACTTCTCACAACCATTCCAGGTGAGCGCATTCCCTTAAAATTTTACTCTGCAGTGTTACCACAGGTAAACACTATTGTTTTTTTTTTTTTTCCTTTCCTCTTCTCCTTCCAGCACTTCTGCCTTAAAAGATCTGGAAGATGGAGGCCCGCATAAAGGAACTTTGCGGAGTGACTGATACAATCCTTTCAGATGTACAGACTTTAAAAACCCGTTTTGCAAGCCTACAGGACCTCACTAATCATAATTTGCAAGTGTTTGGACAGACTACCCAGGAATTGCGAGCCAGGATTGAGGCTCTAGAGGAACGAGCCCAGGCTCCTGCCATAACCCCGAGTTCTGGGATCCCCAAATTACCTCCTTTTCGTTTTGGCGGTGAACGTGAGAAATTCAGGGGATTTATTAATCAATGTAATTTATTTTTCTCTGCACATGCTTCACAATTTCCCACTGAACAATCCAAAGTGCTTACTATAATCATGTTGCTTACCAATAAGGCTTTGATGTGGGCAAACCCTCTGATTGAGACTGAGGATGATTGTTTGAATCACCTTGATGCTTTTATTTCAGCCATGGGGCAGGTGTTTGATGACCCCAATCGAGGTGCAACAGCTGAAGCAGCCATGTTAACTTTGCGCCAAGGTAAGCGTTCAGTAGCCGAATATGCCCTGGATTTCAGGAGATGGGCTCTTGATACCACTTGGGACACTTCCGCTAAGAAATCTATTTTTCGGAAAGGGTTGTCTCCACTGATTAAGGATGAACTTGCTCGTGCCGACCCTCCCACTGTGTTAGGTGACTTTATTAACTATTGTATTCGTATTGATGCTCGTCTGACTGAACGCAGACAAGAGAGATGGTTCGAAAATAATCGCACTAACCTTTTCCTACCTCCCTCCTCAGCTAAGGAACCTTTGAGTAGGATCACAAGGGAACCAGAACCTGAACCCATGCAGGTGGACTCTTTACAAAGACGGGTTAGTGATGCACGCAAGGAACATCGTATAAAGGAAAATCTATGTTTCTACTGTGGTAAGTCAGGGCACTTCATTATAAACTGCCCCAGCTGTTCTCGTAAGACTACTGCAGCAGTCATTCACTGTGAGTGTTGCGAGAGGAGCTCTGTCATGTCCGAGCCTCAGGCTCCAGAGAGATCTGCTGCAAGAGATCTTGATTTCTCGGACTTAAACTCTGTTAGTTCTGGGGACGATGACGGTATAAACGCTGCAATTTTTCAAGTTTCCTCAGCGATGTCCCAGCTGAGTTGTAAAAGAAACAATTCTCATTGCTTCCTTTCCATCAAACTCTGGGTTGACTCAGTCTGGGTGTCTAGCTCTGCTATGATCAACTCAGGAGCAAGTGGAAATTTTATGGATATCTCCTTTGCTCTGAAACAGGGGATACGTTCAGTGAAGAAGGCTACTTCAGTACAGATGGAGACTGTGGATGGCTCTCTACTGACTTCTGGACCAATGGATCAAGAAACAGAGCCTTTGAGGGTCCTTATGGTAAAGATCATCAGGAAAAAATGTCTTTTATGCTTATCTCTTCTCCCCACTTTCCCATTATTCTAGGGCTACCATGGCTGCAGGCGCAGAATCCTACGATTAACTGGGAGACCAAGGAATTACACTTTCCGGAGAAACAGATGAGTCAAGGAGTTTCAGCTTGCTCTGTTCCTAAAGGAACCATGTCAGTCCCTGAACTACCAGCTGTATACCAGGACTATGTGGATTTATGTGACAAGAAGAACGCTGATTAGCTTCCTCCTCACCGTCCATATGATTGTCCAATTGAATTATTTCCTGGAGCCGAGATACCTTTTGGTAAGATCTACCCCCTAGCGGGGCCCGAGCTAAAAGCTTTGAAGGATTATATAGACGAAAATTTAGCCAAGGGCTTCATACGCCCCTCTTCATCTCCCGCAGGTGCACCCATCTTCTTTGTGAAGAAGAAAGATGGATCTCTGAGACCCTGCATAGACTATAGGGAACTCAATAAGGTTACTATTAGAAACCGTTATCCATTGCCTTTAATCCCTGAGTTGTTGGAGAGAGTGCGGCATGCCAAAATTTTCTCTAAACTGGATCTCCTTGGGGCCTATAACTTGGTCCGTATTAGACCGGGGGATGAATGGAAGACTGCTTTCAGGTCACGCTATGGACACTTTGAATATCTAGTTATGCCTTTTGGTCTGAGTATCGCCCCAGCCACTTTCCAACACTTCGTGAATGATATCTTCAGGGATCTCCTAGATACATTTGTGGTGATTTATCTGGATGATATTCTAATTTTTTCTAACTCCACAGAGGAACATCATGGACATGTGAGAATGGTCTTAGAACGCCTAAGACAAAACCATCTCTACATCAAACTTGAAAAGTGTGAATTCCATAGGACCGAAATTCAATTTCTGGGGTATGTACTATCTACGCAAGGGATTAGTATGGATGGAAGCAAGACCCAAGCCATCAAGGATTGGCCAATTCCTAGAAATGTGAAGGAGGTGCAGCGCTTCATCGGGTTTGCCAACTTCTATAGACGTTTCATTAAAAATTTTTCTGAGGTAGTGTCACCTATCACCCAACTTACCCGGAAATAGTCTAGGTTCTCCTGGACCCCGCAAGCTCAGGAAGCATTTTCCTGTTTAAAGGATAAGTTTACCACCGCACCTATCTTAGTACATCCCAACCCCGAGCTTGCCTTCATAATAGAGGTGGATGCTTCAGACTGTGCCGTTGGAGCTATACTCTCTCAGAGAACAGGTGAGAAGAATGTCTTGCATCCCTGTGCCTTCTTTTCCCAGCAGTTGTCTTCGGCTGAGAGGAACTACGATGTGGGCAATAGAGAATTGTTGGCCATTATTGCCGCCTTCAAGGAATGGAGACACCTTCTTCAGGGAACTGCACAGCAAATAGTCGTCCTGACAGACCATCGTAACCTTGAATTTATCAGGGCGGCTAAGTGCCTGACTCCTCGCCAGGCTCGCTGGAATCTTTTCCTAAACCAATTTAATTTTGTCATTTCTTATAGACCAGGATCGCGCAATGGAAAGGCTGATGCACTCTCTAGGATTCATTCAGCAGAGACACGTCCACTTACTCCTCCTAAGACTATTCTTCCTGACTCTAGATTCCTGGGAGTGATTCATAATCAAGACCTACTTAAGGACATCAAGGAAGCATACCATGCGGATTCTTTGTTGGCTCAACCCCCAAGGGACGTAAGTCTTGTCTTTAAGAATGGTGTGTGGATTCAGGGACAACGTCTGTATATACCTGAAACAGTCAGATTGAGAGTATTGCAACTCATCCACGATTCCAAGATAGCCGGGCATAGGGGAATTCTAAAGACACAAGAATTTCTTTCTCGTTTCTTTTGGTGGCCCACTTACAGGAAAGATGTTTTAAACTATGTCACTTCATGTGAAGTCTGTGCAAGATGCAAAACACCTCGCTCCTCACCAACTGGTCTGTTGCAACCTCTTCCCACCCCGTCCCGCCCGTGGGGATCCATTTCTATGGACTTCATTGTGGAGTTACCAACCTCTCAAGGGAAGAACACTATTCTAGTGGTGGTTGACCGTCTAACAAAGGCAGCTCATTTTATCCCTTGTGTCGGCTTACCCACTGCAAAACAGACATCAGACTTGATGATTAAGAATGTGTTTCGCTTACATGGAGTACCGGATGAGGTCATTTCGGATCGAGGGGTGCAATTCACTTCAAGGTTTTGGCAAAATTTCTGTGCAGCATTGGACATTAAAGTAAACCTTTCTTCTGCTTTTCATCCTCAGAATAATGGACAGACAGAACGAACCAATCAGACCCTGGAGCAGTATCTCCGCTGCTTTATCTGCCACCTACAAGATATTGGGTGGATCTACTTCCACTGGCTGAGTTCTCTTATAACAACTCTCAGAGCGCCTCCACTAAGCAGTCTCCTTTTTACTCCAATCTAGGTTATCATCCTAACATTCTTCCTCAATTTCCCATAGATACGCCCTTGCCGGCAGTGGCTGAAAGAATCACTTCTTTACAAAAGAATATGGATCTTCTAAAGGAAAATCTACAATTGGCTCAGGAAAGGTACAAGAAAGCAGCAGATAAATTTCGTAAACCTGCACCAGCTTTCAAGGTAGGAGATTTGGTCTGGCTGTCAACCAGAAATCTTAAATTAAAGATTCCATCGTCTAAATTGGGACATAAGTACATTGGACCTTATAAGATCAGTAAGATTATAAGTGCTGTTGCTTGTCGTCTTCAACTGCCCAGAACTATGAGAATCCACCCTGTCTTTCATGTATCCCTACTAAAGGCTGCGACACCCAATACGTTTCCTGGACGTTCTTCTCCTTGCCCTGACCCAGTGCTGGTCGATGGTCAGGAAGAATTTATGGTGGAAAGGATTCTAGATTCCAGGTTGTACAGAAATCAGTTGCAATATTTGATTAAATGGCAGGGCTACCCAGTGGAGGACAACTCATGGGAACCAGTCAACAATGTAAATGCTCCTCGCCTGCTCCGCCAGTTTCATCAGAGGTACCCTGACAAGCCTGGTCTGAGGTCATCCGGAGGTTGTCCCTAAGGGGGGAGTAATGTAAGGTTCTTTGTCTCTGTTGACATGTTCCTTGAAACTCAGTTTTCCGTCGGCCATTTTGCTTTCTGTTTTTCTGCAGCTCTTGCCCTCAGTTAATATGGAGTTCCAGTTTTCATGTTCCCAGCCCTGATTCTTCCCTCTTGCTTCTTAAGCAGCCTCAGCTGAACAATCAGTGCTCCTGAATCAAGCCTCAGTCAGTCTGTGACCTGACTCCTGGAAACCTTGAACTTGTACTCCAGCTATTCCCTACTGAGGAACCTTTTGAACACTTTTGGACTCTGGAAACCTGCTGTTTGGTGAATCCATGTTTGCAGAGGAATTACGGTACAGAGAAGAGATCCTGAACCTGCTTTGGAGATTTATTGTAGTGCTTGAAATTACTCTGGCCTGCTGTGTCTCCTGACTCTGTTCCTGCAAACTGTGTGAACTTTTCAGCATGCTTGTATGAAGTAATACAAGTCATTTCATTTCAACCTATGTCTCCTGTGTTTTCCTCGCACCCAATCACAAGACGCTATAGGAACTGTACACTATACATGACACCCACCTTCTTCCACTGGTCACCCCACTGTCTCTTCATGCCTGTTTTGGAGTAGTTGATCCCTCCCCCTCAGTGCTGCTGGCATTGCTCTGCATGCAAGCTTCCCAGGTTGGGTCAGTGACTTGGTCATCCACTACCTCATCTTCCACCTCCACACCCTGGTCTTCCTGACTTGGTGACTTAACAACAACCTGACTTATCGGCAACTGTGTCTCATCATCATCTACCTCCTTAGACAAAATTTGCCATTTCCCACCATCATCTTCTTGTGACCATGGCTGCTCTAAGTTTTGTGCATCACTAAACAGCATGTCTTCCTGTCCCTCTTGGAACAATCAGGATGAGAGGCTACAATTAAGAAATGATGATGTAAAGAGCTCCTAAGAGTCTTCTAGTATGGGATTAGTTGTCTCCTTGGACTCGACGAGTTATCCAGATTCTTGGGTCGTGAGACTGGACTATGTGGAAGACTGGGTGGTGCTGGCAAACATGCTGGAAGCATTATCTACTATCCAACTGACCAACTGTTCCTACTGGTGTGGCTTCAGAACTGGTGTCTCCCTGCAAATTCAGACAGGAAGGCATGTGTCAGGGATGGGCGTGTTGCTTGGGCTCTAGCAACAGGCACAGTCGCACCTGCCCTAGGTCCTCGCCGTCTGCGTGCACCATCATCAGCACTTCCACCTCCACATTCCTTACCACATGCCCTAAGCATTTTATAATTGCTAGGTCTCTGAAAACCATGTTTCCCTAATTAATTGAAGCTAAATTTTTTATTAAAAAAAAAAAATGTGGTTACCTGTAGCAGACCAAGCATTTTTAAAAAATGTCAAACCATCGCAATTTCACCAAACCTTGTTAAACTGTATGGATGACAATAGTCAATTTTTGGAATAGAAATATTTTGTCATCTGTAGCAGGCCAACCAGTTTTTTAACCCATCTCTGACATTAGACGTACTATCCCGTCCATAAAACCCGTGCCATTCTGACCATGGACGGGATAGTACGTCATAGGCGATTAGCTGCGCTCCCAGAGGGAGCGCAGCTAATCGCCGCCGGGTGTCAGCTGATTACACAGCTGACACCCGTGACTGTGTGTCAGGAGCGGTCACGGACCGCTCCCGGCACATTAACCCCTTGCACACCGCGATCAAACATGATCGCGGTGTACTGGGGGCACAGGGGAGGATCGCGCAGGTGGGGGGCTCCCTGCGCGCCCCCCTGAGACCCTCAGAGCAGCGCGATGTGATCGCGCTGCTCTGAGGGCTTCCTCCCTCCCAGGACCCGGATCCAAGATGGCGCTGGGGTCCTGGAGGGAGGCGGCTTCCTCAGTGCCTGCCGAGAGCAGGCATGAGGAAGCGTCCTGCACTGCCTGTCACATCGCTGGTGTGACAGAGTGCTGTGCACACTGTCACACCAGCGATCTGATGAAATACAGTGATGTCCCACCCTGGGACAATGTAAAAAAGTAAAAAAAAGTAAAAATAAACATGTGTAAAAAAAAATCCAAAATAAAAAAAAAAAAAAAAAAATATTCCCCAATAAATTCATTACTTATTGTAAATAAAAAAATAAAACAATAAAAGTACACATATATGGTATCGCCGCGTCCGTAACGACCCCCCCTATAAAACTGTCCCACTAGTTAACCCCTTTTGTGAACCCCTTAAAAAATAAAAAATAAAAACGAAGCAAAAAATCAGTGCTTTATCATCATACCGCTGAACAAAAAGTGGAATAACACGCGATCAAAAAGACGGATATAAATAAACATGGTACCGCTGAAAACGTCATCTTGTCCCGCAAAAACGAGCCATCACACAGCATCATCAGCAAAAAATAAAAAAGTTATAGCTCGCAGAATAAAGCGATGCAAAAATAATTATTTTTTATATAAAATTGTTTTTATTCTATAAAAGCGCCAAAACATAAAAAAATGATATAAATGAGGTATCGCCATAATCGTACTGACCCGAAGAATAAAACTGCTTTATCGATTTTACCACACGCGGAACAATAAAAACGCCTCACCCAAAAGAAATTCATGAATTGCTGATTTTTGTTCATTCTAACCTCCCAAAAATCGAAATAAAAAGCGATCGAAAAATGTCACGTGCTCAAAAATGGTACCAATAAAAGCGTCACCTCGTCCCGCAAAAATTAAGACCTCACATGACTCTGTGGGCCAAAATATGCAAAATTATAGCTCTCAAAATGTGGCGATGCAAAAAACTACTTTTTGCAATAAAAAGCGTCTTTTAGCGTGACAGCTGCCAATCATAAAAACCGCTATAAATAGTAAATCAAACCCCCCTTTATCACCCCCTTAGTTAGGGAAAAAATAAAAATAAAAAAAATGTATTTATTTCCATTTTCCCATTAGGTTAGGGTTAAGGTTTCGGCTAAAGTTAGGGTTAGGGTTGGCGCTAAAGTTAGGATTAGGTTAGAGTTAGGATTAGGGTTAGGGTTGGGATTAGGGTTGGGACTAGGTTTAGGGGTGTGTTGGGGTTAGGGTTGGAGTTAGAATTGGGGGGTTTCCGCTGTTTAGGCACATCAGGGGCTCTCCAAATGTGACATGGCGTCTGATCTCCATTCCAGCCAATTCTGCGTTGAAAAAGTCAAACGGTGTTCCTTCACTTCTGAGCTCTGCCATGCGTCCAAACAGTAGTTTATCCCCACATATGGGGTATCAGCGTACTCTGGACCCCAAGAGTTATTGTGAAATTTGTCCTATTTCTTCTGTTACCCTTGGGAAAATAAAAAACTGGGGCGAAAATATTATTTTTGTAAAAAAAATAAGATTTTTTTGTTTTTACGGCTGTACATTATAAACTTCTGTGAAGCACTTGGGGCTTCATAGCGCTCACCACACATCTAAATAAGTTCCTTGTGGGGTCTATTTTCCAAAATGGGGTCACTTGTTGGGGATTTCCACTGTTTAGGCGCATCAGGGGCTCTCCAAATGCGACATGACGCCCCAGACCATTCCATCAAAGTCTGCAATCCAAAACGTCACTACTTCCCTTTCCGAGCCCTGACATGCGCCCATACAGTAGTTTTCTCCCACATATTGGGTATCAGCGTACTCAGGACAAATTGGACAACAACTTTTGGGGTCCAATTTCTCCTGTTACCCTTGTGAAAATAAAATATTGGGGGCGAAAAAAATCATTTTTGTAAAAAAAAAAAGGATTTTTTATTTTTACGGCTGTGCGTTATAAACTTCTGTGAAGCACTTCGGGGTTCAAAGTGCTCACCACACATCTAGGTAAGTTCCTTGTGGGGTCTATTTTCCAAAATGGGGTCACTTGTGGGGTGTTTCCACTGTTTAGGCGCATCAGGGGCTCTCCAAATGCGACATAACGCCCCCAGACCATTCCATCAAAGTCTGCAATCCAAAACGTCACTACTTCCCTTTCCGAGCCCTGACATGCGCCCATACAGTAGTTTTCTCCCACATATTGGGTATCAGCGTACTCAGGACAAATTGGACAACAACTTTTGGGGTCCAATTTCTCCTGTTACCCTTGTGAAAATAAAATATTGGGGGCGAAAAAATCATTTTTGTAAAAAAAAAAAGGATTTTTTATTTTTACGGCTGTGCGTTATAAACTTCTGTGAAGCACTTCGGGGTTCAAAGTGCTCACCACACATCTAGATAAGTTCCTTGTGGGGTCTATTTTCCAAAATGGGTCACTTGTGGGGGGTTTCCACTGTTTAGGCGTATCAGGGGCTCTCCAAATGCGACATGACGCCCCCAGACCATTCCATCAAAGTCTGCAATCCAAAACGTCACTACTTCCCTTCCGAGCCCTGACGTGCACCCATACAGTAGTTTTCTCCTACATATTGGGTATCAGCGTACTCAGGACAAATTGGACAACAACTTTTGGGTTCCAATTTCTTCTGTTACCCTTGTGAAAATAAAATATTGGGGGCGAAAAAATCATTTTTGTAAAAAAAAAAAAGGATTTTTTATTTTAAGGCTGTACGTTATAAACTTTAGTGAAACACCTGGGGGTTCAAAGTTCTCACCACACATCTAGATAAGTTCCTTGAGGGTCTAGTTTCCAAAATGGTGTCATTTGTGGGGGTTTCCACTGTTTAGGCAGATCAGGAGCTCTCCAAACACGACATGGCGTCCAGCCAATTCTGCGTTGAAAAAGTGAGACGGCGCTCCTTCCCTTCCAAACTCTGCCATGCACCCAAACAGTGGTATACCCCCACATATGGGGTATCAGTGTACTCAGGACAAATTGCACAATAACTTTTGGAGTCTTGTTACCCTTGGAAAAATAAAAATTCGGGTGAAAAGATCATTTTTGTGGAAAAAATATGATTTTTAAATTTTACGGCTCTACGTTATAAACTTGTGTGAAGCACTTGAGGGTTCAAATTGCTCACCAAAGATCTAGATAAGTTCCTTAGGGGTCTAGTTTCCCAAATGGGGTCATTTGTGGGGGGTTTCCACTGTTTAGGCACATCAGGGGCTCTCCAAATGCAACATGGCATCCAATCTCAATTCCAGCCAATTTTGGTTGGAAAAAGTCAAATGGTGCTCCTTCCCTTCCGAGCTCTGCCGTGCGCCCAAACAGTGGTTCCCCCCCACATATGGGGCATCAGCGTACTCAGGACAAATTGGACAACAACTTATGTGGTCCAATTTCTCCTGATACCCTTGGGAAAATAAAAAATTAGTGACTAAAAGATAATTTTTGTGGGAAAAAAATAGGATTTTTTATTTTCATGCCCGGGCATTATAAACTTGTGTGAAGCACTTGGGGGTTCAAAGTGCTCACCAAAGATCTAGATAAGTTCCTTAGGGGGTCTAGTTTCCAAAATGGGGTCACTTGTGGGGGATTTCCACTGTTTAGGCTCATCTGGGGCACTGCAAACGGAACATGACCCCCATCAACGTCTGCATTCCAAAACGTTACTACTTCCTTTCCAAGCCCTGCCGTGCGCCCAAACAGTTTTCCACCCCCACATATGGGGTATCAGCGTACTCAGGACAAATTGGACAACAACTTTTGGGGTCCAATTTCCTTGGGAAAATTCAAAAATTTAGGACTAAAAAATCATTTTTGTGGAATTTTTTTTTTTTTTTTTTTTACACCCAGGCATTATAAACTTTTGTGAAACACTTGGGGGTTCAAAGTGCTCACAACAGATCTAGATAAGTACCTTAGGGGGTCTAGTTTCCAAAATGGTGTCACTTGTGGGGGGTTTCCACTGTTTAGGCGCATCAGAGGTTCTCCAAGCGCGACATGGCGTCCAATCTCAACTCCAGCCAATTTTAGTTTGAAAAAGTCAAACGGCGCTCCTTCCCTTACGAGCTCTGCCGTGTGCCCAAACAGTGGTTTTCCCCCACATATGGGGTATTGGCGTACTCAGGAGAAATTGCATAACAACCTTATCTGTCCATTTTCTCCTTTTACCCTTGTGAAAATAAAAAAAAAGTTTGTAAAAGATCATTTTTGTGGCTAAAAAGTTAAATATTCATTTTTTCCTTCCACGTTGCTTTAGTTCCTGTGAAGCACCTGAAGGGTTAATAAACTTCTTGAATGTGGTTTTGAGTACCTTGAGGGGTGCAGTTTTTAGAATGGTGTCACTTTTGGGTATTTTCTGTCATGTAGACCCCTCAAAGTGACTTCAAATGTGAGGTGGTCCCTAAAAAAAATGGCTTTGTAAATTTTGTTGTAAAAATGAGAAATCGCTGGTCAACTTTTAACCCTTATAACTTCCTAACAAAAAAAAATTTTGATTCCAAAATTGTGCTGATGTAAAGTAGACATGTGGGAAATGTTATTTCTTAACTATTTTGTGTTACATATTTCTCTGTTTTAAGGGAATAAAAATTCAAAGTTTGAAAATTGCTAAATTTTCAAAATTTTCGCCATATTTGCGTTTTTTTCAAAAATAAACGCAAGTTATATGGAAGAAATTTTACCACTAACATGAAGTACAATATGTCACGAGAAAACAAGCTCAGAATCGCGAAGATCCGTTGAAGCGTTCCGGAGTTATAACCTCATAAAGAGACAGTGGTCAGAATTGTAAAAATTGTCCCGGTCATTAACGTGCAAACCACCCTTGGGGGTGAAGGGGTTAAAATGTCAAACCACCATAATTTCACCCAAACCTTGTTAAACTGTATGGATGACAATAGTCAATTTTTGGAATAAAAATATTTTGGCACCTGTAGCAGGCTAACCAATTTTTAAAAATTTCAGACCACAGTCATTTCACACAAAGCACGTTAAACTGTATAGATGACAATAGTCAATTTTTGGAACCAAAAAATGTGATATCCAATAGCAGGCCAAGTGGTTTTTACAAATGTAAAACCACCATAATTTCAAACAAAGCACGTTAAACTGCATGGATGGCAATAGTCAATTTTTGGAACAAAAAATATTTTCGCCTATATCAGGCAAAATGTTTTTTTAATATTTTAAACCAGCGGAATTTCACACAAAGCACGTTAAACTGTATGGATGACAATACAGACAATATTTTCAACAAAAAAAGTGGTCATTTGCAGCAGCTATATATTCAGCCACGGACTGTAAAGCCCTAAGTCTTCCCTAGAGGCTGTATTCAGCCACTCTCCCTGCTCCAGCTGTCCCTAGTCTAAATGCAGAATGTATCACATACAAACAGCAAAGCACAAGATTAGCCCTAAGAAAGACTTTTAGTATGATGGTTCAGCAGAGTATCACCACTAGAGGACTCTGATTCCTAAAACTGTGCACACAGGCCTGGACAACTACTCTCTTCCTCCAATAAGAACTGTGAGCTGTGCAATGGTGTCAGTGTGCCATATGTGGCATCATTGGTCCTTTTATAACCTCTGATGAAGCAATGTGGCCAGCCAATTAGAGTAATGCCACTACCAAGATGGCTGCGCATTGCAGTGAGTGGCAGGCAATGCACACATTTTTATTGGCTGTGTAACAGGCATCAAACATGCGGGGCAGGGATTCAAGTATTCAAACAGAGCACCAGACAATGCTCGACTAGAGTCAAACACATCCGAGCACCCAGATACTCCGAGCATGTTCGCTCATCACTAGTATTCAAGTGTCATTAAGTTTTAATATTTTGTTTTTCAAATAAACTCATGAATGGTTTGTCTTTGGCTCTTTGGATCACTGAAATCAATTTCAAACACTTGTAATAATCAAGTCAAAAGCTGGGCCCCTCATGGGATATGCCCAAGTTGTTCAAATAGTCTTCATGAGTGGTTGAATATGAGGAAAGTAGCTATGCCATTTGCTATTCCCATGATTTGGAGAGAACCCAAAAATTATAGTGATGACTGCTACTTTTGTTTTGTCAAACTGAAGGGCTTTTCTACAAAGAACAAACATTAGATAAAATACCCTGAACTTGAATCTGCGATTAGGCCAGCTCCACATGATGGTACCTTGCCAGTTTCTGTACCACCGTTGTCTGGATTGGATGAAAATGAAGTAGAATATGAATACTATGGAGCTGAAGCTACTGGCGAAGAAATGGAGACCTCAAGTCAAGATGAGTATGTACCTGATGAAGCAGCCTAGCAGCCAGAACGCTTTACTCAACATGAATTAAATGATATCATCAGAGACCTTTCATTGTCAAAAGATAAAGCTGAACTTCTTGCATCTAGGTTGAAACAAAAGAATCTTCTTCATGATGATGTCAAAGTGTGTTATTACCAAAACACAAGTAACACTTTAACACAATTTTTCACAGTTGATGGACCAATGGTGTTCTGTAACAATGTGAATGGCCTCTTTAACCCCTTAACGACCAAGCCATTTTGTAGGTTAAAGACCAGGCCAATTTTTACAATTCTGACCACTGTCTCTTTATGAGGTTATAACTCTGGAACGCTTCAACGGATCTTGGCGATTCTGAGATTGTTTTCTCGAGACATATTGTACTTCATGATAGTGGTAAAATTTCTTCAATATAACTTGCGTTTATTTATGAAAAAAACGGAAATATGACAAAAATTTTGAAAATTTTGCAATTTTCAAACTTTTAATTTTTATGCCATTAAATCAGAGAGATATGTCACAAAAATTAGTTAATAAATAACATTTCCCACATGTCTACTTTACATCAGCACAATTTTGGAACCAAAATTTTTTTTTTGTTAGGAAGTTATAAGTGTTAAAAGTTGACCAGCAATTTCTCATTTTTTCCAACAAAATTTACAAAATCATTTTTTTTAGGGGCCACCTCACATTTGAAGTGAATTTGAGGGGTCAATATGACAGAAAATACCCAAAAGTGACACCATTCTAAAAACTGCACCCCTCAACGTGTTCAAAGCCACATTTAAGAAGTTTATTAACCCTTTAGGTACTTCACAAGAATTGAAGCAATGTGGAAGGAAAAAATTAACATTTAACTTTTTTTTCCAAAATTTTTCTTTCGACACAATTTTTTAAAATTTTGTCAAGGGTATCAGTAGAAAATGAACCACAATATTTGTTGTACAATTTCTCCTGAGTACAGCGATACCCCATGTGTGGGGGTAAACCACTATTTGGGCGCATGGCAGAGCTCGGAAGGGAAGCAGCGCCATTTGACTTTTTTGGCTGGAATTGAGATTGGACGCCATGTCGCATTTGGAGAGTCCCTGTGTCCCTAAACAGTGGAAACCCCCCACAAGTGACCCCATTTTGGAAACTAGACCCCCAAGTAACTTATCTAAATGTGTAGTGAGAGCTTTGAACCCCCAAGGGCTTCACAGAAGGTTATAACGTAGAGCCGTAAAATTAAAAAATCATATTTTTTCCACAAAAATTATCTTTTCATCCCAATTTTTATTTTCCAAAGGATAAAAGGACCCCAAAAGTTATTGTGCAATTAGTCCTGAGTACGCTGATACCCCATATGTGGGGGTAAACCACTATTTGGGTGCATGGCAGAGCTCGGAAGGGAAGCAGCGCCATTTGACTTTTTTGGCTGGAATTGAGATTGGACGCCATGTCGCATTTGGAGAGCCCCTGTGTGCCTAAACAGTGGAAACCCCCCACAAGTAACCCCATTTTGGAAACTAGACCCCCCAAGGAACTTATCTAGATGTGTAGTGAGAGCTTTGAACCCCCAAGGGCTTCACAGAAGGTTATAACGTAGAGCCGTAAAATTAAAAAATCATATTTTTTCCACAAAAATGATCTTTTCATCCCAATTTTTATTTTGCAAAGGGTAAAAGGACCCCAAAAGTTATTGTGCAATTTGTCCTGAGTACGCTTATACTGCATATGTGGGGGTAAACCACTATTTGGGCGCATGGCAGAGCTTGGAAGGGAAGCAGCGCCATTTGACTTTTTTGGCTGGAATTGAGATTGGACGCCATGTCGCATTTGGAGAGTCCCTGTGTGCCTAAACAGTGGAAACCCCCCACAAGTGACCCCATTTTGGAAACTAGACCCCCCAAGGAACTTATCTAGATGTGTGGTGAAAGCTTTGAACCCCCAAGGGCTTCACAGAAGGTTATAACGTAGAGCAGTAAAATTAAAAAATCATATCTTTTCCACAAAAATGATCTTTCCACCCCCAATTGTTATTTTCCAAAGGGTAACAGGACCCCAAAAGTTATTGTGCAATTTGTCCTGAGTACGCTGATACCCCATATGTGGGGTAAACCACTATTTTGACGCATGGCAGAGCTGGAAAGGGAAGGAGCACCTTTTTCAAATGCAGATTTTGATGGAATGGTCTGCGGGTGTCATGTCACGTTTGGAAAGCCCCTGATGTGCCTAAACAGTAGAAACCCCCCACAAGTGACTCCATTTTGGAAACTAGACCCCCCAAGGAACTTATCTAGATGTGTCGTGAGCACTTTGAACCCCCAAGTGCTTCACAGAAGTTTATAACGTAGAGCCGTGAAAATAAAAATATCATATTTTTTTCCACAAAAATAATCTTTTTGCCCCCAAATTTTTATTTTTATAAGGGTAACAGGAGAAATAGGACCCGAAAAGCTATTGTGCAATTTGTCCTGAGTACGCTGATATCCCATATGTGGGGGGGAACCACTATTTTGACGCATGGCAGAGCTCGGAAGGGAAGGAGCACCGTTTTTAAATGCAGATTTTGATGGAATGGTCTGCGGGTGTCATGTCACGTTTGGAAAGCCCCTGATGTGTCTAAACAGTAGAAACCCCCCCCAAGTGACTCCATTTTGGAAACTAGACCCCCCAAGGAACTTATCTAGATGTGTGGTGAGCACTTTGAACCCCCAAGGGCTTCACAGAAGTTTATAACGTAGAGCCGTGAAAATAAAAATATCATATTTTTTTCCACAAAAATAATCTTTTTGCCCCAAATTTTTATTTTTCTAAGGGTAACAGGAAAATAGGACCCCAAAAGCTAT
>JARQOD010000004.1:252424429-252547650 GCA_033576555.1 Oophaga sylvatica | reverse complement strand
TTTGCACACATAGACTGATTTAATTGTTTGTGCAAATTAGATAGCAAAAGGACATGAAAAGACATGGTTAACCCTATGTACACCAAGTGTCATTTCATGTCGGGTTCTGCATTTTCACAAAAGCCGGCAATTGAATTAGCGGCTATTATACTATGTAGAAGTGTATGAACTACAAATATAAATTTATATATATATATGTGTCACAAATTCAATGACATGTATATATATATATATATATTATATGAGGTTTTAAAATTGCTGAAAAAAAAATGCGTGGGCTCCCGCCCTATTTTCGCAACCAGACAGACAAAGCCAGTGAGTGGGGGCAGATAATAATAGCCCAGAGAGGGACCTTTTTTTTTTGGGCCCCCCCCCGGCTACTTAACATCTGCCCCCAGACACCCCAGAAAGGGCAAATCTCTATTAGATTTGCCCTTTCTGGCACTTTGCCCGTCTATTCCATTGCCCTGTAGCGGTGGCGAATGGGTTAATAAGGGGTTAAAATGACCTTGCAATTGAAAGGTCACTTTAAGCCAGGTTAATAATTGAGAGCTGTCAATTAGACAACTATCAATTATTAATCCTATTGTATGAAAGAAAAATCAAACACACACACTTTAATAAAAAAGAAGTTTAATGAAATAATCACACAGTTTTTGACCATATTTTATTTACCTGCTAAAACCATTTCCTGTAATAAAAATAAAATAATAAAGCAAAATTATTCTTACCAATCCGATGCACAGTCAGGTCCCACGGTGTAATCCTTCAGAAAGGGTTAATGTTTACTGCAGGGACCGCAGCTAATGCTGCAGCCTCACAGTAAACCCCAAATGAATGAGTTCCTCTCCTGCCTGACAGGAGAGTAAAGGCTGGGTGTCACATAACGATACACCAGCGATCCCGACAACGATATGCACTTGTCAGGATCGCTGGTGTATCGCTACATGATCGCTGCTGAGCTGCCAAACAGGCAGCTCAGGCAGCGATCTGGGACAGCGACACTGCGGGTAACATCGCTTAAGGGCCCGTCTCACATAGCGATATCGCTACCGAGATCGCTGCTGAGTCACAAGTTTTGTGACGCAGCAGCAAGCTCACCAGCGATATCGCTGTGTGTGACATTCAGCGACGATCAGCCCCCCTGCCGGGTATCGCTGATCGTCGCAGAAATGTCAGGACCTTTTTTTGATCGCTGGTTTCCCTCTGACAGGCACGCATCGCTGCGTGTGACAGGCGGGAGACCAGCGATCCGCTGGTAACCAAGGTACACAGCGGGTTTCCAGGCACCGCGCAGCGCTTGGAAACCCGCTGTGTACCTTGGATACCAGCTCCCTGCATCAGGGCGCTGGTATCCAAGGTACACAGCGGGTTTCTAGGCACAGCCCGCGTCTGGAAACCCGCTGTGTACCTTGGTTACCAGCGGATCGCTGGTCTCCCGCCTGTCACACGCAGCGATGCGTGCCTGTCAGCGGGAAACCAGCGATCAAAAAAGGTCCTGACATTTCAGCGACGATCAGCGATACCCGGCAGGGGGGCTGATCGTCGCTGAATGTCACACACAGCGATATCGCTGGTGAGCTCGCTGCTGCGTCACAAAATTAGTGACTCAGCAGCGATCTCGGTAGCGATATCGCTATGTGAGACGGGCCCTTAAGTGGAAAGCTTAATTGATTGCTTTCCACTTTCACTTCAGGTCAGCCAGGGACACAATCAGTGACGTCAGAGGGAACTGATTAACAAAAATAGGGGTTCCCTTCGAAAAAAAAATGGCGTGGGGTCCCCCCTATTTTTGTTAACCAGCCAGATGAAGCAGACCGCTGAGGCCTGGATTTTCAGGCTGTTAAGGAGCCAAGATCCATGGACCTTGCCAGCCTGATAATACTAGGCCACAGCAGTCTGCATATCTTGGCTGATTAACAAAATAGGGGATCCCCTCGAAAAAAATTGGCGTGGGGTCCCCCCTATTTTTGTTAACCAGCCAGATGAAGCAGACCGCTGAGGCCTGGATTTTCAGGCTGTTAAGGAGCCAAGATCCATGGACCTTGCCAGCCTGATAATACCAGGCCACAGCAGTCTGCATATCTTGGCTGATTAACAAAAATAGGGGATCCCCTCGAAAAAAATTGGCATGGGGTCCCCCCTATTTTTGTTAACCAGCCAGATGAAGCAGACCGCTGAGGCCTGGTTTTTCAGGCTGGTAAGGATCCAATATCCATGGACCTTGCAAGCCTGATAATACCAGGCCACAGCAGTCTGCTTAGCTTGGCTGGTTAACAAAAATAGGGGATCCCTCGAAAAAAAAACGGCGTGGGGATCCCCCCTATTTTTGTTAACCAGCCAAGTAAAATGCAGACTGCTGCGGCCTGGTATTAAAAGACTGTCAAGGCCCATGGATTTTGGCCCTCAACAGCCTGATAATACCAGGCTACAGCAGCCCCACATTTGGCGCATCAAAAGATGTGCCAATTGTGGCACTTTACCCGGCTCTTCCCACTTGCCCTGTAGCGGTGGCAAGCGGGGTAATAAGGGGTTATTGTCACCGTTGATTGCACGGTGACAATAAGCCCGGTTAATAATGGAGAGGCGTCAATAAGACACCGATCCATTATTAATCCCAAAGTTATTAAATGCATAAAAAAAAGACACAGCAAGAAAAAAGTCTTTTAATGAAATAAAAGAGACAACACAGTTTTCATTACTTTTATTACTCTCTCATTCCTGCGACGCCATCGATCTCCTGTAAAAAAAGAAAAAAAACAAACCAACAGTATACCACCTGTCCGACGCAGTCCATAACGACAGTCCCACGACGATCCAACTCTGCTACATCGCAATGACAGGCAGAGCCTGTCATCGCGACGCAGCACAGCTGATTACCTGCTTCCCCGGCGGTGACGTCATCGGACTGACTGCTTTACGGCCGGGATTACCCAGCAGTCACTGCAGTTATCGCGAGAAACTGCATGTGACCGCCGGGGAAAGAAGATGGCGGCCATGAAGCAGTCCAGGACGTGACCGCCGGAGATCTTCTGCCAGGTAAGTGCCGCTGACTCCTGACAGACCCGACCGACGGACACTGACAGTGACAGTGACAATCCCGATTCCGGTATCCGATAAGACGAAAATATCGGAACTCGGAATCGGAATTCCGATACAGCTAATATCGGCCGATACCCGATATTTGCAGTATCGGAATGCTCAACCCTACTAGCCACCTTTTGCTTTGATTACTGCTTTGCACGCAGAACAGGTGAACGGATGGACTCTACATGCCTGGTTCCCACCGTGAAGCATGGAGGAGGTGGTGTGATGGTGTGGGGGTGCTTTGCTGGTGACACTGTTGGGGATTTATTCAAAATTGAAGCGGTGAGCGGTCCAGCTCACCCAAAACCATCTCGATTGGTTTCAGGTCTGGTGACTGTGGAGGCCAGGTCATCTGGCGTAGCACCCCAACACTCTCCTTCTTGGTCAAAAAGCCCTTACACAGCCTGGAGGTGTGTTTGGGGTCATTGCCCTGTTGAAAAATAAATGATGGTCCCACTAAACGGATGGAATAGCATGCTGCTGCAAGATGCTGTGGTAGCCATGCTGGTTCACTATGCCTTCAATTTTGAATAAATCCCCAACAGTGTCGCCAGCAAAGCACCCCCACACCATCACACCTCCTCCTTCATGCTTCACGGTGGGAACCAGGCATGTAGAGTCCATCCGTTCACCTTTTCTGTGTGCAAAGCAGTAATCAAAGCAAAAGGTAGCTACTTTGAAGAATTTAAGACATATTTGTGTCCAAACTTTTGGTCTGTACTGTATATTGTATATGAAATATATATATTTTTTTGCACATAGCACTTGCACTTTCTACATAGTTTGGCTAACACGGTACAAAGATATACATCTTTACTGTACATAGTTTGGTGACACTTTTTATTTTATTACCGGTATGTATAATTGAATAAATCTCATACATGGTTGTATGATGTATATTTTACACTTTGATGGTGTTTACACCTATGTGGGATGATTTTACTTCTAGGAATCCTCTTTTTAGCTACATATTTTGGACTGCAATCTTTGATTAGTTTGGAATATATTATTTTTTTACCTTTTATGCCTACCTATTTGGTTTAAATATTTTAGGATTATTGCATTGACAGGAATTTCTATTATATGGCCGGTATTATACAGGCACTGTGTGTTGGGTATTCTCCCATTGCCACTAGTATTATTATTTTTATTGCTGTATATTAATAAAATATTTTGGATTATATACTTACTTTGTTCTCCTTGTGGATGTCTTTTGTTTCTTCTGTCTTCGGGGTGGATTTTTTCACCTCTTTGTGAGTACTGGTGATTTGAAAAAATTATTATTATTTTTTGGATTTCTTCTAAATAAATTAAATATGTTATTATTATCTTTCGTTGGTGCTCAAATATCAGTTAGCATTCTAACTTTGCAGTACTTTATCCACACTTGAGAATATATATATATATATATATATATATACATATATATGTATATATATAAATATATATATATATATATACACTGCTCAAAAAAATAAGGGGAACACTAACACAACACAATGTAACTCCAAGTCAATCACACTACTCTGAAATCTCCCTATCCAGTAACAAAGCAACACCAATTATGAATCAATTTCTCCTGCTATTGTACAAATGGAACAGACAACATGTACAAATGATTTGCAATTAGCAAGACACCCCCTATAAAGGAGTGGTTCTGCAGGTGGGGACCACAGACCACATCTCAGTACCAATGCTTTCTGGCTGATGTTTTGGTCACTTTTGGATGTTGGTTGTGCTTTCAGACTTGTGGTAGCATGAGACGGACTCTACAACCCACACAAGTGGCTCAGGTAGTGCAGCTTATCCAGGATGGCACATCAATGCGAGCTGTGGCAAGAAGGTTTGCTGTGTCTGTCAGTGTAGTGTCCAGAGGCTGGAGGCTCTACCAGGAGACAGGCCAGTACACCGGGAGACGTGGAGGAGGCCGTAGGAGGGCAACAACCCAGCAGCAGGACCGCTACCTCTGCCTTTGTGCAAAGACGAACAGGAGGAGAACTGCCAGAGCCCTGCAAAATGACCTCCAGCAGGCCACAAATGTTCATGTGTCTGCACAAACGGTTAGAAACCGACTTACTGAGGATGGTCTGAGGGCCCGACGTTCACAGATGGGGGGTGTGCTCACAGCCCAACACCGTGCATGGCAAATGGCATTTGTCAGAGAACATCAAGATTGGCAGATTTGACATAAGCACCCTGTTCTCTTCACAGATGAGAGCAGGTTCACACTGAGCACATGTGACAGACGTGACAGAGTCTGGAGATGCTGTGGACAATGTTCTGCCTGCAACATCCACCAGTAATGGTGTGGTGAAACATTTCTTTGGAAGGCCGCACAGCCCTCCATGTGCTAGCCAGAGGTACCCTGACTGCCATTAGGTGCCGGGATGAGATTCTCAAACCCGTAGTGAGACCATATGCAGGTGGAGTGGGACTTCGGTTCCTTCCGATGCATGACAATGCTAGGCCTCATGTGGCTGAAGTGTTTCAGCAGTTTCTGCATGATAAAAGCAATGATGCTATGGAACTGGCTTGTCTGTTCCCCAGACCTGAATCCAATTGAGCACATCAGGGACATCATGTCTTGTTCCATCCACCAACGCAAAATTGCACCACAGACTGTCCAGGAGTTGACTGATGCTTTAATCCAGGCACATCCGCCACCTCATCAGGAGAATTGCCCAGGCGTTATAGGGAGGTCATACACGTCCGTGGAGGCTACACATACTGCTGAGCATTATTCCTTGTCTTGAGGCATTTCCCCTGAAGTTGGATCAGCCTGTAATTTGATTTTCCACTTTGATTTTGAGTATCATTCCAAATCCAGACCTCCATGGGATAATACTTTTGATTTACATTGATCATTTTATGTTTTATTGTTTCCACCATATTCACTATGTAAAGAATAAAGATTTGCAACTGGAATATTTAATTCAGTGATACCTAGGATGTGGGATTTTAGTGTTCCCTTTATTTTTTTGAGCAGTGTATATATATATATATATATATATATACAGTGGGGAAAATAAGTATTTAATACACTGCCGATTTTGCAAGTTTTCCTATTTACAAAGAATGGAGAGGTCTGTAATTTTTATCGTAGGTACACTTCAACTGTGAGAAACAAAATCTAAAAATAAAAAACAGAAAATCACATTGTATGATTTTTACATAAATTAAATTGCATTTTATTGCTTGAAATAAGTATTTGATCACCTACCAACCAGCAAGAATTCTGTCTCTCACAGACCTGTTAGTTTGTCTTTAAGAAGTCCTCCTACTCTGCACTCATTACCAGTATTAATTGCACCTGTTTGAACTCGTTACCTGTATAAAAGACACCTGTCCACCCACTCAATCAATCACGCTCCAACCTCTCCACCATGGCCAAGACCAGACAGCTGTCTAAGGACACTAGGGACAAAATTGTAGACTTGCACAAGGCTGGGATGGGCTACAGGACAATAGGCAAGCAGCTTGGTGAGAAGGCAACAACTGTTGGTGCAAATATTAGAAAATGGAAGAAACACAAGATGACTGTCAATCTTCCTCGGTATGGGACTCCATGTAAAATCTCGCCGTGTGGGGTAAGGATGATTCTGAGAGATGTCAGGAATCAGCCCAGAATTACACAGGAGGACTTGGTCAATGACCTGAAGAGAGCTGGGACCACAGTCTCAAACATTACCATTAGTAACTCACTAGGCCATCATGGATTAAAATCCTGCATGTCACGCAAGGTCCCCTGCTCACACCAGCACCAATCCAGGCCCATTTGAAGTTCATCAATGATCATCTGGATGATTCAGAGGAGGCATGGGAGAAGGTCATGTGGTCAGATTAAACCAAAATAGAACTTTTTGTAATCAACTCCACTTTTTGACGGAAGAAGAAGGATGAGTACAACCCCAAGAACACTGTCTCAACTGTGAAGTATGGTGGGGGAAACATCATACTTTGGGGATGCTTTTCTGCAAAAGGGGACAGCATGACTGCACCGTATTGAAGGGAGGATGGATGGGGTCATATATTGCAAGATTTTAGCCAACAACCTGCTTCCCTCCAGAAGAGCATTGAAGATGGGTTGTGGCTGGGTCTTCCAGCATGACAATGACCTGACACACACAACCAGGACAACTAAGGGATGGCTCCGTAAGCGTAAGAAGCATTTCAAGGTCCTGGAGTGGCCTAGCCAGTCTCCAGACATGAATCCAATAGAAAATCATTGGAGGGAGCTGAAACTGAATGTTGCCCAGCGACAGCCCAGAAACCTGAAAGATCAGGAGAAGATCTGTATGGAGGAGTGGGACAAAATCCCTGCTGCAGTGTGTTAATATTTTGTATCTCACAGTTGAAGTGTACCTATGATAAAAATCAGAGACCTCTCCATTCTTTGTAGGTGGGAAAACGTGTCGGAAAATCAGCAGTGTATCAAATACTTATTTTCACCACTGTACGTGTGTGTGTATTATGGTGTATACACATCAGTTCTCACTAATAATGCGTAGATGAGTGACATAGTTGTCTTATATACAGATTTCTTTTACAGCATGCACTAGTTTTATTATCAGTATTATTCTAACATTTTTTATTCCTGTTTTAAGGAAGAAATGTCCTTATATATATCTCAATAAATAAAAGTATGGAGGCAAGCTGTGAGGAGAAGCGAGAACTTTTGGAATTCTTACAGTTTACAAAGGTAAGTACTTTACAATGCTTGTTGCAGATTTTGTGACCTAAACTGAGTGTCTGTAAAGAATATATATTTGTATCATGTCAGTGTAGAGCAGGGCTCATAAATCTTAAAAATAAACAAACATCAGATTAGTGTGAAATTCAGCATAAATGTGAGTAGAAATATACAATAAGATTTAATGAAATATACGTTAGTCCTTCGTAAATGTAATGCTAGGCACAGTTGTAAATAATAGAAGCAGGAGCATGAAATGAACATGGAACTGGTTGTCTAGCAGTCAGTGTCTTCCTGGACCACAGCAGTCAAACGCAACCCCACTATAGCCCAGTGTGGGTGACTGGTGGTGGAGCACATGATGAATAGGCAACTTGGCTTGGTGAGTGCAATAAATAGTGGGTGCATTTTCACACTGTGTATGATGCAGTGTGGATTGGACGCTGTTAGAGACTGAGTTAAAAGATTTGTTGCAATGTGTTGCAGGGGAAACCTTGTATACAGTGGCATGTAAAAGTTTGGGCACTCCTGGTCAAAATTACTGTTTTTGTGAACAGTTAAGCAAGTTGAAGATGAAATGATCTCTAACAGGCCAAAAGTTAACCCCTTAAAGACCAGGGGAATTTCCGCTTTTGCATTTCCATTTTTTGCTCCCCTTCTTCCCATGGCCATAACTTTTTTATTTTTCTGTTAATATGGCCATGTGTGGGCTTGTTGTTTGCGGGATGAGTTGTACTATTGAATTGCACCATTAATTTTACCAAATCATGTACTGGAAAACGGAAAAAAAATTCCAAATGCGGTGAAATTGCAAAAAAAAGTGCAATTCCACAATTGTTTTTGGATTTTGTTTTACCATGTTCACTAAATGCTAAAACTGACTTGCTATTATGATTAGAGAAGAGCGGTGTTCGAAGCGAACTGTTCACAATTTCAAATTCGAGCTGTTTTGGGCGGTGTTCGAGCCGTTTTGAAAAAATCCGACTGTTCGAGGTTATGTTCGATAACTGTTCGTCACTGGATTTTTTCACAGTAATGCTGAGAATCACTGTTAATACACAGTTTGAGTGTACAGCGGGGGTGGGGGGAGGGGCATGGGATGGATCTCTGCAGAAATAATGAAGATCTCCATTTTTTTTCTCTTTCCCGCATTTCCAGTGGGCGGTGCAGTCTGTCAGCCTATCAGAAGCGCACATACGGAGCGAAGTGCTTTTTTTTTCACACAAGCAAGGGCATGTGTCATTGGCTGTGTTTGTCACATGTCCTTGCCCTATAAGACCCAGCCATTTCCCCCCTCGCCACCATTTTCTCACTGCTGCAGCACAGTGTTAGACGGCACTGCTGCTGCTGTAAGCGCTATCTTTGTAACAGTGACTGTGAAGCGAATTTGCAGTTAGACAGGAAGGTTTAGGGAGTAGGGAGGGTCTAGTTTGTAATTGCAGCCCTTTTAAGGGCTAGGTTACAGCAGTTCCTAGCACTTTTAGCAGGCAGGTCTGTGCTCTATATAGACAGATAGGTCAACTTGGGAGTAGTGACTATTTGTAATTGCAGCCCTTTTGAGGGCTAGGTTACATCAGTTGCTATCACTTTTTGCCAGCTCCACCAGCATTGAAATACTCATAATTTTTGGCTGCATCTTGCCAGTAATATAATTGTGGGCATAGTAGCAGTCTGTGGTACTCATTGTATTAGGCCATCTATACAAAGCTCCACCAGCGTTGAAATACTCATAATTTTTAGCTGCATCTTGCCTGGACAATAATTTTGGGCATAGTAGCAGTGAGTGGTACTCATTCTATTAGGCCATCTATACAAAGCTCCACCAGCCTTAAAAAAAAGAGAATTTCTATCTGCATCTTGCCTGTAGAATAATTGTTGGCACAGTAGCAGTCTGTTGTACTCATTGTATTAGGCCATCTATACAAAGCTCCACCAGCGTTTAAATACTCATAATTTTTGGCTGCATCTTGCCTGCAATATAATTGTGGGCATAGTAGCAGTCTGTGGTACTCATTGTATTAGGCCATCTATACAAAGCTCCACCAGCGTTGAAATACTCATAATTTTTTGCTGCATCTTGCCTGTAATATAATTGTGGGCATAGTAGCAGTCTGTGGTACTCATTCTATTAGGCCATCTATACAAAGCACCACCAGAGTTGAAATACTCATAATTTTTGCTGCATCTTGCCTGTAATATAATTGTTGGCATAGTAGCAGGCTGTGGTACTCATTGTATTAGGCCATCTATACAAAGCTCCACCAGCCTTAAAAAAAAAAAAATTCTATCTGCATCTTGCCTGTAGAATAATTGTGGGCAGAGTAGCAGTCTGTGGTACTCATTGTATTAGGCCATCTATACAAAGCTCCACTAGTGTTGAAATACTCATAATTTTTGGCTGCATCTTGCCTGGACAATAATTTTGGGCATAGTAGCAGTGTGTGGTACTCATTCTATTAGGCCATCTATACAAAGCTCCACCAGCATTGAAAGACTCATAATTTTTTGCTGCATCTTGCCTGTAGAATAATTGTGGGCATAGTAGCAGTCTGTGGTACTCATTGTACTAGGCCATCTATACAAAGCTCCACCAGAGTTTAAAAAAAAGAATTTCTATCTGCATCTTGCCTGTAGAATAATTGTGGGCAGAGTAGCAGTCTGTGGTACTCATTGTATTAGGCCATCTATACAAAGCTCCACCAGCGTTGAAATACTCATAATTTTTGGCTGCATCTTGCCTGGACAATAATTTTGGGCATGTAGCAGTGTGTGGTACTCATTCTATTAGGCCATCTATACAAAGCTCCACCAGCATTGAAAGACTCATAATTTTTTGCTGCATCTTGCCTGTAATATAATTGTGGGCATAGTAGCAGTCTGTGGTACTCATTCTATTAGGCCATCTATACAAAGCACCACCAGAGTTGAAATACTCATAATTTTTGCTGCATCTTGCCTGTAATATAATTGTTGGCATAGTAGCAGGCTGTGGTACTCATTCTATTAGGCCATCTATTGTAATGTATGTAGTACAGTTCATATAGCGTCTTGTGCTTGGGTGCGATGAAAATACATGAGACACAGGTTTGATATAGAAAGTCTTGTATTACTTCATACAAGTTGGCAAAAATAGTCACACAGTTTGCAGACACAGAAGCAGGAGACACAGCAGGCCAGAGTAATCTAAGCTCAGCAATCACTCTCCACAACAGGTTCAGGATCTTCTTCTCTGTTACCGTAAGTCCATGCAAACGTGGGTCTTTCAAAGAGCAGGGTTCAGAGTCCACAAGTGCTTCAGAGTTCCTCAGTAGGAATAGCTGGAGTACAAGGTCCAAGGCTTTAGGAGTCAGGTCACAGGTTCACTGCAGGCTAGATTCTGAAGCACTGATTGCTCAGCTGTGGCTGCTTAAGAAGCAAAAGGAGAGAATCAGGGCGGGAACATGCAAGCTGGAAACTCCATTTTGACTGAGGGCAAGATAGCTGCAGCAAGACAGAAAGTAAAATGGCTGACGAACAAACTGAGTTTCAGGAACATGTACACAGAACCTTACATTACTCCCCCCTTAGGGACAACCTCCGGATGACCTCAGGCCAGGCTTGTGTGGGTACCTCTGATGAAACTGACGTAGCAAGCGAGGAGCATTAACGTTATTGACTGGTTCCCATGAGTTGTCCTCCACTGGGTAGCCCTGCCATTTAATCAGATATTGTAACTGATTTCTATACAACCTGGAATCTAAAATCCTTTCCACCACAAATTCTTCCTGACCATCGACTAGCACGGGGTCAGGGCAAGGAGAAGAACGTCCAGGAAACGTATTGGGTGTCGCAGCCTTTAGTAGGGATACATGAAAGACAGGGTGAATTCTCATAGTTCTGGGCAGTTGAAGACGACAAGCAACGGCACTTATAATTTTACTGATTTTATAGGGTCCAATGTACTTATGTCCCAACTTAGACGATGGAATCCTTAACTTAAGATTTCTGGTTGACAGCCAGACCAAGTCTCCTACCTTGAAAGCTGGTGCAGGTTTACGAAATTTATCTGCTGCTTTCTTGTACCTTTCCTGAGCCGATTCCAGATTCTCCTTTAGAAGATCCATATTCTTCTGTAAAGACGTGATTCTTTCAGCCACTGCTGGTAAAGGCGTTTCTATGGGAAATCGTGGTAGAATGTTAGGATGATAACCTAGATTAGAGTAAAAAGGAGACTGCTTAGTGGAGGCACTCTGAGAGTTGTTATACGAGAACTCAGCTAATAGAAGTAGATCCACCCAATCATCCTGTAGGTGGCAGATAAAGCAGCGGAGAAACTGCTCCAGGGTTTGATTGGTTCGTTCGGTCTGTCCATTAGTCTGGGGATGAAAAGCAGAAGAAAGGTTTACTTTAACCCCTCTCTGACATTAGACGTACTATCCCGTCCATAAAACCCGTGCCATTCTGACCATGGACGGGATAGTACGTCATGCCCTTTAATGCGACATCGCGACTTAAGTAGCGGTGATCGCATTAAAATTCCGACGCCAGCTTACCTCTTGGAAGTTGGCGTCGGCATCCCGGGCTGCGTCCTCCCCCCTCAGGCCTCCCGATCGCTGTGATTGGCTGTTGAATTCTGAACAGCCAATCACAGCCTTTCTCACTGTTTCAGCCAATCAGAGCGGCTAAAACAGTGAGATCGCAGGCTAGGATCGAGTACCGATGTACTCGATCCTAGGCCTGGGCCTAGGAAAGTCCAGACCCCCCCGGATTGGCGCGATCGCCGATCACATCGATCGCGCCAATCGCAGGGCACAGCCGCGGTATATCCGCGCTGTGCCCTGCCTGTACCTGCCTGGATCGGTGCAGTAATAGCACTGATCCTAGGCCAGGGCCTGTAGGGCATGAAGGAGCTGATTGGCGCGATCGATGTCATCGACAATCGCGCCAATCACAGGGCACAGCAGCGGTGTGACCGCTCTGTGCCCTGCTAGGTGACCTGCCGGTGACCTGCCTAGGAATCGGAGCTGTGAGCTCCGATTACTAGGCCGGTGCCTAGCAACCGGCAATGCAGGGGTCTCCTTTGATTGGTGGGATTGATGTGATCATCGATCCCACCAATGACAGGTCACAGCAGCGATGTGACCGCTCTGTGACCTGTCTGCAAACTGGATCTGACCTGTCTGACCGCACTGCAGGGGTCCTCACACTTGCTGAGGATTCCTGCTGTGCGGTCACACTGCCAGATCTCCTCCTGTGCTGGGCCTTGTGGTGCCACAGTAGCCTGTGACACCACAACTCCTGCTGAAGAGAGAAGAAAAAAGAGAGAAGAAAGAAGAGAGAAGAAGAAGAGAGAAAGAAAGAAGAGAGAAGAAAGAAAAGAAAGAAAAGACTACAAACGTGAGTTTTTGAGCCCCGATCTCTGCCCGATCCACCCCAATCCCCCCATTCCCCCCTCCCCCCTTCCCTTTCCCCCTCTTTTTACCCCCCCTTTGCGCCGCCGAGCGTTGATTGGTGACGCAGTTCACCCATCAACACTTTCGCACCCCCCTCCGTGCGCACATCCAGCAGCCGCAAACTTTGATAAGTGACAGCGGTCACTTATCAGAGCTCGTGCCTGCCGTTTTTTTTTTCACCCCCCCTTTCCGCCACTCCCGTGCGCACATCCAGCAGCCACGGAACTTTGATAAGTGACACCAGTCACTTATCAGAGCTCGTTCCTGCTGTTTTTTTTTGTTTTTTTTCACCAACTTTTCCGCCACTCCCGTGCGCACACCCAGCAGCCACGGAACTTTGATAAGTGACACCAGTCACTTATCAGAGCTCGTTCCTGCTGTTTTTTTTTTTCCACCAACTCTTCCGCCACTCCCGTGCGCACACCCAGCAGCCACGGAACTTTGATAAGTGACAACAGTCACTTATCAGAGCTCGTTCCTGCTGTTTTTTTTTTTGTTTTTTTTCACCAACTTTTCCGCCACTCCCGTGCGCACACCTAGCAGCCACGGAACTTTGATAAGTGACACCAGTCACTTATCAGAGCTCGTTCCTGCTGTTTTTTTTTTTTTCCCACCAACTTTTCCGCCACTCCCGTGCGCACATCCAGCAGCCGCGGAACTTTGATAAGTGACACCAGTCACTTATCAGAGCTCGTTCCTGCTGTTTTTTTTGTTTTTTTTCATCCCCCTTTCCGCCACTCCCGTGCGCACATCCAGCAGCCGCGGAACTTTGATAAGTGACAGCGGTCACTTATCAGAGCTCGTGCCTGCCAGTTTTTTTTTTCACCCCCCTTTCCGCCACTCCCGTGCGCACATCCAGCAGCCGCGGAACTTTGATAAGTGACAGCGGTCACTTATCAGAGCTCGTGCCTGCCAGTTTTTCTTTTCACCCCCCTTTCTGCCACTCCCGTGCGCACATCCAGCAGCCGCGGAACTTTGATAAGTGACAGCGGTCACTTATCAGAGCTCGTGCCTGCCAGTTTTTTTTTTTTTCACCCCCCTTTCCGCCACTCCCGTGCGCACATCCAGCAGCCGCGGAACTTTGATAAGTGACACCGTCACTTATCAGAGCTCGTGCCTGCCAGTTTTTTTTTTTCACCCCCCTTTCCGTCACTCCCGTGCGCACATCCAGCAGCCACGGAACTTTGATAAGTGACACCGGTCACTTATCAGAGCTCGTGCCTGCTGGTTTAGACTTTTTTTCACAGGCCTTTTTTTCCCTATTCGCTTTCTTTTCTTTTAGCTCTTTCTTTTCAGCTTAGTTTACACCAATCACTATCCCCCCCCCCACACACACAGTTATAAATAAAGTTCACACAAAGCACCACATTCACAAAAAAAATGTCCCGCTCGTCACGCTCATCCCAACAGCGCTATTCAGTGGAGGAGGCATACGCTTTCCTTGCCTCCGACACTGATAGCGAGGGAGAGGATCCCACATTTCTTTATTTTTCAGATGAAGATTCTTCTTCCTCCTCATCTTCCTCCTCGGGTCCTGCGGAACCGTCACGCAGACGCCCCAGGACAGAACATGAGGCAGCGCCCGCCCCTGAAAATGAACCAGCGCACCCCTCTTCGGACCCCGTATGGACCCCGGCCCCCGAAAATTACGAGCCACTGATTCCTGATTTTGTGGCAGAATCAGGAATCAGGTTTGACTCCACCGGCTTCACAGAAATAGACTTTTTCAAAGTCTTTTTCTCTGAGGATTTAATTAACCTCATGGTGGAGCAAACAAATTTGTACGCTCGGCAATTTTTGGCGCAAAACCCCCGTTCATCATTTTCCAACTGGTCTCCTGTAGACGCAGTTGAAATGATGCAGTTTTGGGGCCTGGTCCTCCATATGGGGATCCTGAAGAAGCCAGAAATTCGGCAATATTGGAGTGTTGATATTTTATACAACACTCCACTGTTCCGAATGGTCATGGCTCGGACGCGTTTTGAGGCCATCCACAAATTCCTGCATTATAATGATAATGCACAGTGTCCCCCACGAGATGACCCCAACTTTGACCGCCTGTTCAAAGTTCGGCCGGTCATCGAACACTTCAACAAAAAGTTTGCTGAAGTGTACGTGCCCCAAAGGGACATCTTCGTGGATGAGTCCTTGGTTCATTTTAAGGGACGGCTCGCATTCCGCCAGTACCTGCCCAGCAAGAGGGCAAGGTACGGAATCAAACTCACAAGCTGTGTGAGAGTACCTCAGGGTACACACACAGCTTTAGAGTTTACGAAGGAAAGGACACCAGGATTGTACCCCCTGAGTGTCCCCCCATCCTGGGAGTGAGTGGGAAAATTGTGTGGGATTTGGTGCACCCACTGCTGGATAAAGGTTATCACCTTTACACTGATAACTTTTATTCCAGCATCCCACTCTACAAATCCCTCTCTGCGCGAGGTACCGCAGCCTGCGGTACCGTCCGCAAAAATCAGAGAGGCCTCCCAAAGACGCTACTTGGGCTGATGCTCAGAAAGGGTGAGAGCAGAGCCCAATGTAGCGACCACTTGGTGGTCAAGTACAAGGACAAGAGGGATGTCCTTCTCTTGACCACCATACATGGTGATGGCAGCGCCCTCAGCACTGTACGGGGTACCTCTACACAGGTCCGCAAACCGGACTGTGTACTGGGGTACAATAAATACATGGGGGGTGTTGATCTCTCTGATCAACTCCTCCAACCGTACAGTGCTTTGAGAAAGGCCAAGGTGTGGTACAAGAAGCTGTCCGTGCACATCGTCCAAATGGCAATGCTCAACGCTTTCCTGCTGTCACGATGTGCACGCAACAGCGATACGACGTACCTTCAGTTTCAGGAGGTAGTGGTTAAGGCCCTGATGTTTGGCGCTCAGGAAACAGCGGGCCCCAGTACTTCCGGAACTGAAGGTGCTCGTATCATACCAGGTCAGCATTTCCCGGGGGTGGTCCCGCCAACTGGAAGAAAAGGTAAGCCACAAAAAAGGTGCCGAGTGTGTTACAAAAGGGGAATACGCAAGGACACCACTTACCAATGCGACACCTGCCCCGAAAAACCTGGCCTGTGTATGAAGGATTGTTTCAAATTGTACCACACCTCAATGCACTACTAATTTACTTTACAGGAAAGATTAGTTCCAGAAGGGGGGCACATTTAGAAAAGTTCCTTGGGAGTCTACTTTCCAAAATTATGTCACTTGTGGTTTTTTTTTACTGTTTAGGCACATCAGGGGCTCTGCAAACGGAACATGACGCCCGCAGACCATTCCATCAAAGTCTGCTTCCAAAACGTCACAATTTCCCTTCTGAGCCCCAAATTGTGCCCGAACAGTTTTTTCCCACATATGGGGTACCAGTGTACTCAGGACAAATTGAACAACAACTTTTGGTGTCCAATTTCTCCTCTTAACCTTGGGAAAATAAAAAATTGGGGACTAAAACATCATTTGTGTGAGGTAAAAAGTAGGATTTTTTTTTTTGACACCTGGGCATTATAAACTTTAGTGAAACACTTGGGGGTTCAAAGTGCTCATCACACACCTAGATAAGTTCCTTAGGGGGTCTAGTTTCCAAAATGGGGTCACATGTGGGGGTTTCCACTGTTTAGGCACATCAGGGGCTCTGCTAACGGAACATGACGCCCGCAGACCATTCCATCAAAGTCTGCATTCCAAAACGTCACTGCTTCCCTTCCGAGCCCTGCCGTATGCCCAAACAGTGGATCCCCCCAACATATGGGGTATCAGCGTACTCAGGACAAATTGGACAACCACTTTTGGGGTCCAATTTCTCCTCTTACCTTGGGAAAATAAAAAATTGGGGACTAAAACATCACTTTTGTGGAAAAAAAAATTTTTTTTTTTTTTCACGCCAGGGCATTATAAACGTTAGTGAAACACTTGGGGGTTCAAAGTGCTCACCACACACCTAGATAAGTTCCTTAGGGGGTCTAGTTTCCAAAATGGGGTCACATGTGGGGGTTTCCACTGTTTAGGCACATCAGGGGCTCTGCTAACGAACATGAGCCCGCGACCATTCCATCAAAGTCTGCATTCCAAAACGCCTGCTTCCCTTCAAGCCCTGCCGTGGCCCAAACAGTGTATCCCCCCACATATGGGGTATCAGCTACTCAGGACAATTGGACAACACTTTTGGGGTCCAATTTCTCCTCTTACCTGGGAAAATAAAAAATTGGGACTAAAACATCACTTTTGTGGAAAAAAAGATATTTTTTTTTTCACGCCTAGGCATTATAAACGTTAGTGAAACACTTGGGGTTCAAAGTGCTCACCACACACTCTAGATAAGTTCCTTAGGGGGTCTAGTTTCCAAAATGGGGTCACATGTGGGGGGTTCCACTGTTTAGGCACATCAGGGGCCTCTCAACGCGAACATGCGCCCCTCGAATTCCATCAAGTGTGAATTCCAAACGCGCTTCCCTTCCAAGCCCTGCCGTGGCCCAAACAGTGTTCCCCCCAACATATGGGGTATCAGCTACTCAGGACAATTGGACAACCACTTTTGGGTCCAATTTCTCCTCTTACCCTTGGGAAAATAAAAAATTGGGGACTAAAACATCACTTTGTGGAAAAAATATATTTTTTTTTTCACGGCCACATTACAAACTTACGTGAAAGCACTTGGGGTTCAAAGTGCTCACCACACACCTAGATAAGTTCCTTAGGGGGTCTAGTTTCCAAAATGGGGTCACATGTGGGGGTTTCCACTGTTTAGGCACATCAGGGGCCCTCCAAACGCGACATGGCGTCCGTTCGCAATTCCAGCCAATTTTGGTTTGGAAAAGTCAAACGGCGCTCCTTCCCTTTCAAGCCCTGCCGTGCGCCCAAACAGTGGTTCCCCCCACATATGGGGTATCAGCTACTCAGTACATGTTGGACAACAACTTTTGTGTCCAATTTCTCCTCTTACCCTGGGAAAATAAAAAATTGGGGACTAAAACATCATGCTTGTGGAAAAAATATGATTTTTTTTCTTCACGGCTCTACATTACAAACTTGCGTGAAGCACTTGAGGGTTCAAAGTGCTCACCACACATCTAGATAAGTTCCTTAGGGGGTCTAGTTTCCAAAATGGGGTCACATGTGGGGGGTTTCCACTGTTTAGGCACATCAGGGGCCCTCCAAACGCGACATGGCGTCCGTTCGCAATTCCAGCCAATTTTGGTTTGGAAAAGTCAAACGGCGCTCCTTCCCTTTCAAGCCCTGCCGTGCGCCCAAACAGTGGTTCTCCCCCCACATATGGGGTATCAGCGTACTCAGGACATGTTGGACAACAACTTTTGGTGTCCAATTTCTCCTCTTACCCTTGGGAAAATAAAAAATTGGGGACTAAAACATCATGCTTGTGGAAAAAATATGATTTTTTTTCTTCACGGCTCTACATTACAAACTTGCGTGAAGCACTTGAGGGTTCAAAGTGCTCACCACACATCTAGATAAGTTCCTTAGGGGGGCTAGTTTCCAAAATGGGGTCACATGTGGGGGGTTTCCACTGTTTAGGCACATCAGGGGCCCTCCAAACGCGACATGGCGTCCGTTCGCAATTCCAGCCAATTTTGGTTTGGAAAAGTTTAAACGGCGCTCCTTCCCTTTCAAGCCCTGCCGTGCGCCCAAACAGTGGTTCCCCCCCACATATGGGGTATCAGCGTACTCAGTACATGTTGGACAACAACTTTTGTGGTCCAATTTCTCCTCTTACCCTTGGGAAAATAAAAATTTGGGGACTAAAACATCATGTTTGTGGAAAAAATATGATTTTTTTTCTTCACGGCTCTACATTACAAACTTGCGTGAAGCACTTGAGGGTTCAAAGTGCTCACCACACATCTAGATAAGTTCCTTAGGGGGTCTAGTTTCCAAAATGGGGTCACATGTGGGGGTTTCCACTGTTTAGGCACATCAGGGGCCCTCCAAACGCGACATGGCGTCCGTTCGCAATTCCAGCCAATTTTGGTTTGGAAAATTCAAACGGCTCTCCTTCCCTTTCGAGCCCTGCCGTGCACCCAAACAGTGGTTCCCCCCCACATATGGGGTATCAGCGTACTCAGGACATGTTGGACAACAACTTTTGTGGTCCAATTTCTCCTCTTACCCTTGGGAAAATAAACATTTGGGGACTAAAACATCATGTTTGTGGAAAAAATATGATTTTTTTCTTCACGGCTCTACATTACAAACTTGCGTGAAGCACTTGAGGGTTCAAAGTGCTCACCACACATCTAGATAAGTTCCTTAGGGGGTCTAGTTTCCAAAATGGGGTCACATGTGGGGGGTTTCCACTGTTTAGGCACATCAGGGGCCCTCCAAACGCGACATGGCGTCCGTTCGCAATTCCAGCCAATTTTGGTTTGGAAAATTCAAACGGCTCTCCTTCCCTTTCGAGCCCTGCCGTGCGCCCAAACAGTGGTTCCCCCCCACATATGGGGTATCAGCGTACTCACGACATGTTGGACAACAACTTTTGTGGTCCAATTTCTCCTCTTACCCTTGGGAAAATAAAAATTTGGGGACTAAAACATCATGTTTGTGGAAAAAATATGATTTTTTTTCTTCACGGCTCTACATTACAAACTTGCGTGAAGCACTTGAGGGTTCAAAGTGCTCACCACACATCTAGATAAGTTCCTTAGGGGTCTAGTTTCCAAAATGGGGTCACATGTGGGGGGTTTCCACTGTTTAGGCACATCAGGGGCCCTCCAAACGCGACATGGCGTCCGTTCGCAATTCCAGCCAATTTTGGTTTGGAAAAGTCAAACGGCGCTCCTTCCCTTTCAAGCCCTGCCGTGCGCCCAAACAGTGGTTCCCCCCCCACATATGGGGTATCAGCGTACTCAGGACATGTTGGACAACAACTTTTGTGGTCCAATTTCTCCTCTTACCCTTGGGAAAATAAAAATTTGGGGACTAAAACATCATGTTTGTGGAAAAAATATGATTTTTTTTCTTCACGGCTCTACATTACAAACTTGCGTGAAGCACTTGAGGGTTCAAAGTGCTCACCACACATCTAGATAAGTTCCTTAGGGGGTCTAGTTTCCAAAATGGGGTCACATGTGGGGGGTTTCCACTGTTTAGGCACATCAGGGGCCCTCCAAACGCGACATGGCGTCCGTTCGCAATTCCAGACAATTTTGGTTTGGAAAAGTCAAACGGTGCTCCTTCCCTTTCAAGCCCTGCCGTGAGCCCAAACAGTGGTTCCCCCCCACATATGGGGTATCACCGTACTCAGGACATGTTGGACAACATCTTTTGTGGTCCAATTTCTTCTCTTACCCTTGGGAAAATAAAAATTTGGGGACTAAAACATCATGTTTGTGGAAAAATATGATTTTTTTTCTTCACGGCTCTACATTACAAACTTGTGTGAAGCACTTGAGGGTTCAAAGTGCTCACCACACATCTAGATAAGTTCCTTAGGGGGTCTAGTTTCCAAAATGGGGTCACATATGGGGGGTTTCCACTGTTTAGGCACATCAGGGGCCCTCCAAACGCGACATGGCGTCCGTTCGCAATTCCAGCCCATTTTGGTTTGGAAAAGTCAAACGGCGCTCCTTCCCTTTCAAGCCCTGCCGTGCGCCCAAACAGTGGTTACCCCCCACATATGGGGTATCAGCGTACTCAGGACAAGTTGGACAACAACTTTTGTGGTTCAATTTCTCCTCTTACCCTTGGGAAAATAAAAATTTGGGGACTAAAACATCATGCTTGTGGAAAAAATATGATTTTTTTTCTTCACGGCTCTACATTACAAACTTGCGTGAAGCACTTGAGGGTTCAAACTACTCACCACACATCTAGATAAGTTCCTTAGGGGTCTAGTTTCCAAAATGGGGTCACATGTGGGGGGTTTCCACTGTTTAGGCACATCGGGGCCACTCCAAACGCGACATGGCATCTGTTCTCAATTCCAGCCAATTTTGGTTTGGAAAAGTCAAACTGCGCTCCTTCCATTCCGAGCTCTGCCGTGTGCCCAAACAGTGGTTTTCCCTCACATATGGGGTATCGGTGTACTCAGGAGAAATTGCACAACAACTTTATCAGTCCTTTTTCTCCTTTTTCCCTTGTGAAAATAAAAAAAATGTTTGTAAAAGATCATTTTTGTGACTAAAAAGTAAAATGTTAATTTTTTCCTTCCACGTTGCTTCAGCTCCTGTGAAGCACCTGAAGGGTTAATAAACTTCTTGAATGTGGTTTTGAGTACCTTGAGGGGTGTAGTTTTAGAATGGTGTCACTTTTGGGTATTTTCTGCTATATAGACCCCTCAAAGTGACTTCAAATATGAGGTGGTCCCGAAAAAAAATGGCTTTGTAAATTTTGTTGTAAAAATGAGAAATCGCTGGTCAACTTTTAACCCTTATAATTTCCTAACAAAAAAAAATTTTGCTTCCAAAATTGTGCTGATGTAAAGTAGACATGTGGGAAATGTTATTTTTTAACTATTTTGTGTGACATATTTCTCTGTTTTAAGGGAATAAAAATTCAAAGTTTGAAAATTGCAAAATTTTCAAAATTTTTGCCATATTTGCATTTTTTTCATAAATAAATGCAAGTTATATGGAAGAAATTTTACCACTATCATGAAGTACAATATGTCACGAGAAAACATTCTCAGAATCGCGAAGATCCGTTGAAGCGTTCCAGAGTTATAACCTCATAAAGAGACAGTGGTCAGAATTGTAAAAATTGGCCCGGTCATTAACGTGCAAACCACCCTTGGGGGTGAAGGGGTTAATGTCCAATGCTGCACAGAAATTTTGCCAAAACCTAGAAGTGAATTGCACCCCTCGATCCGAAATAACCTCATCCGGTACTCCATGTAAGCGAAACACATCTTTAATCATCAAATCTGATGTCTGTTTTGCAGTGGGTAAGCCGACACAAGGGATAAAATGAGCTGCCTTTGTTAGACGGTCAACCACCACTAGAATGGTGTTCTTCCCTTGAGAGGTTGGTAACTCCACAATGAAGTCCATAGAAATGGATCCCCACGGGCGGGACGGGGTGGGAAGAGGCTGTAACAGACCAGTTGGTGAGGAGCGAGGTGTTTTGCATCTTGCACAGACTTCACATGAAGTGACATAGTTTAAAACATCCTTCCTGCAAGTGGGCCACCAAAAGAAACGAGAAGAAATTCCTGTGTCTTTAGAATTCCTCTATGCCCAGCTATCTTGGAATCGTGAATGAGTTGCAATACTCTCAATCTGACTGTTTCAGGAATATACAGGCGTTGTCCCTGAATCCACACACCATTCTTAAAGACAAGACTTACGTCCCTTGGGGGTTGTGCCAAAAAAGAATCCGCATGGTATGCTTCCTTGATGTCCTTAAGTAGGTCTTGATTATGAATTACTCCTAGGAATCTAGAGTCAGGAAGAATAGTCTTAGGAGGAGTAATTGGACGTGTCTCTGCTGAGTAAATCCTAGAGAGTGCATCAGCCTTTCCATTGCGCGATCCTGGTCTATAAGAAATGATAAAATTAAATTGGTTTAAGAAAAGATTCCAGCGAGCCTGGCGAGGAGTCAGGCACTTAGCCGACCTGATAAACTCAAGGTTACGATGGTCTGTCAGGACGACTATTTGCTGTGCAGCTCCCTGAAGAAGGTGTCTCCATTCTTTGAAGGCGGCAATAATGGCCAACAACTCTCTATTGCCCACATCGTAGTTCCTCTCAGCCGAAGACAACTGCTGGGAAAAGAAGGCACAGGGATGCAAGACATTCTTCTCACCTGTTCTCTGAGAGAGTATAGCTCCAACGGCACAGTCTGAAGCATCCACCTCTATTATGAAGGCAAGCTCGGGGTTGGGATGTACTAAGATAGGTGCGGTGGTAAATTTATCTTTTAGACGGGAAAATGCTTCCTGGGCTTGGGGAGTCCAGGAGAACCTAGACTCTTTCCGGGTAAGTTGGGTGATAGGTGACACTACCTCAGAGAAATTTCTAATGAAACGTCTATAGAAGTTGGCAAACCCGATGAAGCGCTGTACCTCCTTCACATTTCTAGGACTTGGCCAATCCTTGATGGCTTGGGTTTTGCTTCCATCCATACTAATTCCTTGTGTAGACAGTACATACCCCAGAAATTGAATTTCGGTCCTATGGAATTCACACTTTTCAAGTTTGATGTAAAGATGATTTTGTCTTAGACGTTCCAAGACCATTCTCACATGTCCATGATGTTCCTCTGTGAGAGTTAGAAAAAATTAGAATATCATCCAAATAAATTACCACGAATGTATCTAGGAGATCCCTGAAGATGTCATTCACCAAGTGTTGGAAAGTGGCTGGGGCGGTACTCAGACCAAAAGGCATAACTAGATATTCAAAGTGTCCATAGCGTGACCTGAATGCAGTCTTCCATTCATCCCCAGGTCTAATACGGACTAAGTTATAGGCCCCACGAAGATCTAGTTTAGAGAAAATTTTGGCATGTCGCACTCTCTCCAATAACTCAGGGATTAAAGGCAATGGATAACGGTTTCTAATAGTAACCTTATTGAGTTCCCTATAGTCTACGCATGGTCTCAGAGATCCATCTTTCTTCTTTACAAAGAAGATGGGTGCACCTGCAGGAGATGAAGAGGGGCGTATGAAGCCCTTGGCTAGATTTTCGTCTATGTAATCCTTTAAAGCCTTTAGCTCGGGCCCCGCCAGGGGGTAGATCTTACCAAAAGGTATCTCTGCTCCAGGCAATAATTCAATTGGACAATCATATGGACGGTGAGGAGGAAGCTGGTCAGCGTTCTTCTTGTCACATAAATCCACATAGTCCTGGTATACAGCTGGTAGTTCAGGGACTGACATGGTTCCTTTAGGAACAGAGCAAGCTGAAACTTTTGGACTCATCTGTTTCTCTGGAAAGTGTAATTCCTTGGTCTCCCAGTTAATGGTAGGATTCTGAGCCTGCAGCCATGGTAGCCCTAGAATAATGGGAAAGTGGGGAGAAGAGATAAGCATAAAGGACAGTTTCTCTTGATGATCTTTACCCATAAGAACCCTCAAAGGCTCTGTTTCCTGATCCACTGGTCCAGAGGTCAGCAGGGAGCCATCCACAGTTTCCATCTGTACTGGAGTAGCCTTCTTCACTGAACGTATCCCTGTTTCAGAGCAAAGGAGACATCCATAAAATTTCCACTTGCCCTGAGTCGATCATAGCAGAGCTAGACACCCAAGCTGAGTCAACCCAGAGTTTGATGGAAAGAAAGCAATGAGAATTGTTTTTCTTACAACTCAGCTGGGACACCGCTGAGGAAACTTGAAAAATGGCAGCGTTTACACAGTCAACGTCCTCAGAGGTAACGGAGTTTAAGTCGAGAAATCAAGATCTGTTGCTGCAGATCTCTCTGGAGCCTGAGGCTCGGACCTGACAGATCCCCTCTCGCAACACTCACAATGAATGAGTGCTGCAGTAGTCTTACGAGAACGGCTGGGGCAGTTTATAATGAAGTGCCCTGACTTACCACAATAGAAACATAGATTCTCCTTAAAACGATGTTCCTTGCGTGCATCACTAACCCGTCGTTGTAAAGAGTCTACCTGCATGGGTTCAGGTTCAGGTTCCCGTGTAATCCTACTCAAAGGTTCCTTAGCTGGAGAGGAAGGTAGGAAAAGGTTAGTGCGATTGCTTTCGAACCATCTCTCTTGCCTGCGTTCAGTCAGACGAGTATCAATACGGATGCAGTAGTTAATAAAGTCACCTAACGCAGTGGGAGGGTCGGCACGAGCAAGTTCATCCTTAATCAGTGGAGATAACCCCTTTCGAAAAATAGATTTTTTGGCAGAACTGTCCCAGGTGGTATCAAGGGCCCATCTCCTGAAATCCAAGGCATATTCAGCTACCGAGTGCTTACCTTGGCGCAAAGCTAACATGGCTGCTTCAGCTGTTGCACCTCGATTGGGGTCATCAAACACCTGCCCCATGGCTGAAATAAAAGCATCAAGGTGATTCAAACAATCATCCTCAGTCTCAATCAGAGGGTTTGCCCACATCAAAGCCTTGTTGGTAAGCAACATAATTATAGTAAGCACCTTAGATCGTTCAGTGGGAAATTGTGAAGCATGTGCAGAAAAAAAAAGATTGCATTGATTAATAAATCCCCTGAATTTCTCAAGTTCACCGCCAAAACGAAAAGGGGGCATCTTGGGAATCCCAGAACTCGGGGCTACGGCAGGAGCCTGGACTCGCTCTTCTAGAACCTCAATCCTGGCTCGCAAATCCTGGGCAGTCTGTCCAAACACTTGCAAATTGTGATTAGTGAGGTCCTGTAGGCTTGAAAAACGGGTCTTTATATTCTGCAAATCTGCAAGGATATTATCAGTCACTCCGCAAAGTTCCTTTATGCGGGCCTCCATTTTCCAGATCTTTTAAGACAGGAGTACTGGAAGAAGAGGAGAGGAGAAAAAAAAAAAACAATAGTGTTTACCTGTGGTAACACTGCAGAGAGAAAAAAAAATTAAGGGAACTGCTCACCTGGAATGGTTGTGAGAAGTCACAACCACTATCATCACAGAAAGTTCACCCGGACATCTGATATCCACAATTACAGCAGACAAAAAAGAGAAAAGAAAAAAAAAAACAATAGTGTTTACCTGTGGTAACACTGCAGAAAAAAAAACACTTAAGGGAATTGCTCACCTGGAATGGTTGTGAGAAGTCACAACCACTGTCATCACAGAAAGTACAACCGGACATCCGATATCCACAGTTACAGCAGACACAGCCTTTCCAGACCCAGCAGACACTAACGTTTTGGCTTCAGAATCTTGTAATGTATGTAGTACAGTTCATATAGCGTCTTGTGCTTGGGTGCGATGAAAATACATGAGACACAGGTTTGATATAGAAAGTCTTGTATTACTTCATACAAGTTGGCAAAAATAGTCACACAGTTTGCAGACACAGAAGCAGGAGACACAGCAGGCCAGAGTAATCTAAGCTCAGCAATCACTCTCCACAACAGGTTCAGGATCTTCTTCTCTGTTACCGTAAGTCCATGCAAACGTGGGTCTTTCAAAGAGCAGGGTTCAGAGTCCACAAGTGCTTCAGAGTTCCTCAGTAGGAATAGCTGGAGTACAAGGTCCAAGGCTTTAGGAGTCAGGTCACAGGTTCACTGCAGGCTAGATTCTGAAGCACTGATTGCTCAGCTGTGGCTGCTTAAGAAGCAAAAGGAGTGAATCAGGGCGGGAACATGCAAGCTGGAAACTCCATTTTGACTGAGGGCAAGATAGCTGCAGCAAGACAGAAAGTAAAATGGCTGACGAACAAACTGAGTTTCAGGAACATGTACACAGAACCTTACATCTATACAAAGCTCCACCAGCATTGAAAGACTCATAATTTTTTGCTGCATCTTGCCTGTAGAATAATTGTGGGCATAGTAGCAGTCTGTGGTACTCATTGTATTAGGCCATCTATACAAAGCTCCACCAGAGTTTAAAAAAAAAAGAAATTCTATCTGCATCTTGCCTGTAGAATAATTGTGGGCAGAGTAGCAGTCTGTGGTACTCATTGTATTAGGCCATCTATACAAAGCTCCACCAGCGTTGAAATACTCATAATTTTTGGCTGCATCTTGCCTGGACAATAATTTTGGGCATAGTAGCAGTGTGTGGTACTCATTGTATTAGGCCATCTATACAAAGCTCCACCAGCATTGAAAGACTCATAATTTTTTGCTGCATCTTGCCTGTAATATAATTGTGGGCATAGTAGCAGTCTGTGGTACTCATTCTATTAGGCCATCTATACAAAGCACCACCAGAGTTGAAATACTCATAATTTTTGCTGCATCTTGCCTGTAATATAATTGTTGGCATAGTAGCAGGCTGTGGTACTCATTCTATTAGGCCATCTATTGTAATGTATGTAGTACAGTTCATATAGCGTCTTGTGCTTGGGTGCGATGAAAATACATGAGACACAGGTTTGATATAGAAAGTCTTGTATTACTTCATACAAGTTGGCAAAAATAGTCACACAGTTTGCAGACACAGAAGCAGGAGACACAGCAGGCCAGAGTAATCTAAGCTCAGCAATCACTCTCCACAACAGGTTCAGGATCTTCTTCTCTGTTACCGTAAGTCCATGCAAACGTGGGTCTTTCAAAGAGCAGGGTTCAGAGTCCACAAGTGCTTCAGAGTTCCTCAGTAGGAATAGCTGGAGTACAAGGTCCAAGGCTTTAGGAGTCAGGTCACAGGTTCACTGCAGGCTAGATTCTGAAGCACTGATTGCTCAGCTGTGGCTGCTTAAGAAGCAAAAGGAGAGAATCAGGGCGGGAACATGCAAGCTGGAAACTCCATTTTGACTGAGGGCAAGATAGCTGCAGCAAGACAGAAAGTAAAATGGCTGACGAACAAACTGAGTTTCAGGAACATGTACACAGAACCTTACATCTATACAAAGCTCCACCAGCATTGAAAGACTCATAATTTTTTGCTGCATCTTGCCTGTAGAATAATTGTGGGCATAGTAGCAGTCTGTGGTACTCATTGTATTAGGCCATCTATACAAAGCTCCACCAGAGTTTAAAAAAAAAGAAATTCTATCTGCATCTTGCCTGTAGAATAATTGTGGGCAGAGTAGCAGTCTGTGGTACTCATTGTATTAGGCCATCTATACAAAGCTCCACTAGTGTTGAAATACTCATAATTTTTGGCTGCATCTTGCCTGGACAATAATTTTGGGCATAGTAGCAGTGTGTGGTACTCATTCTATTAGGCCATCTATACAAAGCTCCACCAGCATTGAAAGACTCATAATTTTTTGCTGCATCTTGCCTGTAGAATAATTGTGGGCATAGTAGCAGTCTGTGGTACTCATTGTACTAGGCCATCTATACAAAGCTCCACCAGAGTTTAAAAAAAAAGAATTTCTATCTGCATCTTGCCTGTAGAATAATTGTGGGCAGAGTAGCAGTGTGTGGTACTCATTCTATTAGGCCATCTATACAAAGCTCCACCAGCATTGAAAGACTCATAATTTTTTGCTGCATCTTGCCTGTAATATAATTGTGGGCATAGTAGCAGTCTGTGGTACTCATTCTATTAGGCCATCTATACAAAGCACCACCAGAGTTGAAATACTCATAATTTTTGCTGCATCTTGCCTGTAATATAATTGTTGGCATAGTAGCAGGCTGTGGTACTCATTGTATTAGGCCATCTATACAAAGCTCCACCAGAGTTCAAATTCCTAATAATTTTTAGCTGCATCTTGCCTGGACAATAACTGTGGGCATAGTAGCAGTGTGTGGTACTCATTCTATTAGGCCATCTATACTAAGCTCCACTAGTGAGGAAGGTGCAAGAGCCCAGGAAGAAGTGGAGGACGAACTGGCGATGGGCATGGAAGACTCATCAGATGAGGGAGACCTTGATCACATTTCTGTTGTGCGAGGTTGGGGGGAGAGGGCAGAGGAAGGAATCATGATTCGTACCTCGCCACCAACACAATAGGGACTTGGTGCTCCTGGATGCGCAAGACACATGAGTGCCTTCTTGCTGCACTACCTGCAACATGACCCTCGAATTGTCAGAATTCGAAATAATTCTGACTACTGGGTAGCCACACTGTTAGATCCCCGTACAAAAGTAAATTTGCCAAAATAATTCCTGCCATAGAAAGGGATTCACGCATTCAGGAGTATCAGCAGAGACTGTTGCTGAATCTTACATGTGCTTTTCCACAAAACACCAGTGGTGCACGTAGTGAATCCCACAGTTCTAACTTGCCAACCGTGGGACTGTCGAGTCTTCAGCACTCAAACCGTAACCGAAACACAGTATCTGCTGGTGTTCACAGCAATTTTTCGGTATCCTTTCACCAGTTTTTTAGCCCATCCTTTGCAAGGCCACAGGAGACAAGAAGTCAGACACATAGTCAACGCCTAGAGACGATGGTACAGGAGTATCTACAACTGAACATCGAAGCCATGACTGTGTCACTGGACCCTTGCTCTTTTTGGGCTTCCAATCTGGATAAATGGCCGGAACTCGCCACTCACGCCTTGGAGATCTTGTCATGCCCCGCAGCCAGCGTTCTCTCTGAACGTGTATTCAGCGCTGCTGGTGGTGTGCTGACAGATAAGCGCACGCGGCTGTCCACTGAGAATGTAGACAGACTCACGTTCATAAAGATGAACAAATCATGGATCCGCAAGGACTTTTCTACCCCTGTGTCATCCTGGGGAGAGTAAAAGCTTGAGGATTTGGTAAAATCACCTCACCAAACGTTTTAAGATTTAAAATTGCTAATAATTTGTAGCTGCATCTAGGCCGGAAAATAATTTTGTGCCTGTAGCAGTGTGTGTTACTCATTCTATTAGGCCATCTATACTAAGCTCCACCAGCTTTCAAATTAATAATCATTTTTAGCTGCATCTTGCCTGTAGAATTTTTTTGGGCCTGTAGCAGTGTGTGGTACTCATTCTAATAGGCCATCTATACTAAGCTCCACCAGCTTTCAAATTAATAATAATTTTTAGCTGCATCTTACCTGTAGAATAATTTTGGGCCTGTAGCAGTGTGTGGTACTCATTGTATTAGGCCATCTATACTAAGCTCCACCAGCTTTCAAATTAATAATAATTTTTGTTCTCTCTGAATGTGTGTTCAGCGCTGCTGGTGGTGTGCTGAGTCTGACAGATAAGCGCACGCGGCTGTCCACTGAGAATGTAGACAGACTCACGTTCATAAAGATGAACAAATCATGGATCCGCAAGGACTTTTCTACCCCTGTGTCATCCTGGGGAGAGTAAAAGCTTGAGGATTTGTTCAAATCACCTCACCAACCATTTTAAGCAACTCTGGCCAATTGATGCTACTTAAGTGGTGTCTGTGCCCCAAATTTTTGGAAAAAATGGAGACTCTTTTTGGAGTCCCCTTGCTGTGTTTTACGTGACGTTGGCATCGTCAGTTACAGGTGGGTTGGGTCTTTCCCCACCCCCCTTTTAACCGTAAGAAACTACATACACTATGGCTTGGGTTAACACAGATGGTTGAGTGTGAAGACTAGAGCTGTTTACTCATACTATAGCCTGGGAATCAGAGGTCTGCTACAAAGCTTGAGTGTCTGCTAGTCAGCGGAGTAGCCACCGGCTGTAGATCTAATTACAAAATTTTAACTGCATCTAACCCAGGCAATAATTTTGGGCCTAGTAGCAGTGTCTGCTAGTCAACGGAGTAGCCACCGGCTGTAGATATAATTACAAATTTTTAACTGCATCTAGCCCAGACAATAATTTTGCAACCAAATTCAGATAGACGGTTTCAAAGGAGCGCCAGGCTGGCGATAAAGGCAGATGAGATTAAGGTTGTCCGCTGCAGCTCCGGCCGGGTACCTCAAGAGAGGATCAGACATAAGTGATGATAAAGCAATCCGGTCATAAGGAGCACGAGGGACGCAATTCAGCTGATATTAAAAAGTCTTCATTTATTGATATCCACAACGTGTTTCAACGGAATAGCTCCGTCTTCCTCAGGTGGCAGTTATACATAGAATGGAGTAGGAAAGCTATATAAAGGTGGATCAGCAAATGAAAATTAAAAGGCAATTAATCAGAACACCCACATGATTAAAAATGCAAGTATAACTGCAAAAAAAAACAACAGATAAATTGAATAAAACCAACCTAAAAACGATATAAAAACAATGTACACAAGGAAAAATAAATGAAAATAAATAATAAATCTCAAAATGCATATATTGCGTGACTTTTTCAATAGTGAGGTTTAACCCCTCAGGGGCCAGTGTACCAAGTTTAAAAATCCAGAAACTGTCCCTTCTTATTAGATTATTATACCGATCAGGCATATCATGTGGTATCTGGTCAATAACAGTGAGTTTTAACGAATTCAAATTCTTTTGGTGCACTAGGGAGAAATGTTTTGAGAGACTGAGTAGCATGAACCCATTTCGGATATTTTGACGGTGCTTGTTGAGCCTTGCATGCATCGTCTGTATCGTCCGACCGATGTACTGCAACCCACAACCGCACTCAATTAAATAAATAATGTAGCACGATTGGCAATTGACATGACAGTTGATTTTAAAACTGGTGCCTGTGGTACGAGATTGAAATTCTTGCACCCCATTCATAATAGAGACGCAACATAAAGACTTAGGCTAGTTTCACACTTCCGGCGGGCGCCTGGCGGCGCCCCCGGCATTTTGCCGCAGCGCCGCATCTGAAAACCTTTCACACTTCCGGCGGCCAAAATGCGTTTTTTTGCCAGATGGTTTCTGATGCTTGGAAAGATCAGAAACCATCCGGCAAAAACAAAAAACGTTACATGCAGCGTTTTTTCCGGACGCCGCAATGTACATTTGCGCCGCATCCGGACAAAACCGCATGCAACGCATTGACATGCGGCGCCATCCGGCGCTAATGCATGTTAATGCGAAAAAAGCAGCACGCGGCGCATCAGATTTTCAGATGCGGCGCTGCGGCAAAGTGCCGGGGGCGCCGCCAGGCGCCCGCCGGAAATGTGAAAGAGGCCTTAGAGGTCCTACATGCAAAACAAACCGGATTAGAATTTATCCGGGTTGCAGATGAAGATAAGGACTTGAGGGTTGTGTTGCTGGGGGCAACTAGATTTCGAAGAGTTTGGTTTTTCCAAAAAATCGACAATTTTGGGCCTAGTAGCAGTGTCTACTAGTCAGTGGATTAACCCAGCTGTTAAGCAAGCTACACCACCTGTAGTTTGGACACTTAGTTTTTTCAAAGGAAATGCTTCGGGCCGCCGGGACAATCAGTGAAGAGCATCGGGGAGGCACCCCAAGGCACAGGGGCTGTGAGTGGCGGTAGGACGCCTTGCGGTGGACCGCCAAGCTAGATCCTTACAAAAGCTTTTTAACTGCAGCAGCTTTACTGGACGCTACTGGACCTGGCATTACCGCGGCTGCTGGCATGAGACTTGCCCTCCAATAGATCCTTGTAAAAGGATTTAAAGTGTACTCATTCAAATTAGAGAGACAATTTAAATAAAAAAGATTAGACCTGCCTCCACCGCAGGGGGGCTCGCTCGACCCATCAGCGGACAGGCATTAGTATTGGGAGAGGGGGGCTGGCCGTCAGGGTCCACCGCAGCTCTGGCACAAACCCGGCAACACGCAGGTCGCACGGGCAGGAACGGACTGGCCGTGTCGGCTTGGCACTTTTTTGGTTTTAGAAGGGCATGACATGCCTATATCTGTGTCTCCCCCTCCTTTTACTCCTCCACCTCTTTTCTTTTCGCATGACTATATGTACTTGTCACTTTTCCATGTGTTAGTTGTGTCTTGTGAGCAATTTGTCAGCTTTTGGACACCTTTGAAGTGTTTTCTATGTGTTTTCTATGTGTTTTGGTTTGCCTGCCATTGGTTTTAACGGTGTTCGACGGTGTTCGACGAACTGTTCGTCGAACAGTTCGTCGAACACACGGCTGTTCGGCGAACCAAACCGAACTCGAACACTACGGGGGTGGCTCATCACTAATTATGATTCTACAGATCATTATGAGTTTACAGACACCAAACATGTCTAGGTTCTTTTTTATTTAAGTGGCGAAAAAAAAATATTCCATTTTCCGAACCCATAGCGTCTCCTTTTTTTCAGGATCTGGGGCTGGTGAGGGCTTATTTTCTGCGCGCCGAACTGACATTTTTATTGATACCATTTTGGTGCGTATACAATGTTTTAATCGCCCATTATTGCATTTTATTGCAATGTTGCAGCGACCAAAAAAATGTAATTCCGCTGTTTCGATTTTTTTTCTCACTAACACCGTTTACCAAGTGAATTAATCCTTTTTTATATTGATAGATCGGATGATTCTGAATGCGGCGATACTAAGTATGTGTATATTTGATTTTTTTAACGTTTTATTTTGAATGGGGCGAAAGGGGGGTGATTTGAACTTTTATTTTTTTAATATTTTTAATTTTTTTTTTTTTTTACGTTTTACTTGCTTCAATAGTCTCCATGGGAGAATAGAAGATGCACTTCTCCGATCCCCTCTGCTACATAGAGCAGGGCTCCAGCCCTGCTCTATTTAGCAGATATACTCACTTGCTATGAGCACGGACCGCTGGGTGGTGCTCATAGTTATCCGGCTATGATAACCACAGGGGTCTCCTGCTGACCCCGGGTTGTCATGCCAACCCATCGGTGACCCGCGGTCATGTGACACGGGCACCGATGTGAGGAGGTAATGATGCGCTTCCTGCGCGTTCATGTTAAATGCCGCTGTCAGAGTTTGACAGCGGCATTTAACATGTTAACAGCCACAGGTGAATCACTATTCCACCCGCGGCTGTTGCAGGTACATATCAGCTGTTCAGATCAGCTGTCATGTGCCGGAAAAGGTGCGGGCTTATCGCCGGAGCCCGCAAAAAACAGGGGGAGGCGTCTAATGACAGACTATGTCCGTCATTGGATGTTAAGGGGTTAAAGATTACACACTTCCTTTGTATTTTAGACAAAAAAAAATAATTGTCATTTTTACATTTTAAAAATTACAAAAAGGAAAATAGGCCAATGTAAAAGTTGGGCACCCTGCATGGTTAGTACCTAGTAGCACCCACTTTTGCAAGTATCATAGTTTGTAAATGCTTTTTTGAAGCCAGAGTCTTTCAGTTCTTATTTAAAGGGTTTATACTCATTTTTCCTTGGAAAATTCTTCCAGTTCTGTGAGATTCGTAAGTCGTCTTGCATGCACTGCTATTTTGAGGACTAACAACAGATTTTCAATAATGTTCAGATCAGGGGACTGTGAGGGCTATTGTAAAACTTTCAGCTTGCGCCTTTTGAGGTAGTCTATTGTGGATATTGACATGTGTTTAGGATCATTATCCATTTGTAGAAGCCATCCTCTTTTGAACTTCAGCTTTTTTACAGATGGTGTTATGTTTGCATCAAGAATTTATTGAAAATTCATTGAATCCATTCTTCCCTCTACATGTGAAATGTTCCCCGTGCCATTGGCAACACAACCCCAAAGCATGAGTTATCCACCCCCATACTTAATGGTTGACAAGATGTTCTTTTCCTGAAATTCTTTGCCATTTATTCTTCACATTTCTCTTTTCTATTGCATACTTCTGACGCTGAATTTCATGGTGAGGATGCAGGAGAGGATTTCTTTTGATGACTCTTCCATGAAGGCCATATTTGTGCAGGTGTTTCTGAGCAGTAGAACAATGTACCACAGCTCCAGAGTCTGCTAAATCTTTCTGAAGGTCTTTTGCAGTCAAACGGGGTTCTGATTTGCCTCTCTAGCAATCCTATGAGCAGCTCTCACTGTAATTTTGCTTCGTCTTCCAGACCTTATCTTTTTTTTTTATAATTCTTTATTTAAAGACTCACAACGAAATCCAGGTTAACATAATAGTTGGAATCAGACAAGTAGATGAATACAAACAGTACAACTTAAAGGCTGGGTCTCACATAGCGATACACCAGCGATCCCGACAACGATCAGGATCGCTGGTGTATCGCTACATTATCGCTGCTGAGCTGCCAAACAGGCAGCTCAGGCAGCGATCAGTACAAGCGACACTGCGGGTAACATCGCTTAGTTACCCGCAGTGTACCTTGGATACCAGCGCCCTGATGCAGGGAGCTGGTATCCAAGGTACACAGCGGGTTTCTAGGCACAGCCCCGCGCCTGGAAACCCGCTGTGTACCTTGGTTACCAGCGGATCGCTGGTCTCCCGCCTGTCACACGCAGCGATGCGTGCCTGTCAGCGGGAGACCAGCGATCAAAAAAATGTCCTGGCCTTTCAGCGACGATCAGCGATACCCGGCAGGGGGGCTGATCGTCGCTGAATGTCACACACAGCGATATCGCTGGTGAGCTCGCTGCTGCGTCACAAAACTAGTGACTCAGCAGCGATCTCGCTAGCAAGATCGCTGTGTGAGACGGGGGCTTTACTCCCAACCAAACGCGATCGTCCACGAGTCCTTATCATCCGGGGACCCGGAAGTAGAGGTCAATGACCTGACCCAAAGGGTTTTCCATTTTTTAACTTTTAACAAACAGTATAACAAAAAGAAGAGAGAGAGGAAAAAAAAAAGGGAGAAGGGAAGAAAGGGAGGGAAAAAACGAGGGGGTAAGGGGAAAAGTGCCCACCAGGCCAAGCCCACCACTCAGCCTATAATTTTTAGTTAACTACGGAGGGGGGTTTGCTTCAAGCATTAGATCACAATACTCACTAGAACTTCGAAAATCCATCCATCCAAGCCAAGTAGCCCAAAACTTTGGATATGAGTCATATATGGATGAGGTGAGGTCCTCCATACACATAATTTCATTAACTTTTGCAATCCACTGAGATATGGTGGGAGGAGCGGGACTCTTCCATCTCTCCGGGATGCAAGCCCTCGCTGCCATGATCAAAAATTTCAATAGAGAAGATTTATAGATCCGGAGAGGGATTTCATTATGCTGGCATAGTGTCAGAGCCGGAGTCAACTTTTCGTAACAGCCCGTAACCCGACAAATAATTTCCCACACGCTTGTCCAAAATTATTGCAATACATCACATTGCCAGAAAATATGAAAAATTGTGCCCTCTGCTCTTCCACACCTCCAGCAGTTAGGGTCAGTCTCCAGAAATATGGTGTGCATCCTCGAAGGCACTCTGTACCACCTGGACAGAATCTTATAGCCAGCCTCCTGGAACCTAGAGCTAATCGACGCACAGTGTACAAGGGAAAAAATTTGAGTTCTCTGATCTTCCGTAAAATAAATATTTAAATCTCTCTCCCACTGTGCAAGGAAAGAAGGGGGCGACCGGCTTCGGGGGTCTATCAACATAGAGTAGGTTTTAGCTAAGGTGTGTCTGATTGGGCCCGGGCTATTACATAAAAGCTCAAATTGGGTTTTGGGTTGTCTAAATGAACTTTTAGGGGGAAGGCTGCTGAAAAAGTGGATGAGTTGCAAACACCTCCAACTGCCCAGGGGTATTGGATCTGTTTTAGCGGTAAGGTCATTCAGAGAAGGCCAGGAGGCTCCCTCACCCCAGTTTTCTACTCTATCCATCCCTGAGTCCATCCACAGACGAAAAATGGGGTCCAAGCTGCTAGGGACAAATTTAGGATGACTCAACACTGGAGTAAGCGGAGAAGCCTCTGGAAGTAAATGTAAACGGACCAGTGCTGTATTGCAGTATTTTAAAGTGGGTCCAATAGTCGGATGGGATTTGATTTGTTCTGGGGCCGAAAGTAAAACCCATGGAAGGGTCTTCAATGGGGTCGGGCAAAAACTATGTTCTATTTGAACCAGGCCTTATTGTATCCGTTTCTGCATCAGTCTATCATTCTAGCTAGGTGACCTGCCAAATAATACATTTTTAGGTCCGGAAGCCCCACTCTCCCCAGCCTCTTGGGTCTGCAGAGAACCTCCCTCTTTAGTCTAGCAGGTTTTCTTCCCCATATAAACGAGACCTGAATAGACCCTAATTTTCTAAAAAAGTTAGCAGGAATATTGATGGGGAGAGTCTGTAGAAAATATAGGACCCTTGGTAATATGTTCATCTTAAAAATTTGGCATCTGCCAAACCAGGTGAAAGATATCTTGGACCACCTATCACAGTCTGCTTGAATGGATGTTAAAAGGCCAGGGAAGTTCCAACGATATAGAGAATTGATGTCTGCAGATAGTCTAACCCCTAAATATTTCAGGTGTCGGGTAGGCCATTTGAAACTGAAGGACTCCTGTAAAGATCTCACAAGTTCCAGGGAAGAATTAATGTTGAGCGCCTCGGATTTTGAAAAATTAATTTTGAAATTAGATAATTGGGCATATGTTCTGATTCCATTCATAAGGTTAGGTAGGGAAATCTTAGGTGAGATAACAAAGAAAAGAAGGTCGTCAGCGTAGGTTGAAACTTTATACGTGTTTTGAAGTACATTAATACCCGAGATGTTGGGGTTGGCTCTAACATATCTAAGGAAGGGTTCAAGGGTGAGGATGAAAATGAGGGGGGACAGAGGGCATCCCTGTCGTGTACCATTATAAATGTAAAACGGATCTGAAAGTACATCGTTCACCCGGACCCTGGCGGAAGGGACTGAATAGAGACAGGATCCATTGGAGCATCCTTGTTCCCATACCCAGGTGAATGAGGGTCTCTTCCATGAAAACCCAAATGACCCTATCAAATGCCTTCTCGGCGTCGGTTGATAAGAGGATAGATGGGACATTTCGGGATTTAGCATGATGAATTAAGTTAATAGACTTAATAGAATTGTCTCTGGCCTCTCGGCCTGGCATAAATCCAGCTTGGTCCGGGTGAACGACTCCCGAGAGAAGGGGAGCAAGTCTGGAGGCAAGGATCTTGGCAAAGAGTTTTACATCAACATTTAACAGGGAAATGGGATGGAAGCTGGCACACTGGGTCGGGTCTTTCCCTTCTTTATGAATCACCGCAATATGGGCTCTCAAAGATATCTGGATGTGGGGGCTTATTTTTAGACATTGAATTAAAGGAAGCTAACGTCCCCGGGGTTAGTAAGTCTCTGAATTTTTTGTAGTAAAGGGCCGGGAAGCCGTCGGGACCTGGTGCCCTACCCGTTTTAGCGGAAGAAATAGACGAGCGCACTTCTTGTTCTGTTATGGTGTTAGGATTTGAACCTGTGAACCATGGCTTGCTGGTCTGTTCCCTTGCTGCGGAGCTATTCGGAACTTGAATAACTTCAGCCTGAAACCATATGAACTTTGTCTGGGATAGAGATCATCACCTGCCCTGCTGATTGTTCCCTCCCTGATTGAGACTGATTGGATAGAGATCATCACCTGCTCTGCTGATTGTTCTCGCCCTGATTAAGTCTGATTGGACCTGCTATATATACCTGGCCAGTGCAGCTTCCTGTTGCTGAGTATATTGTGGTGCTCAGTCTAACTGAGTGAAGCATTATCTGTGCTCCTGATCTGGAAGGTGTTCTGCTGGCATCTTCCTGTCTCTTGTGGAAACCCTGCTTTTCCTACCTCCAACTCTATCACCTTAACGGACTTGGTGCTTGTGTGTGATCTCGGGCCGGCCCGTGCTCGGGCGGGCTCTGGCATCTGCCGACATAGTGAACCACCACCGCCATATACGGCACTTCCAGAAGTCCTTCCTCGGTCCGCTCATCTGCACACTTCTGCTCCGGCCACTGACTTCCAGTCCTGTATCGCCAGTAACGTGACAGAATACTCAGCCTCTCAATAATGGAGGCCGCTGGAGCAGAAACTTTGGAAACACGTGTCAGAAAACTGCAGGGTGCAATGTCCAGTTTGCACACCGAACAGGTGAATGGAAAAGCACGGATGAACGCATTTATTGCACAAAGCGATCATAATGTCCAGAACCACCAACAAGCTATCCAAGATCTGCAGAATGCAGTACAAGTGTTGACTGCTCGAATTACCCAGCAAGAAGGTCAAGCTTCCGTCTTAGCGTCTGCCACGCCCCCCAAGCTACCACCTTTTCGTTTTGGCGGTGATCGAGATAAATTTCATGGATTTTTGAATCAATGTTACCTGTTCTTCGATACACATGCTAATCAGTTTCCGACTGATAGGTCAAAGGTACTATGCATCATTATGCTGTTAACCCACAAAGCGATCGCTTGGGCTAATCCTCTGATTGAGACTCGGGACGCACGTTTAGACAATCTGAACGAGTTTATTCGAGCGATGCAGCAGATGTTTGATGACCCAAACCGTGCAGCTACCGCTGAATCAACGTTGCTGGCATTAAGACAAGGCTAACGCCCCGTCGCAGAGTATGCTATGGGGTATAGGAGGTGGGCCATTGACACTGAATGGAATAATGCAGCAAAAGTAACTTTCTTTAAAAGAGGACTTTCTAGTGCAGTAAAGGACTAACTTGCCCGTGGAGAGACCCCTTCGGATCTGGATGATTTCATCAAGCATTGCATCCGGGTTGACACCCATCTGTCTGAACGACGACAAGAGAAGTGGACCTCCATGAATCGTTCAACTAACTCTTATAACTCCTCCCTGCCATCGGTCACTAAAGAAGTGCCTAGCTGGAATGTCCGAGATACAGAACTAGAGCCAATGCAAGTGGATGCGATCCAGAGACGAGCGAGTGCAGAACGAAGAGAACAGAGATTTAAAGAGAATCTATGTCTGTACTGCGGGGAAGCGGGACATTTTCTTATTAACTGTCCAAGTCGTCCCACAAATCGTTCAAGAAAAATGGTGGCGGCTATAATGGATCCTGATTCTTCCGACGAGGAGTCTTTCATCTCAGGGACTGATTATGCTAAAGATGAGATCCAGTCCATATCATCCATAGTACCACCTACCAGGAAGGAGAGCCGAGAATCCCATTATTTTGTAACTATCAAACTGAAGGTTAACTCCCAGTGGATCACTGCATCAGCCATGATCGACTCTGGGGCCAGCGGGATGTTCATGGATTCTGCATTTGCTCAAAATCATGGCATAGATATGCAGAAAAGACGTTCATCTATTGTGATGGAGATGGTAGATGGATCTCCACTGAATTCGGGGCCAGTGGATCATGAGACAGGACTTTTGGAGATCTATATTGAGCCGCAGCATCGTGAGATGTTGACATTCCTAATTATTTCTTCTCCACATTTTCCCATCATTTTAGGTTTGCCCTGGTTGCAGAAGCACAATCCTATCATCGATTGGGAGATGAAAAAGATCAGTTTCCCCGAAAAGGAAGTTCAGACGGAGGTTCCAAGCGAATCCACATTAGAAGCAGTTCAGAATCCAGAATTTCCTCAGCTACCAGCGGTGTATGAAGATTTCTTGGATGTCTGTGACAAGAAGGGAGCGGATACACTTCCCCCGCATCGACCATACGACTGCCCAATAGAACTACTCCCGGGGGCGGCTATACCGTTTGGAACTATCTACCCTTTAGCGGGTCTTGAACTGAAGGCTCTTAAAGAATTTATTGATGAAAACCTAAGCAAAAAATTTATTCGTCCATCATCTTCGCCCGCTGGAGCCCCTATATTCTTTGTCAAGAAGAAGGATGGAACATTACGCCCAGTAGTGGACTACAGGGAGCTTAATAAAGTCACGGTAAAAAAAACGTTATCCTCTACCGTTGATCCCGGAACTCCTAGAAAGAGTACAAAGTGCGAAGATCTTCACTAAGTTATATTTACGTGGGGCATACAATTTAGTACGTATAAAGCCTGGAGATGAATGGAAAACGGCCTTTCGTACCCGATACGGACACTTTGAAAGTCTAGTGATGCCCTTCGGACTCGCTAATGCTCCAGCTACCTTCCAGCACCTTGCAAATGATATTTTCCGAGACCTGTTGGATCAGTTCATGGTCGTTTATCTAGATGACATCCTGATCTTTTCAAACTCTATGGAGGAACATCAGACGCACGTAAGACAAGTGCTACAACGGTTAAGGGAGAATTCGCTATATATTAAATTAGAAAAATGTGAATTCCATCAAGAAGAGATTCAGTTCTTGGGATACGTCATTTCACCTCAAGGATTACGGATGGATGCTAAGAAAACGCAAGCTATCACCGAGTGGCCTATCCCTAAAAATGTGAAAGAAGTTCAGAGTTTTGTGGGGTTCGCCAACTTTTACAGACGTTTTATTAAGAATTTTTCAGAAATCGTGGTACCCATCACGCAACTAACAAAAAAAGGAGCAAAATTCATCTGGACACCCCAAGCGCAAGAAGCGTTCTCTCGTTTAAAAAGGAAATTCACAACGGCTCCCATATTACGCCATCCTGACCCTGAATTGGCTTTAATCATCGAGGTGGATGCTTCAGACTGTGCGGTCGGCGCTATCCTTTCTCAGAGGACAGGGGAAAAGAAGTTGCTGCATCCATGTGCATTTTTCTCACAACGTATGTCTGTAGCCGAGAAGAACTATGACGTGGGAAATAAAGAATTGCTCGCCATCATATCAGCATTCAAAGAGTGGAGACATCATCTCCAAGGGGCTGCACAACAAATTTTGGTGTTGACCGATCATCGCAATCTAGAGTTTATCAGGTCTGCAAAATGCCTCTCTCCTTGGCAGACCCGTTGGAGTCTGTTTTTGAATCAATTAAATTTTGTAATTTCATATCGACCAGGCTACCGTAACAAGAAAGCAGACGCATTATCCCGAATGTTTTCAAGCGAGGCTAATCTTGTAACAACACCCAAACCCATTGTGGCAGATACTAAGATCTTGGGAGTAATACATGATGGAGATTTGCTGGAAGATTTGAAGGCAGCATACGAAACAGACTCGTTTCTATCACATCCATCAGGGGACGTGCATCTGTTTTTTAAAAATCAAGTATGGACTGATGGTCGATGACTATATGTATCAGAAGCAGCTCGGTTAAGAGTCCTACAACTAGTGCACGATTCTAAAATTGCAGGACACAAAGGGACACAGAAGACGCAGGAGTTTTTATCACGTTTCTTTTGGTTGCCGAACTTTCAAGAAGACGCGAAGAAGTACGTTAATTCCTGTGACATCTGTGCCAGATATAAGACTCCACGTGCATCCCCTATGGGACTATTGCAGCCTCTTGCCATCCCAACATGACCGTGGGGATCAATTTCAATGGACTTTATAGTAGATCTACCAGAGTCCAAGGGAAAGACATCCATTCTGGTAGTAGTGGATCGACTTACAAAAGCAGCGCATTTCATCCCGTGTTCAGGTCTACCTTCAGCAAAAGATACAGCTGATCTGATAATTTGCAATGTTTTTCGCCTCCACGGAGTGCCAGATGAAGTCGTTTCAGATCGAGGTGTGCAATTTACATCTAAATTTTGGCGCAGTTTATGCTCAGCGCTAGACATCAAAGTACGATTGTCAACCGCTTACCATCCGCAATCTAACGGCCAGACAGAAAGTACAAATCAGACGCTGGAGCAGTATCTTCGTTGTTATATTTGCCATCTGCAAGACGACTGGGTAGATCTGCTGCCATTTGCGGAATTTTCATATAATAATTCACAGAATGCCTCTACGAAACAGACGCCATTTTTTGCAAATCTGGAATATCATCCAAACATCCTTCCCAAAAATCCTGTGGCACCATTAATACCAGCAGTCGCAGAAAGAATCTCTCTGCTACAGCAAAATCTGAATGTTCTGAAAGACACTCTAAAGGAAGCTCAGGAGAAATATAAAAAAGCGGCCGACAGGTATCGGAGACCCACTCCCACGTTTAGGATTGGAGATCGAGTGTGGTTATCCACTAAGAATTTGAAATTGAAGATTCCTTTTCCTAAATTAGGACAAAAATTTGTGGGACCATACAAAATCAGTAAGATTGTGAGTCCATTGGCCGTACGTCTACAGCTACCAACATCAATGAAGATTCATCCTGTTTTTCATGTGTCTTTGTTGAAAGCCGCCACAGCCAATCCATTTCCAGAACGATCCCCTCCGCCTCCCCATGCAATTGAAGTGGACGGACAGGAGCAGTTTGTGGTGGAAAAGATCTTGGATTCCCGAATACACAGAAATCGTTTGCAATATTTAATCAAATGGCAGGGCTACGACATGGAGGAAAATTCATGGGAACCAGTAAGCAACGTCAATGCTCCTTGTTTGATTAGACAATTTCACCAGCGGTATCCTGCAAAACCTGGGCAAGTTGCGTCCAGCGGCCGCCGTTAAGAGGGGAGTATTGTTAGGATTTGAACCTGTGAACCATGGGTTGCTGGTCTGTTCCCTTGCTGTGGAGCTATTCGGAACTTGAATAACTTCAGCCTGAAACCATATGAACTTCGTCTGGGATAGAGATCATCACCTGCGCTGCTGATTGTTCCCTCCCTGATTGAGACTGATTGGATAGAGATCATCACCTGCTCTGCTGATTGTTCTCGCCCTGATTAAGTCTGATTGGACCTGCTATATATACCTGGCCAGTGCAGCTTCCTGTTGCTGAGTATATTGTGGTGCTCAGTCGAACTGAGTGAAGCATTATCTGAGCTCCTGATCAGGAAGGTATTCTGCTGGCATCTCTCCTGTCTCTTGTGGAAACCCTGCTGTTCCTACCTCCAACTCTATCACCTAAACGGACTTGGTACTTGTGTGTGATCTCGGCCGGCCCGTGCTCGGGCGGGCTCTGGCATCTGCCGACATAGTGAACCACCGCCACCATATACGGCACTTCCAGAAGTCCTTCCTCGGTCCACTCATCTGCACACTTCTGCTCCGGCCACTGACTTCCAGTCCTGTATCGCCAGTAACGTGACATATGGGTTCCTCCAGCATCAAGATGTCACTGGGGATCAGCATTGGTAAACCTGCATTTGTGATATATTCCTTTACACGGGATCGAAAACCAAGCGAGGTAGTGGTTGGATTTTTATTATCTGTATTGTAAAGGGACGCATAAAATGTCTGAAAGGCTTTTGCAATGTCATGAGAGGATTGGACACGTTTAGCATGGGAGGTGGAGAATATTTCTGGAATGTAAGATCCAGCTCTTTGCAGTCTTAATGCTTTTGCGAGGGATTTGCTAAATTTGTTCCCATATTCGTAGCAGTGTCGCCTACAGCGGGCTAAAATCCTCTTGGCCTTTTTATTAAGAAGGTTACGCAAATCATCTCGCACCTTAATGAGTGCAATTTTTGCTGCTTCTGTAGGGGAAGTTTTATGGCTTGTCTCCAGTGTTTTTAATTGGGTCAGAAGGGCATCAAGTTCGGCCTCCCTCTCCCTCTTCCGCCTCGCCACATGTTTTATCAATACTCCTCTGATCACGCATTTATGAGCCTCCCAAACAGTGTTTGGAGAAGTATCAGCAGGTTTGTTTAGTTCAAAAAATTCTCTCAAGGTCTGGGAAATCTCCTGAGCAACCATAGGATCGTCCAGGAGAGAGTAGTTTAGTCTCCACTGCCATTGACGAGAGGTCGAGGAGGGCAGGGCAAGCACGATAGAGCAGAGCGCATGGTCTGAGAAGGTAATGGAATCTATGTCAGTCTCCTGTATCTTAGAGATATCTTTCTGGTGAACAAAGAAATAGTCTAATCTAGAGTAAGAGTCATGGACTGATGAATAAAAAGAGAAGTCCCTGTCCGCGGGTTGTAGTAGTCTCCAAGTGTCGATAAGTTGGTGGTCATGTAATATTCTTTTAAGGCTACGTAGTGCTGCTAGGGAATGAGATGAAGCTCCAGAAGATGTGTCTACAGATGGGTCAAGTGCGATATTGAGGTTGCCCCCCCCAGGACTAGAGTACCCTCTGAGAACTCAGCGATAGAATACAGGAGGCCCACCAGTGCAGAGACCTATCCGACATTAGGTAGATACACAGAGGCAAGAGTAAAGATGTGGGAAGCTATTTTCCCCTTTACCGTCATTCTGCCCATATTATCTGTGCAAGAATCCATAAACTCCCATGGGAGAGTCCGGGAGATCAGGATACCCGTCCCTCTAGATTCTGAGTCAGGAGAACAGCTCTGATACTCCTCTGGGAACCAATGAGAAGATAGTTTGACTGGCTTGGCTAGGCTGGCATGTGTTTCTTGCAAGAAAGCAATTTGGATATGGGATTTTTTAAAAAAAATTTGTCAGAATGGCCCTTTTGCCTAAACTATGCAGTCCCTTTACATTAAGTGAGCCACACTTTACCTCCATCGGGGTGGCATGAGGCATAGTGAGAGTGGGATGTAGGTCCCCGTGTGTGTAGGGGGGGAATGGGCAAGTGGGAGTAGGGGTGGAGGTAAAAAGGGAAAAAAAAAAGAAAGAAAGTAGTTATTGCAAGACGCAAGAAAGAAAAGTGGAGGAGAAAAGTTCCTCCACCAGTAGTACTGGTGAGTAGAGATGAGCGACTTTGCCTTTTTTAGGGTCGAGTCAGGTTTCGGACCACCCAACTTTCACAAAAGTCGAGTCGAACGAAATCGGCCAACTATCGGCAAAAGTCGAAGGTCCGACTGAAACACGAAACCCAATGCAAGTCAATGGGGAAGCAAAGTCGGTAGGGAGTGAAGGACAGTAAACACACCTACAGTGCCCATTTCAATGCCAACAACATCAATTCTTATTACTTAAGCTTGTCAACCTTAATTTACTTTATAATAATAGTAACGCATTTAAAACTGAGGGTTATTTGGCTACAGTTGTGGGGGGGAGGGGTAGGGCTGGCTCCAGGTTTTCGTGGGCCCCGGGCCAAAGAGTCTCAGTGGGCCCCTTTAACACATACCACAATTCATGATGCTCCGATACAGCAGAGAAATATAGGTATAGTACAATGCCAAATACTTCACTTCTTACATTACATGAGTGTTATCTATTGTAAATTCTAGAATAGCTCAAAAACCGGACAGTATATTCCTCCATACTGTATTATGGCCACCACATAGTGTGCCATACAGAATAATGAGCCCAATATATTGCTCCATACATAATTGGTCCCATATAATGTTCCATACAGTATATGATGAGCTCCACATAATGCTCCAGTATATGATGGGCCCCATGGATGGTGCTCCAGTGTATGATGGGCCTATATAATGATCCATATATAATGGGACCCATATGATGCTCCAGTATATGATGGGCCCCATGGCTGATGCTCCAGTGTATGATGGGCCAATATAATGCTCCATATATAATAGGCCCCATATGATGCTCCAGTGTATAATGGGCCCCGTATATGATGCTCCAGTGTATGATGGGCCCCATTTATAATGCTCCAGTATATGATGGGCCCCATGGCTGACGCTCCAGTGTATAATGGGCCTATATAATGCTCCATATATAATGGGTCCCATATGATGCTCCAGTATATGATGGGCACCATGGATGATGCTCAAGTGTATGATGGGTGTTATGATTTGGTAGCTGAGGAGAGCAGGCAAAAAAGGAAATACACCAGAGCAGTTGGAAACTATGAGATTGCAGTACCCTGACTAACCACCACAACTAGAGGTAGCCGTGGAGCGTTCCTACGTTGGTCCTAGACGCCTCGTCACAGCCTGAGAAACTAACTACACCTAAAGATAGAAAGAGGAAAGCTATCTGCCCCGGAGCAGATCCCCAAAGAACATAGAAAGCCCCCAAACATGTAATGGCGGTTAGACAAGAAGAAATACTGACACAGACAGAAAATAGTATGAGCAAACGTTGGGGCCCAAACTTACTAAATAGAAAAGGATAGGAAGGGCACTTACTGCAATCCCAAAAAACCCTGAAAAGCACCAACACTACTAATTTCAAAAACACCTGAGATCACACGACCTCTACCACCTAAATTAGTTCTCTGGTGTAACCAAAAACAAAACAGCAGCCACTGAAAAAACTGGAAAAAGCAAATGTACAAACATCAGTGGCTGAACTGAACTGAGAGGGCAAAAGCCCCCAGAAGGGACCCTGAAGGCCCCCACAGAAGTGCAGGACAAAATGCAAAAATCAAGCACAAAAACAAAAAGAAGAAAATGTCTTATCTGTTAGCAGGAGATTCAGACACGACACAGCAGGCTACCAAGGAAACAGGAATCAAGGATTGAGACCAGAACAATTGATCACCGGCAACCCTGATGGGAAGGCGACTCCCCTATAAACGACCAGTCAGTAACACCTGATTCCCAATCCTCACAATCTTCACTGGACAGTCCAGTACCGTTTGTAACCACCAGAGGGAGCTTCCGCTCAGAACTCATTTCCAGCCTATTCACAACAGTACCCCCCCCTTGAGGAGGGGTCACCGAACCCTCACTTGAGCAACCAGGTCGGTCAGGATGAGTTCTATGATAAGCACGGATGAGTCTCCTAGCATGGATGTCTGAAGCAAACACCCAAGAATTGTTTTCCTGACCATAACTTCTCCATTTAACCAAATACTGGAGTTTCCGTCTAGAAAAACGAGAATTCAATATTTTCTCAACCATATACTCCAGATTGCCCTCAACCAAAACAGGGTCAGGAGGCACAGTAGTAGGAACCACTGGCTCAACAAACCTCTTCAACAAGGACTTGTGGAACACGTATGGATCTTAAATGTCCCTGGAAGAAGCAAACGAAAAGAAACAGGATTAAGAATCTCCACGATCTTAAAAGGTCCAATGAACCTAGGCTTAAATTTAGGAGATGCCACTCTCATAGGAATATTTCTTGAGGACAACCAGACCAAGTCCCCCACTTTAAACCGAGGACCATCAGTCCTATGCCGGTTAGCAAACCGCTGGGCCCTCTCCTGAGAGAGGGACAACCTCTCCACTACCTGGTCCCAAATCTGCTGCATACGCTCCACAACAGAGTCAACACCTGGACAGACAGAAGCCTCCGTCTGTCCCGAAGAAAATCGAGGGTGAAACCCAGAATTACAGAAAAATGGAGACATCAAAGTGGCAGAGCTAGCCCTATTATTAAGAGCAAACTCAGCCAAAGGCAAAAAAGAGACCCAGTCATCCTGATCAGCAGACACAAAGCATCTTAGATAAGTCTCCAATGTCTGGTTTGTTCTCTCAGTTTGACCATTGTTCTGAGGATGAAATGCCGAGGAGAAAGACAATTGAACACCAATTTTAGAACAAAAGGTCCTCCAAAATCTGGAAACAAACTGGACTCCTCTGTCAGACACAATGTTCTCAGGAATGCCGTGTAAACGAACCACGTGCTGAAGGAACAAAGGCAAAAATTCAGAGGAGGAAGGCAACTTAGGTAATGGCACAAGATGTATTATCTTGGAAAACCTATCGCAAATCACCCAGATGACGGTCATTCTCTGAGAAACAGGGAGGTCGGAAATGAAATCCATAGAGATATGGGTCCATGGTCTCTTGGGCACAGGTAATGGCATCAACAAACCACTAGAACGAGAGCAAGGCTTGGAGGAGAGCAAGTCCCACAGGACTGCACAAACTCCCTGACATCACGAGACAAGGTAGACCACCAAAAGGACCGACTAACCAAGTCTCTGGTACCAAAAATTCCGGGATGACCGGCCAACGCGGAACAATGAATCTCAGACATTACACTCTTTTTCCACTGGTCCGGGACAAACAATTTCCCAACAGGGCAGCGCTCGGGCTTATCCTCCTGACACCCCTCCAGAGCCAGTCTCAAATTGGGCGAGATGGCGGAAAGAACTACACCCTCTTTCAAAATAACAGAAGGATCAGATAACTCAGGAGAGTCCGCCAGGAAACTCCTCGAGAGGGCATCCGCCTTAACATTTTTAGTGCCAGGAAGAAATGAAACCACAAAATTAAAACGTGTGAAAAACAAGGCCCACCTGGCCTGTCTAGGATTAAGTCGCTTGGCAGATTCCAGATAAACTAGATTCTTATGGTCCGTAAGGACCACCACCTGATGTTTGGCTCCCTCCAGCCAATGTCTCCACTCTTCAAAAGCCCACTTCATGGCTAATAACTCCCGATTACCCACGTCATAATTACGTTCAGTGGGAGAAAATTTTCGAGAGAAAAAGGCACAAGGGTTACTCTTAGAGGTCTCTGGATCTCTTTGGGACAAAACGGCACCTGCCCCAATTTCAGAGGCATCCACCTCCACCTGAAATGGTAGAGAAACATCAGGCTGCCGTAGAACAGGAGCAGAAGTGAATCTCTGCTTAAGTTCCTGAAATGCAGAGACTGCCTCAGGAGGCCAATTCACCACATCAGAACCCTTCTTGGTCAAATCAGTTAATGGTTTAACAATAACAGAGAAATTACCAATAAATTTACGATAAAAATTGGCAAAACCCAAGAATCTTTGAAGAGCCTTTAATGAAGTAGGTTGGACCCAATCACAGATGGCCTGAACTTTGACCGGGTCTATTTCAATAACAGATGGGGACAAAATGAATCCCAGAAATGAGATCCTCTGAACGCCAAAAAGACACTTTGATCCCTTCACATACAGAGCATTCTCTCTCAAAATCTGGAACACAGTCCGAACATGTTTTACATGAGAGTCCCAGTCATTGGAAAAAATCAAGATATCATCCAAATAAACAATCAGAAATTTATCCACAAAATCCCTGAAAATGTCATTCATGAAGGACTGGAAGACAGAAGGAGCATTTGTGAGCCCAAAGGGCATCACAAGGTACTCAAAATGCCCTTCAGGGGTATTAAATGCCGTCTTCCATTCATCCCCGTGCTTAATGCGAATAAGGTTATATGCCCCCCTGAGGTCAAGCTTGGTAAACCAAGTAGCGTTTTTCACCCTGGAAAACAGATCAGAGATCAAGGGTAACGGATATTGATATTTCACAGTAATATTGTTCAAGAGACGATAATCAATACACGGCCTTAACGAACCATCCTTTTTGGCCACAAAGAAAAAACCGGCACCCAAGGGTGAAGAGGATGGTCTGATATGACCCTTCTCCAATGACTCCTTGATATAAGACCGCATAGCGTCATGTTCAGGTACAGACAAATTGAAGAGCGACCTTTAGGGAATTTACTACCAGGCACTAATTCAATAGCGCAGTCATAGCTCCTATGGGGAGGTAAGGATGCAGATTTACTTTCGCTAAACACATCAGAAAAATCAATCAAAAAGTCAGGAACATCCTGAGCCTGGGGGAGGAGGCAGAAAAAACAGGAGTGTTGGTATTAACACATTGGCAGCCCTAACTGGTAACAGACACAGATTTCCAATCCAAAACAGGATTATGAGACTGTAACCAAGGGAAACCCAGTACGATAATGTCATGCAGATTATACAGAACAAAAAATTTGCAACTCTCCTGATGATCAGGTTCTACCCTCATTATCACCTGAGTAGAGAACTGAGGTTTATTCTCAGCCAAAGGGGTAGAATCGATCCCCAGTAGGGGAATAGACTTCCGTAGGGGTATCAAGGGAAACCCACAACGTTTAGCAAAATCAAAATCCATCAGGTTAATAGCTGCTCCAGAATCAACAAAAGCCTGAGCAGAAAATGAGGACAGAGAGCATATCAGGGTAACAGTTAATAAAAACTTAGTCTGAACACTACCCAAGACAACTGAGCGTGCAAAACGTCTTCCCCGCTTAGGGCAGACTGAAATAGCATGAGAGGCATCACCACAGTAGAAACATAACCCATTGCGCTTTCGAAATTCATGACGCTGTGCCCCAGAAACCACTCTATCACACTGCATGGATTCAGAAGCGGGTTCACAAGGCAACATTATTCCACACATACCTTTCCGCTCACGCAAACGTCTGTCAATTTGAATCGCTAATGACATAGAATCATTGAGACCAGAGGGAACAGGGAATCCCACCATAACATCCTTTATATTATCTGACAGTCCCTTCCGAAAAAGAGCTGCCAAAGCGTCATCATTCCATTTGGTCAGGACTGCCCACTTACGGAATCTCTGCCAGTATAACTCAGCGTCCTCAAGCCCCTGACTTAATGCCAACAAAGTTTTTTCAGCTTGATCAGTGACATTAGGCTCATCGTACAATAACCCCAAAGCCTGAAAAAACGCATCAACATCACTCAAAACAGGATCCCCAGGTGTCAGGGAAAAAGCCCAATCCTGAGGGTCGCCGCCAGGAGAGAGATGACAATTTGAACCTGCTGCGCTGCGTTCCCTGAGGACTTAGATTTTAAGGCAAAAAACAATTTACAGTTATTTTTGAAATTCAGAAACTTAGCTCGATCCCCTAAAAACAAATCTGGCATGGGGATCCTAGGTTCCACAACAGGCAACCTAGCAAGATAGGTAGCAATACTCCGAACTTCAGTGGCAAGCTGATCCACACGGCCAGACAACTGTGCAAACTCCATTGAGAGAGAAAAAAAATCCTCCTCAGCACCCAGAGATACAGAGGGAAAAAAAAAATGCAACAAACAGAAAAAAAAAAAAAAAAATCTCTGACAACTCTGACAACTTTTCTCTTTCCACAATATTTTTCCCTTCTGTGAGTACCATATAATTTTCAGTTTAGGCCGGTGATACTGTTATGATTTGGTAGCTGAGGAGAGCAGGCAAAAAAGGAAATACACCAGAGCAGTTGGAAACTATGAGATTGCAGTACCCTGACTAACCACCACAACTAGAGGTAGCCGTCTAGCGTTCCTACGTTGGTCCTAGACGCCTCGTCACAGCCTGAGAAACTAACTACACCTAAAGATAGAAAGAGGAAAGCTATCTGCCCCGGAGCAGATCCCCAAAGAACATAGAAAGCCCCCAAACATGTAATGGCGGTTAGACAAGAAGAAATACTGACACAGACAGAAAATAGTATGAGCAAACGTTGGGGCCCAAACTTACTAAATAGAAAAGGATAGGAAGGGCACTTACTGCAATCCCAAAAAACCCTGAAAAGCACCAACACTACTAATTTCAAAAACACCTGAGATCACACGACCTCTACCACCTAAATTAGTTCTCTGGTGTAACCAAAAACAAAACAGCAGCCACTGAAAAAACTGGAAAAAGCAAATGTACAAACATCAGTGGCTGAACTGAACTGAGAGGGCAAAAGCCCCCAGAAGGGACCCTGAAGGCCCCCACAGAAGTGCAGGACAAAATGCAAAAATCAAGCACAAAAACAAAAAGAAGAAAATGTCTTATCTGTTAGCAGGAGATTCAGACACGACACAGCAGGCTACCAAGGAAACAGGAATCAAGGATTGAGACCAGAACAATTGATCACCGGCAACCCTGATGGGAAGGCGACTCCCCTATAAACGACCAGTCAGTAACACCTGATTCCCAATCCTCACAATCTTCACTGGACAGTCCAGTACCGTTTGTAACCACCAGAGGGAGCTTCCGCTCAGAACTCATTTCCAGCCTATTCACAACAGATGGGCCTATATACTGCTGCATATATAATGGGCCCCATATGATGCTCCAGTATATGATGGGCCCCATGGATGATGCTCCAGTGTATGATGGGCCCCATTTATAATGCTACAGTGTATGATGGGCCCCATATAATGCTCCAGTATATGATGGGCCCCATGGATGATGCTCAAGTGTATGATGGGCCTATATAATGCTCCATATATAATGGGCCCCATATTATGCTCCAGTATATGATGGGCCCCATGGCTGATGCTCCAGTGTATGATGGGCCTATATACTGCTCCATACATAATGGGCCCCATATTATGCTCTAGTGTATAATGGGCCCTGTATATGATGCTCCAGTGTATGATGGGCCCAATTTATAATGCTCCAGTGTATGATGGGCCCCATGGCTGATGCTCCAGTGTCTTATGGGCCTATATAATGCTCCATACATAATGGGCCCCATATGATACTCCAGTATATGATGGGCCCCATGGATGATGCTCCAGTGTATGATGGGCCCCATTTATAATGCTACAGTGTATGATGGGCCCCATATATAATGCTACAGTTTATAATAGGCCCTATCTATGATGCTCAAGTGTATGTGGGCCCCATATATAATTCTCCAGTGTATAATGTTCCCTATATATTGCTCCAAACATTGAAAATAATGAAATACCACCATCCGAACTATTTCTTTGATTGATGGGGCGGTCAAAAAAGAGGAACCCATGTGCATTCTGTCGATTGACGCAGAAAAGGCTTTCGACAGGGTGCACTGGGATTTTATATTTCAAACGTTAGAAGGAATTGGCTTAAAAGAAACTATGCTCCGTAGAATTTCTGCCCTGTACTAATCTCCCAGTGCTCAAATTAAAATGAATGGCGCACTTTCAAACACATTTTTAATACGGAACGGCATGAGGCAAGGCTCTTTCACCCTTGCTTTATACCGCTATATGGAATAATCCCTCCATTAGCGGCATAAAAGCCCAATCAGAAGAGCACAAACTGGCACTTTTTGCAGATGATGTCCTATTGTATGTGTCTTCCCCAACTATAAGTCTCCCAAATATTATCTCAGAATTACATAGATTTGGTCGTCTGAGCAATTTCAAAATTAATACCCACATATCGGAGATTCTCAATATCTCAATCCAACCAAGTGAGGTGGAGAGGTTGGCAGCTTCATTTCCCTTTAAGTGGTGTTCAGATTCTCTTACCTATCTAGGAATAAAAATCACCGCCAAAGTATCTAATCTTTATGAAGCAAACTTTAAGACAGCTTTACATAAAGCTGAGTTAGACTTAGAAAAATGGCATAAACTACCTTTATCTTGGTTTGGAAGAGTGAGCACTATTAAAATGGATCTCTTACCCCGTCTCCTATATTATTTCCAAACAATCCCCTTGTATTTACCTGCCTCCTTTTTCTCACGTCTTAATAAAGCGATTACTCGCTTTTTTTGGTCACAAAAACGAGCACGTATTTCATACTTTTTGTTAAGTAGATCGAAGCAAGAAGGGGGAATAGGTTTGCCAGATTTTGCTATGTATAGTCAAGCAGCAATTGGTACATGTATTTTAGATCTGTTTCATAATAAAAACAACAAAAAATGGGTTACATTAGAAAATGATCTTAATGGACGTGACTCCCGTTTAGTTATTTGGTCCCCGATGGAAGAACGGGATATACCTTTACCAATCCTTACCAAAAACATGATATCATTTATCAAAAGAGGGAGTCGAGAGCTGGGAGTCTCTTCGTCTCCTGGCCCCCTAATTCCTATATATGACAATCCATCCTTTCCTGCATGATTAAAGGGAATCTGTCACCCTAAATTGGCGGGATATTTAAATGATGGCAGTCAGGTCAGATGGCCGGTGTTTTGGGTACTTGCCTTAACATGTTGTTCGCTGCTGTCTCCATTATTTCTGGGAATTGTAGTCGTTGCCCTCCATATAACGCACCTGCACATTGCATTCTTGAATTGCGCACGCGCAGTATGCTTTACCCGCAGATTGCAATGCGCAGGTGCGTTATATGGAGGGCAACGACTACAATTCCCAGAAATAATGGAGACAGCGGCGAACAACATGTTAAGGCAAGTACCCAAAACACCGCCCATCTGACCTGACTGCCATCATTTAAATATCCCGCCAATTTAGGGTGACAGATTCCCTTTAAAAAGAGACACTTATCTACATAAAAATAGAGCTTCATGCCCCATAGTCCATGATTATGTTACAAGGACAGGGATGAGGTCTCTCCAGGACATTTTTCGGGAAAAGGAGCCGCCAACAGGTGTATGGTTCTTTTATGAACAAATAAAGAGTTTTATTATTAAATTAGCCAAACAATCCGATCCATGCAGAATATTATCTCCGTTTGAGACTCTTTGTTTATCAACAAACTCTATAGATCACACTATCTCTTTATTATACAAAACCTTCCAAAAAGGGCAGACCCCATCGAAAGATTTCCCAGCATTTTTTTCAAAATGGGAGATTGATTTGGGTAGACCCTTATCAGTTGAAGAAAGAACAAAGATTCTCTTATTCACATTCAGGTCATCGCTCTGTTCGACATCACAGGAGAGGAGCTACAAAATCTTGTCGAGGTGGTACAGATGCCCATCAGATTTAAACTTAATTTATTCAACAACACCGGATACGTGCTGGAGATGCTTAAAAGATAGAGGTTCATTTGTAAACATTTGGTGGCACTACCCACTCATACAGAAACTGTGGTTAGCATTCCTTGATCTCTGCAACAAGCTGTCTATAACCAAAATTACACCCACAATGGAGGTGGCCTTGCTGTCCTTGTGTAGCTCCTTGATTTCTAGATTTAGGAAAGGTCTTCTTAGACATATTCTCACTGCTACCTGGAACGTGATTACAAGATTTTGGAAACAGGAAAAGGTTCCCTCGCGTTCTGATTTGGTGATGGACCTCAACGACATATATAGAATGGAACAGCTGATAGGACAACTGAATGGTACCATAGGAAAGGTATATAACACTTGGGCCCCCTAGGTTATGTTTAGAGAATCATCGGAATTGGACTCTTGGTTGATAGACCCATAGACGATGGGTCATATGAGTTTACCTATTGGATGGAGCCACATTTCCTACCCCACCCCTTGAAATCCTCCCCCAGTCCCTCCCACTTTTCTTTTTTTTCCCTTCTTTCCCCCTTGTTTCTTCTCTATCTTCTTTTCTTTTGTAGATCTAGAGTCTTAGTCTAGATACCTTCTTCTTTAAAATGTATAAACAAAGTAATACTGATGTTAATTGCCTACATGAGCAAACACCTCAGGTGCTCATCCAACATTTGTTTTATATGAATGACTTTCTGGGGAAAAGTTATAGTTGCTATATAATTTTTTTTTTGCATGTGATAGTTGAATAGGTATGTTCTTTACTCGTCCTGTTATTAATGATTGATGTGCATAAATACCTAAAAAAACTTGATTTGCACAAAAAAATGAAATACCTCTCCTGGCTGGGCACTGCTCTACTCTGGACTCCTCAGCAAGCGCGGAAACAGTACGCCGTCTGTGATATTCACAGACAAAGATACGTGCAACAAGCCGAGGAGCGGGGGGGAATGAGAATAAATGCCGCCCATCGGGCCGGACATCATGTATTTGCATACTTGGAAACGAACTTTGCAAAGGTATTTTGACATCAAAACTGGGGTGTCAGGAGATATGATAGGTACCTATAGATTACTTATGGGACGCACAATTCAGTGATACCTTTATCTGATATCACAAAAATGGGGTGACAGATTCCCTTTAATGGCTCCAACATTGTATGATGGCCCCTTCACTGTAATCCCCACACTGTATGATGGCCCTCTAGATAGCCTCCATATAGCATAATACACCAGATAGTCCTCAATATAGTATAATGCACTCCCCATAGGCAACCTCTATATTATAAACCCCCATAGGCAGCTTCTATATTGTAATGCGCCCCCATAGACAACCTCTATATTGTAATGCACCCCCATAGGCAGCCTCTATATAGTAATGCACCCCCATAGGCAGCCTGTATATTATAATGCAGCCCCCATAGGCAGCCTCTATATTTTAATGCACCCCCATTACAAAAATAATAAATCCAGTACTCACCTCTCTTCCTCCCGGCTCCTGCGCTGCTCACTGCTTTCCCTCTCAGCGTCTGACAGCGGGCACCGGGCAGTGACGTCATCGCGCCCGCTGTCAGACGCTGAGAGGGCGATGATTCTCTCTCAATGCGATGCCGAGTTACAAAGGGCCCCCCCGCCTGCTCAGGGGCCCCATAGCAGCTGGGCGGCAGAGCAGGGAGATCGATTCTCCATGCTCTGCTGCAGAATGCAACTGTATCGGCTCGCTGTGCATGCCGATACAGTTACAGTAGAGTAGCTCCGGGTGGGCCCCCTCAGAGCGCGGGACCCGCTACTCTACTGGAGTCCCTGACTGCTTTGGCCTTGCGACAACACCTCAACATTTCTTGCTGGTGGTGTGCTAACCGGTGGGCTTACAGTGGGGGAAGCGATGTAGCGTTGCTGGCTACCTTCAGTCGGAGCAGGTGCACATGTGCTACCTGAGGTTTTGTAGTCCGTCCACGCTTGCAAGTGCATGATGTTTAAATGTCTAAGCATGCAACTGGTATTCAAATTTCGGAGATTTTTCCCTCAGCTAAAGGTCCTTCCGCACGTCTTACAGCTAATCTTTGCCTCATCAATAGGATTTTGGTCAAAAAAGTGCCACACTGCACTCTTCCTACTATGGGATAAATTTTCAGGGCTTGCACGCTGTGCTAATTTGACCGTCTGGCCAAGCTGTCCTGCAACTTTTTTTTTTTTTTTACACATTTTTGGACTGCTACGGGCCTGCCAGATAACCGCAGCTGCGATGTCGATGCCTGCTGCGGATCCTCCTCCTCTTCTGAGCTATTGCCAGCGGCACTCTCTTCCCCCAATGGATGCCAATCCGAGTCAACAACTGGGTCATCCATCACCTCCTCTTCAATTTCATCTGCACCTTCCTCTGTGTTACTGTGTAAGGTGGTATAGTATGCGGGAAGGGGCACCTGAGTTTCATCAGTGTCAGATTCTGGCTCAGTAGACTGCGAGGGCAATGTAGTGCTCTGGGTGAATGTACCAGCAGAATCATCTAGCAGTGGCTGTGCATCAGTTCACTCCATGTCAGATTCATCTTGGACTGGTGAATTCAGGATTTGACTTGATAACCCAGGCATGGTATGCGAAAAGAGCTCCATGCAGTAATCTGAAGTGTGGCCTGCCGCATCCTTCACTTTTGGTGGGGGTGAAGGACACAAGGAAAGGTGTTGTTCCTGACCAGGAGCCTGCACTGACGACTCAGTGCTTGCAGTTTTTGAAACTTCAGAAGAGGTGGCGATAGAGCTGGAGGCTGTTTCGGCAATGTAAGCCAAACCCTGTTCCTGATGCTCCGGCTTTAAAAGCGGTTTACCTACTCCCAGAAAAGGGAGCCTTCCAGGCCTTCTGGAGCTAGACAATGACGCAGGCTCAACACCTCCTGCATTAGGTGCTATTGTGCTTTTGGCACTATCAGCAGATGCACCACCACTACCATCAGCACCAGCTGGTCCCCCCGCCGACGTCCGCGGCCTCTTCCACCATACTTCCTCAAGTTTGGGAAAATGTACCAAAAATACCAGCAGATATATGGTACTGTATCAGAAGCGTACAGCTGTATACGGTAAAGGGGAAATTTCAATCTCCGTATATATTTCCGGAGTCACAGACAGACGCTCTCAGGCTCAGTATGGATTAGACCAGAATATAAAAAGCAGAAAAAGGTACTGTATCTGAAGATACCAGGTGTATAGTGTATATGTCATGACCCAGGATGGGGTTTTGTCTTTGCCCCGTCCTGGTCAGACTGGGGTTAATGGTTTCAGCCTCTCTCTGGCAGAGGGCGGCTATTTAGTTGCCAATTGACCTAGGTCTGGTGTCAGTTATACTCCTGCCCTCGGCTGAGTTAGTTGACCTCCTGTGTGCCTGTGCCTTGTGCCTGATCTTGTTGCTTGTTTGGTTTTGACCCGGTCCGTCTCTTCGTTGTGAGTTTGTCTACTGTCTTGGTACTGTGTATTTGCCCGTTCTGGTTTTCTGATCCCTTGGCTACGTTCTGGTTATTCTCTGCCTGCTCCACTTGTACTGCGTTGCTCCCTCTGTGTATGACCTGGCTATCCTGACTATCCGTTTTGTCTATGCCCCTTGGTAACTCTGTCCCGTAGTTACCCTTCTAGGAGTTTTCCTTCTGCTCATAGCTCTCTGGAGCTTAGGCCACGCCCATCAGCAGTCACGTGCTTAAGGTCCTCTGGCCTGAAACAATCTCTGTCTGTTACTGCCTTCTCTGAGAGACCTGTGGCCGGCGCCGCCCCTTGGCAGTCACGTGCTTAGGGTCCTGTTAGTCTGAAGCACGCATCTTCACCGCTGCTGCCCCGCTCCACAGGTATCATTGAGTGCAGTCTGTCTTATTCAGGACACGCGCACTGGCTCAGTGAGCAAGTGCAGTGCGGTGTTCGTGATATTATAACTGACCGCTACCTTTTTTTTTTTTTTTCCTGTGTGTGTGTTATGGATCCTATGTATGCCCTTTCTGAGCAGGTAAAGCACCTGACTCAGATGTCTCAGAAACTGAATGAGGAACAGCGAGTTCTGGCTCAGTCTCAGCAGCTGATGGCTGACACTGTGCAGGGGGCTTTATCATCTGGTGCTCATGGGACAGGGGTTCAAGATGTTACATTAGTTTCCCCAGAGCCCCCAGTTAAATTACCAGATACCTTTTCTGGAGATAGAAAGGAATTTAAAGTTTTCAAAGAGGGCTGTAAGCTTTTTTTTTCTTTAAGACCGCACTCTTCTGGGGATGAAAGTCAGAGGGTGGGGGTCATTATGTCTCTGTTAAGGGGAGCCCCCAGGCTTGGGTTTTTTCCCTTCCTACCACTGCCCCTGAAAGAATGACTGTGGATGCATTTTTTGAGGCCCTGGGGCATATTTATGATGAGCCTGATCGAGTGCTGATGGCTGAGGACATGGTGATGAGTGTATGTCAGGGGAAGCACTCAGCCGAGTGGTTTTGCTCAGAGTTCAGACGCTGGGCTGCTGAGGTCTGTTGGGATGATGCCGCCCTCCGGGGCTTGTTCTGTAGAGGCCTGTCTGAACGTCTGAAAGATGCCTTGGCACTTCACCCTCCGCCTGATTCTCTGGAGGACGCCATGACGCAGGCCGTCCGAATGGATCGCAGGCTGCGAGCGAGAGGTGTGATGCAGGTTGAGACACCATTTTTCTCCAGTGGAAGGGGAGCCAGTCCTGTATTGGAGTCCATGGAGATGGGAGCCATCGACCTCAAAGAGAAAGAAAGGAGACGGAGGCGTTTAGAAAAGCTGTGTTTTTACTGCGGTGATCCTGGACATTGGAAAAAGAACTGTCCCTCCTGCCCACCGACTAACAAGCGACTGAGTCTGGGTGATCATCGTGGAGGTCACTCAGACTCTCAGGTACCCTTTCCTTCATTTTCTAAGATACTGTTAAAGGTGGAACTTGGTGTGAAGAACTGCTTTTTCCTTACTTCAGCTTTTGTGGACTGTGGGTCATCCTTGAACCTGATTGACTCTAAGCTGGTGGCCAGCTGTAGATTAGGGACAGTTAGGTTGGAGACTCCTATAAAAATAATGGCCATTGATTCTACACCTCTCACCAAGGACGGTGTCCATTTTGTCTCTGAAGAATTCACCCTCAGGGTGGGGGCCCTTCACCAGGAGCACATGTCATGTTTTGTTTTGGATAACCTCTCTGCTGGCCTGGTGTTAGGGTTTCCCTGGTTGCAACGGCATAACCCGATTATTGACTGGGATTCCTGTGATATTGTTAAATGGGGATCTAATTGTTCTGAAAGATGTCTTGCTACTGTGTCTGTGTCGTCCGTTGGTCTGGAAGGTATTCCGGAGTACCTGAAGGACTATGAGGACGTTTTCTCTGAAAAAAGAGGCTGAAGTTTTACCACCACACCGCCCATTTGATTGTGCCATTGACCTGGTTCCAGGTACTAAATTGCCCAAGGCCCGCTTGTATAACCTCTCGGGTCCCGAGCGGGCTGCTATGAAAGAATACATTTCCGAGAGCCTTCGTAAGGGACACATTCGTCCTTCTGTTTCCCCCATGGCGGCGGGGTTCTTTTTCGTTAAGAAAAAAAGACGGTGGTTTGCGCCCATGCCTCGATTTTCGAGAGTTAAATAAGATAACTGTGAGAAATACTTACCCCCTCCCACTTATTCCTGATTTGTACAACCAGTTGTCTGGGCTAAGTGGTTTTCGAAATTGGATCTGCGGGGGCATATAACCTTATCCGGGTCCGGGAGGGGGATGAGTGGAAGACTGCTTTTCTCACTACTGAAGGGTTGTTTGAAAACTTGGTCATGCCTTTCGGTCTGACCAATGCATCAGCAGTCTTCCAAAATTTTATTAATCATGTGTTCTCTGACTTTATTGGGCGTTTTATGGTTGTGTATTTGGATGACATTCTTATCTACTCGCCTGATAAACAAACTCACAATGATCATCTTCGGGCAGTTCTCCAATGGCTCCGGGAGAACTGTCTCTTTGCTAAGCTAGAGAAATGTTCATTCTTCGTTCAGGAACTGTCATTTCTGGGGTTCATTGTGTCTGCTGAGGGGTATCGCATGGATCCTAATAAGGTGCAGGCCATTGTTGATTGGGTACAACCTCGTGATTTGAAGGCTCTGCAGCGTTTCTTCGGATTCGCAAATTACTATCGCAAGTTTATAAGGGGGTTCTCGCAGGTAGTTAAACCTCTCACAGATCTGACTCAAAAGGGGGCTGATGTCAAGAATTGGTCAGCCGCAGCGGTGGCGGCGTTTCAGTTCTTAAAAAAATGTTTCATGTCTGCTCCGGTTCTTATTCAACCGGACCCGTCTGAACCATTTATTGTTGAGGTGGACGCCTCGGAGGTGGGGGTGGGGGCAGTGTTGTCCCAGGGACCCGCCACTTTGACTAATTTGAGACCCTGTGCCTTTTTCTCTAAGAAATTCTCTCCTGCGGAGAGAAACTATGATGTTGGGAATCGAGAACTTCTGGCCGTGAAGTTGGCCTTTGAAGAATGGAGGCATTTTTTGGAGGGTGCTGTCCATCCTATTACCGTGGTTACGGACCACAAGAACCTAGCTTACATTGAGTCTGCTAAAAGGTTGACTCCTAGACAGGCAAGATGGTCGATTTTTTTTTCCAGATTCCAGTTCTCCATCACTTTTCGGCCAGGATCCAAAAATGTCAAGGCTGATGTCACGCAGTCTGGATCCGGTGTCTCCCCCCGAACCTCCATCCTCCATTCTTCGACCTGGGGTGGTGGTGGCAGTTGTTTCTGCTGGGTTGGAGCAGGAGATTCGGGAAGCTCAGTCTCTTGCCCCTCCGGCTAAGCCGGTGGATAAACTTTTTGTACCAATTCAATTTCGTCTCAGGGTCCTTCGGGAATTCCACGACTCAGTTCTGGGTGGACATCCTGGAATCTCGGCTACCCGGAGGGCCATCTCTAGGATATTCTGGTGGTCTTCTTTAGCCTCTGATGTTGGGGAATTTGTGTCTGCTTGTGGGGTATGTGCCCGTGCGAAACCCCCCCATAACCGGCCGACCGGGGAATTGGTGCCACTGCCAATTCCTAATAGACCATGGACCCATTTGTCCATGGATTTTATCACCAACCTTCCTCCTTCCAAGGGTAATACCGTCATTTGGGTAGTGGTGGACAGGTTTAGTAAACAAGCACATTTTGTACCCTGTCGGCTTTACCTAATGCAGAAACGTTGTCCAGATTGTTTGTTGAGCATGTGGTGCGGTTGCATGGGGTACCCTTGAATGTGGTGTCTGATAGGGGGGTACAATTTGTTTCCAGATTTTGGAGGGCATTTTGTAAGAGGTTGGGTATTGATCTGTCTTTTTCATCCGCTTATCATCCAGAGACTAATGGGCAGACTGAGCGGACCAATCAGTCTTTAGAGCAAATCCTGCGTTGCCTGACCTCAGCCCGACAGGATGATTGGTGTACTGCGTTACCTTTGGCTGAGTTCGCGTTTAACAACCGCACTAACCAGTCTACGGGCACATCTCCCTTTTTCTGCAATTATGGGTTTCATCCACATTTTGGGGAGTTCTCCCGTTTGGACTCTGGGTGTCCTGGGGCGGATGGGACAATACAGCGGTTGGGGGAGTTATGGCAGGAGGTCCAAAGGAACATTACGAAGGCTCAGTCTAAATATAAGTTTTTTGCTGACAAAAAACGGTCTGTGGGGCCGGTGTTCCAGGTTGGGGATAAAGTATGGTTATCTACTAGGAATATAAGGCTCAAGGTCCCCTCTGCGAAACTTGGACCTAAATTTATTGGTCCTTATGAAATTACGGAAGCAGTTAACCCGGTGGCATTTCGGTTGCGTCTCCCTCCGTCTCTACGGATTCCCAACGTTTTCCATAGGGCCCTTTTGAAACCTGTGGGGTCCTGTAGGGAAGGATTGTTGTCTTCCCCACCACCGGTTTTGGTAGATAGGCAGTCTGAGTACGAGGTGGAACGAATTCTTGACTCTAGGTTTGTCCGTCGTGCTCTTCAGTATCTGATACATTGGAAACGCTACGGTCCAGAGGACCGGTCGTGGGTTCCTGCCCGATTTGTTCATGCGGATCAGTTGGTCCGGGCCTTTCATGTCAGGTGTCCTGAGAAACCCGGGGTCCGGTGGCCCCTCGTTGAGAGGGGGGTACTGTCATGACCCAGGACGGGGTTTTGTCTTTGCCCCGTCCTGGTCAGACTGGGGTTAATGGTTTCAGCCTCTCTCTGGCAGAGGGCGGCTATTTAGTTGCCAATTGACCTAGGTCTGGTGTCAGTTATACTCCTGCCTCGGCTGAGTTAGTTGACCTCCTGTGTGCCTGTGCCTTGTGCCTGATCTTGTTGCTTGTTTGGTTTTGACCCGGTCCGTCTCTTCGTTGTGAGTTTGTCTACTGTCTTGGTATTGTGTATTTGCCCGTTCTGGTTTTCTGATCCCTTGGCTAGTTCTGGTTATTCTCTGCCTGCTCCACTTGTACTGCGTTGCTCCCTCTGTGTATGACCTGGCTATCCTGACTATCCGTTTTGTCTATGCCCCTTGGTAACTCTGTCCTGTAGTTACCCTTCTAGGAGTTTTCCTTCTGCTCATAGCTCTCTGGAGCTTAGGCCACGCCCATCAGCAGTCACGTGCTTAAGGTCCTCTGGCCTGAAACAATCTCTGTCTGTTACTGCCTTCTCTGAGAGACCTGTGGCCGGCGCCGCCCCTTGGCAGTCACGTGCTTAGGGTCCTGTTAGTCTGAAGCACGCATCTTCACCGCTGCTGCCCCGCTCCACAGGTATCATTGAGTGCAGTCTGTCTTATTCAGGACACGCGCACTGGCTCAGTGAGCAAGTGCAGTGTGGTGTTCGTGATAGTATATAGTATAGGGGAAAATTTCAGTCTCTGTATATATTTCCGGAGTCACAGACAGACGCTCTCAGGTTCAGTATGAATTAGACCAGAATATAAAAAGCAGAAAAAGGGTACTGTATCTGAAGATACCAGGTGTATATAGTATAGGGGAAAATTGTAAATCTCCGTATATATTTCCGGAGTCACAGACAGACGCTCTCAGGCTCAGTATGGATTAGAACTGAATATAAAAAGCAGTAAAAGGGTACTGTATCACAAGATACCAGGTGTATATAGTATAGGGGAAAATTGTAAATCTCCATATAAATTTCTGGAGTCACAGACAGATGCTCTCAATCTCAGTATGGATTACACCAGAACATAAAAAGCAGAAAAAGGGTACTGTATCTTAAGATACCAGGTGTATCTAGTATAGGGGAAAATTTCAATCTCCGTATATATTTCCAGAGTCACAGACAGACGATCTCAGGCTCAGTATGGATTAGACCAGAATATAAGAAGCAGAAAAAGGGTCCTGTATCTGAAGATACCAGGTGTATATAGTATAGGGGAAAATTGTAAATCTCCGTATATATTTCCGGAGTCACAGACAGACGCTCTCAGGCTCAGTATGGATTAGACCAGAATATAAAAAGCAGAAAAAGGGTACTGTATCAGAAGATACCAGGTGTAAATAGTATAGGGGAAAATTGTAAATCTCCGTATATATTTCTGGAGTCACAGACAGACGATCTCATATCAAAAAACTGACCGGCACATCCAAACATAGATCCAGTGTGAACAGGTGCTAAACCCAGAGTCACCAACTCACGCACATACAAGAAAAAAGGGTAGCACACTGCAGCGCTATAGCTTGCAAACACGAAATATGAAAAATGAATTGCATCACTGCCTTAGAAATATGAAAAATTGAGAAGTCTTAGCGCATAAGATGGCCAAATTATGTGAGCCTGATAGCCACGTCAAGGCTCTTCTCGTATATCAGGTCCTAACTAATGCCAATCCTCGCTTAGAAAAGTCTGTCTGCATGGGAACATATGAATCCTCTCTTAAGACTAAAATCTACATCTCTGTGGAGGGGTAATGAACCTGGTTGTAATTAAAAAGCTTGTGACCAACAGGTGGAGTGCTCAGGTAGAAGGTAAATGAACACATATCAAAAAACTGACCGGCACATCCAAACATAGATCCAGTGTGAACAGGTGCTAAACCCAGAGTCACCAACTCACGCACATACAAGAAAAAAGGGTAGCACACTGCAGCGCTATAGCTTGCAAACACGAAATATGAAAAATGAATTGCATCACTGCCTTAGAAATATGAAAAATTGAGAAGTCTTAGCGCATAAGATGGCAAAATTATGTGAGCCTGATAGCCACGTCAAGGCTCTTCTCGTATATCAGGTCCTAACTAATGCCAATCCTCGCTTAGAAAAGTCTGTCTGCATGGGAACATATGAATCCTCTCTTAAGACTAAAATCTACATCTCTGTGGAGGGTAATGAACCTGGTGTAATTAAAAAGCCTGTGACCAACAGGTGGAGTGCTCAGGTAGAAGGTAAATGAACACATATCAAAAAACTGACCGGCACATCCAAACATAGATCCAGTGTGAACAGGTGCTAAACCCAGAGTCACCAACTCACGCACATACAAGAAAAAAGGGTAGCACACTGCAGCGCTATAGCTTGCAAACACGAAATATGAAAAATGAATTGCATCACTGCCTTAGAAATATGAAAAATTGAGAAGTCTTAGCGCATAAGATGGCCAAATTATGTGAGCCTGATAGCCACGTCAAGGCTCTTCTCGTATATCAGGTCCTAACTAATGCCAATCCTCGCTTAGAAAAGTCTGTCTGCATGGGAACATATGAATCCTCTCTTAAGACTAAAATCTACATCTCTGTGGAGGGGTAATGAACCTGGTGTAATTAAAAAGCCTGTGACCAACAGGTGGAGTGCTCAGGTAGAAGGTAAATGAACACATATCAAAAAACTGACCGGCACATCCAAACATAGATCCAGTGTGAACAGGTGCTAAACCCAGAGTCACCAACTCACGCACATACAAGAAAAAAGGGTAGCACACTGCAGCGCTATAGCTTGCAAACACGAAATATGAAAAATGAATTGCATCACTGCCTTAGAAATATGAAAAATTGAGAAGTCTTAGCGCATAAGATGGCCAAATTATGTGAGCCTGATAGCCACGTCAAGGCTCTTCTCGTATATCAGGTCCTAACTAATGCCAATCCTCGCTTAGAAAAGTCTGTCTGCATGGGAACATATGAATCCTCTCTTAAGACTAAAATCTACATCTCTGTGGAGGGGTAATGAACCTGGTGTAATTAAAAAGCCTGTGACCAACAGGTGGAGTGCTCAGGTAGAAGATAAATGAACACATATCAAAAAACTGACCGGCACATCCAAACATAGATCCAGTGTGAACAGGTGCTAAACCCAGAGTCACCAACTCACGCACATACAAGAAAAAAGGGTAGCACACTGCAGCGCTATAGCTTGCAAACACGAAATATGAAAAATGAATTGCATCACTGCCTTAGAAATATGAAAAATTGAGAAGTCTTAGCGCATAAGATGGCCAAATTATGTGAGCCTGATAGCCACGTCAAGGCTCTTCTCGTATATCAGGTCCTAACTAATGCCAATCCTCGCTTAGAAAAGTCTGTCTGCATGGGAACATATGAATCCTCTCTTAAGACTAAAATCTACATCTCTGTGGAGGGGTAATGATCTATGTTTGGATGTGCCGGTCAGTTTTTTGATATGTGTTCATTTACCTTCTACCTGAGCACTCCACCTGTTGGTCACAGGCTTTTTAATTACACCAGGTTCATTACCCCTCCACAGAGATGTAGATTTTAGTCTTAAGAGAGGATTCATATGTTCCCATGCAGACAGACTTTTCTAAGCGAGGATTGGCATTAGTTAGGACCTGATATACGAGAAGAGCCTTGACGTGGCTATCAGGCTCACATAATTTGGCCATCTTATGCGCTAAGACTTCTCAATTTTTCATATTTCTAAGGCAGTGATGCAATTCATTTTTCATATTTCGTGTTTGCAAGCTATAGCGCTGCAGTGTGCCACCCTTTTTTCTTGTATTAGACAGACGATCTCAGGCTCAGTTTGGATTAGACCAGAATTGTTGTGAATGTGCTAGAAATGAATTCTGAGCAGAAGCTCCCTCTGGTGGTTACAAACAGTACTGAACTATCCAATGAAGATTGTGAAGATTGGCGATCAGGTGTTACTGACTGGTCTTATATAAGGAAGGTTCCCTCCCATCAGGGTTGCCGATGATCAATTGTTCTGGTCTCATCTTTGATTCCTGTTTACTTTGTAGCTTGCTGTTTCGTGCCTGCATCTTCTGCTAACAGATAAGACATTTTCTTCTTTTAGTTTTTTGTGCTTGCTTTTTGCATTTTGTCCTGCACTTCTGTGGGGGTCTGCCGGGTCCCCTCTGGGGGCTTGTGCTCCTCTCAGTTTAGTTCAGCCACTGTTGTTTGTTCTTTTGACTTTTCCAGTTTTTTCAGTGGCTGCTGTTTAGTTTTGTTACACCAGAGAACTAATTTAGGTGGTAGAGGTCGTGTGATCTCAGGTGTTTTTGTAATTAGTAGTGTTGGTACTTTTCAGGATTTTTTGGGATTGCAGTAAGTGTCCTTCCTATCCTTTTCTATTTAGGAAGTTTGGGCCCCAACGTTTGCTCATACTATTTTCTGTCTGTGTCTGTGTATTTCCTCTTGTCTAACCGCCATTACATGTTTGGGGGCTTTCTATGATCTTTGGGGATCTGCTCCGGGCAGATAGTTTTCCTCTTTCTGTCTTTAGGTGTAGTTAGCTTCTCAGGCTGTGACGAGGCGTCTAGGACCAACATAGGTTTGCTCCACGGCTGCCTTTAGTTGTGGTGGTTAGTCAGGGTACTGCAATCCCATAGATTCCAACCTCTCTGGTGTATTTCCTTTTTTGCCTGCTCTCCTCAGCTACCAAATCATAACACAGAATATAAAAAGCAGAAAAAGGGTACTGTATCAGAAGATACCAGGTGTATATAGTATAGGTGAAAATTTCAATCTCCGTATATATTTCCGAAGTCACAGACAGACGCTCTCAGGCTCAGTATGGATTAGAACTGAATATAAAAAGCAGAAAATGGGGAACTGTATCACAAGATACCAGGTGTATATAGTATAGGGGAAAATTGTAAATCTCTGTATATATTTCTGGAGTCACAGACGGACGCTCTCAAGCTCAGTATGGATTACACCAGAATATAAAAAGCAGAAAAAGGGTACTGTATCTGAAGATACCAAGTGTATATAGTATAGGGGAAAATTTCAATCTCCGTATATATTTCCAGAGTCACAGACAGACGATCTCAGGCTCAGTATGGATTAGACCAGAATATAAAAAGCAGAAAAAGGGTACTGTATCTCAAGATACTAGATTTATATAGTATAGGGGAAAATTGTAAATCTCCGTATATATTTTCAGAGTCACAGACAGATGCTCTCAGGCTCAGTATGGATTAGACCAGAATATAAAAAGCAGAAAAAGGGTACTGTATCTGAAGATACAGGTGTATATAGTATAGGGGAAAATTGTAGATCTCCGTATATATATTTCGGAGTCACAGACAGACGCTCTCAGGCTCAGTATGGATTAACATAGAAAAAAAAGCAGAAAAAGGGTACTGTATCTGAAGATACCAGGTGTATATAGTATAGGGGAAAATTGTAATTCCGATATATTTCGGAGTCACAGACAGACGCTCTCAGCTCAGTATGGATTAGACCAGAAAACAAAAAGCAGAAAAAGGGTACTGTATCAAGATACCAGGTGTATATAGTATAGGGAAAATTGTAAATCTCCGAATATATTTCTGGAGTCACAGACAGATGCTCTCAAGCTTAGTATGGATTACACCAGAACATAAAAGCAGAAAAAGGGTACTGTATCACAAGATACCAGGTGTATATAGTATAGGGGAAAATTGTAAATCTCTGTATATATTTCCGAAGTCACAGACAGACGGTCTCAGGCTCAGTATGGATTACACCAGAATATAAAAAGCAGAAAAAGGGTACTGTATCTGAAGATACCAGGTGTATATAGTATAGGGGAAAATTTCAATCTCCGTATATGTTTCCGGAGTCACAGACAGATGAGCTCAGGCTCAGTATGGATTAGACAAGAATATAAAAAGCAGAAAAAGGGTACTGTATCTGAAGATACCAGGTGTATATAGTATAGGGGAAAATTGTAAATCTCCGTATATATTTCCGGAGTCACAGACAGACGCTCTCAGGCTCAGTATGGATTAGAATAGAATATAAAATGCAGAAAAAGGGTACTGTATAAGAAGATACCTGGTGTATCTAGTATAGGGGAAAATTTCAATCTCCGTATATATTTCCGGAGTCACACACAGACGCTCTCTCAGTATGGATTTGACCGTAATACAAAAGGCAGAAAAAAGGTACTGCATCAGAAGATACCAGGTGTATATAGTATAGGGGAAAATTGGAAAATTTCAATCTGCGTATATATTTCCGGAGTCACACACAGATAGTCAGCATGTATTTGTCCGTGAGACCATCCGGTACACGGTAGTGTGTGAGGAGCGTACACCTATATACGGTGTAAAAAGCAGTCTGCACAGCAGTGTATACACAGCAATACAGCTAGCAGGGTGCCTAATAACCAGCGCTGCTGCACACAAGAAAATCCTCCCCTGTCACTGGCAGGCAGCCTAATAACCAGCGATGCTGCACACAAGAAAATCCTCCCCTGTCACTGCACACTAACTGTACAGCACAATCGCTATTAGCACTAGCACATAAGAACTTATTCTTAGATCTTTACAGCCCTAACTCTCTCCCTACTGATAAACAGCAACCTCTCCCTACTGTTAAGATCGGCAGAAGTAAAATGGCGGTCGGCGTTCAGGGCTTTTATAGACACTATGACGCCCCCCAAAGCAAGCCAATCACTGCAATACCCTTCTCTAAGATGGTGGTGGACGCTGCATATGTCATCTCGTTGCCCACAGTGTATGTCCTTGCTCATTGGCCGAAAAAGGCACCTGCAAGCATTATGGGAAAGCCGACTTTGGCGCTTGGGTCGACGACCGCATGGCCGAAATATCTGGAAAGAAACGGATCTCCACTACTTCCAGGGAGACCGGTCCAAATTTCCAAACTTTACGTATAACACTCTCCTTCTCTGAGAAGTAGTGCATTCTGCACAGAACATCTCTGGGGTTCGAGCTGGAAGGTGGCCCCTGGCGTGTAACTCTATGGATCCTGTCAAACACAAAAGGAGTCTATGACGCTCTTTGCGTAATCTGGTTAAAGATGGCCGTAACTTTTTGAGATAGGGTATCTATGGTGACTCGCTCAGGTATACCTTTAAGTTGCACGTTATTGCGGCGACCACGATTCTCCTGGTCATCCAGTAGCAACATCATGTCCTGCATATGAGTGCGATGATGAGAGCTCCTGCTCCATAGAAGACAGCCTCTCAGATAATGATACCATAGCCTCCTCCACTGAGGTCATACGAGCAGTTAGTCTGTCCATATCATTTCTAAGAGCTGAAACTGCCTTTTCCTGAGAAGCTTCTATCCTAGCTATCAGGGAGTCTATATCTGCTTTAGTAGGAAGGGCTTTAATCAACTCCTGCAGGCTGTGGAGGTCAGACTGGGGGATGGCATGTACTGGACTGCATATCACTGTGGCGTCGCCTTGTACCTGAGTCTCTCCCTGCCAATCTCCTCCCGCTTTATCTCCCTGATCTGGTGCATTCCTGATGTGCACTGTGTCTGGGCTTCGGTGGGGGGATAAGCCACCCTCCCCTGATGAGTCCCGAGCTCTCCTTCCCTGACTCCCCACAGGCGTCTTCTCCGACATACCTCGTGGTCTCACAGTGCTGGGGGCCATTGCTGTGGCAGTTGCAGGCTTCCCCTTCGGCATACCGCTCTGAATCATGCGAGTCAGGGCTGTTTCTTTGTGGTGGGAAGGGACCGTAGTGCTGCTGGAACCAGTTCCCCTTCTTCTGGAAGCACACATGGATCTTGTGGGTGAGTTAAAGTGAAGTGTATTCTCCCTGTCCCCGGAGCACTAGGAAGCAGCGTCTTCACTCCATCACGGCTAAACCATGCCCCCTCCAGACCTTATCTTGACCTCTACTGTTCCTGTTAACTTCCATTTCATAATTACATTTTGAAATGATGAAATGGCAACTTTAAAACGCTTTGCTATCTTCTTGTAGCCCCCTCCTGCTTTGTGGGCCTCCACCATTTTCATTTTCAGAGTTGTAGTCGACAGCTGCTTAGAAGAACCAATGGCTGTTTATTGGCACAAGGTTAGAGGTAGCTGTTTTTTTTATAAAGCCGGGAAAATTGCATCATCTGGCCTTTCCTAACAATGATAGTGAACGAGCCATAACCCTTGGTCAAAGTTATCTGAGCACACAAATCTCCATGGGTGTCCAAACTTTTTTAGCAGCCCACTTCCCTTTTTGTAATTAAAATATATATATATATATATATATATATATATATATATATATATATTACCTGAAATACAAAGTAAATGTGTCATCTTTAACTTTTAGAGATCATTTCATTTTCACTTTTTAACTGTTGATAATATCAGTAATTTTGAGTAAGGGTGCCCAAACTTTTACATGTCATTGCGTTCCAGTGTTTTCTTTGGGGAGTAACTATTTCACAATTTTCCATGTAATACTGAATTTGAAGGCTTTTTCATCCTATAGCCGTTCAATAATATAATATTAAGTGACATCTGAGCAGAAGACAGGCCTTTTTTTATATCTTTTAAAAATATTTATCAATAAGAAGCATTATATTCTATCGAATTTGATCTGAGATATAAGCAAGGCAGCCTTATATGTCCCTGGATTCCTTGGTGAGAACTTGTCAATATTCAGGAGCTGCAATGTTCCTAAGTTAATCATAGACACTAAGCAAGAGTCAGAATTTCCTGTTTAATTAATTTCTGTAGTTGTTGTTAATATGTAATTAATAATAATTTTTTAATAATAATGATAATTTTATTTCTATAGCACCAACATTTTCCGCAGCACTTTACATTTCAGAGGGGACTTGTACAGACAATAGACATTACAGCATAACAATAAACACATACGTAGATCAAAAAAGATACCAACAGGAATGAGGGCCCTGCTCGCAAGCTTACAATCTATGAGGAGAAAGGGGAGACACGAAAGGTGGATGGTAACAATTGCTCTCATTGTTGGGACCAGCCATAATGTAAGAATCGAGTGTTCATGTAATGCTGCATGAACCGGTTATCAGCCAATGTATGTAACAGTACAGACACAGAGGGCTATTAAATGCATAAAGTATGCGAGAACATGATACGAGGAACCAGGTTATGGTGAAAATTTTGAATGGGCAACACAAGGATAGTTAGGTTAATGTGTTGAGGCGGTAGGCCAGTCTGAACAAATGGGTTTTTAGGGCACATTTAAAACTGTGGGGATTGGGGATCAATCGAATTAACCTGGGTAGTGCATTCCAAAAAATTTGCGCAGCACGTGAAACGTCTTGGAGACGGGAGAGGGAGGTTCTGATTATTGAGAATATTAACTTCAGGTCATTAGCAGAACGGAGGGCACGAGTAGGGTCGTAGACTACCCATGGGACAAGGGGGAGGTGTAGAGTGGTGTTGAGCCATGGAGTGCTTTGTGGGTGAGGGTCATAACTTTAAACTGGATTCTGGAGTGGATGGGTAACCAGTGTAATGACTGGCACAAGGTAGTGGCATCGGTGTAACGGTTGGTGAGGAATATGATCCTGGCTGCCGCATTCAAGACAGATTGGAGAGGGGAGAGTTTGGTAAGAGGGAGACTGATTAGTAGAGAGTTACAATAGTCCAGACGAGGATGAAAAAAAGAAACAGTAAGAGTTTTTGCAGATTCAAAAGTAAGAAAGGATTGAATTCTAGAAATGTTTTTGTGGTGCAGATAGCAAGAGCGAGCCAGTGATCGGATGTGGGGGATGAATGAAAGCTCAGAATCAATTATGACCCCAAGACAGTGGGCATGTTGCTGGGGAGTAATAGTGGAACCACACACGGAAATGGCAATGTCAGGCATAGGTAGGTTCGTAGAGGGAGGAAACACAAGGAGTTCAGTTTATGACAGGTTCAGTTTCAGATAGAGGGAGGAGATGATGTTAGAGACAGCGGTAAGACAATCACTGGTATTTTCTAAAAAGGCAGGCGTGATGTCAGTAGAAAAGTATATAATTGGGTGTCATCATCATAGAGATGGTGCTGGAAACCAAATCTACTGATTGTCCAATAGGGGCAGTATACAAAGAGAAGAGGAGGGGGCCTAGGACTGATCCTTGAGGAACCCCAACAGTAAGGGGAAGATGAGATAAGGAGGAGCCAGCAAAATATACAGTTAAGGAGCGGTCAGAGATATAGGAGGGGAACCAGGTAAGAACGGTGTCCTTGAGGCCGATGGAGCGGAGCATAGTGAGGAGGAGCTGATGGTCCACAGTGTCGAATGCTGCGGAGAGATCCAAGAGAATTAGCATGGAGTAGTGACCATTAGATTTAGCTGTTAGAAGATCATTAGAGACTTTAGTGAGTGCAGTTTCAGTAGAGTGTAAAGAGCGGAAACCAGATTGAAGAGGGTCGAGAAGAGAGTTATCTGAAAGATAGCGAATAAGACGGGTGTGGACCAGGTGTTCCAGGAGTTTAGAGATGAAGGAAGATTAGAGACATGTCTATAGTTAGCGGCACAGTTTTGGTCGAGGGATGATTTTTTAAGTAATGGATGTATGATGGCATGTTTAAATGAGGGAAAGATACTGGAAGAGAGAGAGGTTGAATATTTTTGTTAGGTGAGTGGTGACAGCAGGGGAAAGAGATGTGACAGAATGGGGTCACTGGTGCAAGTAGTAGGGCGAGAAGATGCAAGGAGCTTGATTACAGTACTTCTTCCTCTGTGACTGGTTCAATATCACAGCATGAGCTAGATGCAGTGGGTGAGGGTTGACAGTGTATGGCATGAGGGGATTGGGAGAAAATTTCCTGTCGGATATGGTCAATTTTTCCTTTGAAGTAATTGGCCAGATCGTCAGCGCCGAAATCTGTGATTGGGGCCTGCACCCTTGGGATGAGTAGGGAATGAAAAGTGTCAAAGAGATATTTAGGGTTATTGGATAGTGAGGTGATGAGGGTGTTGAAATAGGTTTGTTTGGAGAGGTGAAGGGCAGTGTTGTAAGTTTTAAGCACAAACTTATAATGGATGAAATCTTCAGGTAGATTGGATTTTCTCCACAGACGTTCAGCGCACCTGGAGCACCGCTGTAGGAAACGTGTTTGCAGCGTGTGCCAGGGTTGTCGCCATCTGTGCCGAGTTATTCTATGTATAGGAGGTGCAGTTTCATCCAGGGCACTTTGCAGTGTTTCATTATAATGCTTCAGTGCAGAATAAGGTCATGAGAGGTAGGAGAAAGGGCCAATGATGACTGCAAGTTCTTCATAAGTTTCTGGGTGTTAATGGCCTATATATTTCTATAAGTGTGGAAAATGGGGGTGACCTGAGCGGGATTGCAGTTCTTGATAGAGAATGAAAGGAGGTTGTGGTCAGAGAGCGGGAGAGGGGAGTTTGTAAAATCAGACACTGAGTAAAGCCGGGAGAAGATGATGATAGTTGTACATAGTCATCTAAATGTACATATAGTCCCAGCAAAGTTTGTTTTTTCTCCTTTGATGCTGGTTAATCAAAACATGGTCGTGTCCACAGAGAAAATCTGTGTTATATGCCCAGCTGGTTGAAGGGAAAATTTGCAACATTATTACCAGGTGGCAAATCTTTAGGCTGGAGGGTCACAGAAAAAATTAGTACTGAGTTTAAATGTAAATGAATGGCAAAACAATCGATCGAAAAGGAGCACCTCCATAGCTGATATTACAAATTGTAATTACACTGTTGAAAATATACAGTGGTGTGATGATTCACAATGTAGAACATGGTGAGTTTGAAGTCTGTTGCTTTTTACATTTGTGAACTGCTTATGGGAAGGTCAAGGTGAGAGGAAGATAAAGCAGAAGTCAGTAGCTGCATGCTACTGGAGGGGTTAGGAAGAGAAGGCGGCTGGCCAGCAGCTAAGTAGTAACTGTAGAAATACCTCAGTGTTAAATGTCTACATTATGTAATAATGTTAAGCATCCAGCTTTTTGGACAACTCTTCGGAAAATTAATCTGCTTCTAATTTTGCAAGATTATGGGTGTGACTGGGTCATAAGAAGGAAAATATGATTAATGTAATGTCTTAGTAAAAACAACTTTTACATTAGTCACTTGTAAAAAGAGTTTAAGTATACAACGGAGAAAAGGCATCTACATATCTTACAGGATAGATCATTTTTGCCCCCTCATTCTTATCACTGACTTCAGATAAAACCAATCTTTGGATAAGAGGCTCTTTTTCACATTCATTACTAGACTGATTCACTACTGGATTTGCTCTTTTTTGTCTATTTTTTGTAGTTCTTTGGCTGTTTTAAAGTTGCAGCTAATTCTTTTTTTAATTTTTAAAGTCTATTTTACATGTGTTCGCCATTGCTATTTATGTTTTGCAATTGTGAGTTGAGATATTTTCTGCTGATCCATCAGTTGCAACTCTTTAAAAAGTCACAAAAATTTTGCACAAATGTAATTCAGTCCAAACCCTGAAGTGATTTTCTGTACATTAGTAATTGTGGCAGAAATTTATGCCATTTTTTTAAATATGTGACTATTCGGCTGCAAAACAGGTCAAAGACAAAAATAAAGGTTTTTTGCCTTTTCCGTTATATTGAAGAATTTAACCCAAAAAAACTGTGACAAATACGAGAAGACAAAAAAGAAAAATGACTTAAAAATAGGAAATGAGGAATTGGGCCGTAGTGTTTATATATTATAGTATTTTATGTTTTCTCTTAGTTATTTACATTATGCACATTTTTAAGACTTCTGTGATTGACTTACAATACTTTACATGTTGCAAATTTCATATTTATTTTGCTTTTCCTAGAAAGCCTGTTGGAGAATATGGTGCAGTTAATGAACAATCAGGGGCGTACATAGAAATCATGGGGCCCCATAGCAAAAGTCTGAATGGGGCCCCCCCCAAAAAAAACACAGGTGCTCTTAACTCCACACACACACACACTGCAGTGCATGCAGGGCCCCCTACACCCTCCACAGTGCGTGCAGCCGGGCCCCCCTCCCTAAGGTGCAAAGTGCAGCCAGAGGCTAGCCATTGTAAATATAAAGTGCCAGCACAGTGAGGGGACACATTCAACAAAAAAATCCACCCCATACCCCAGCCAGCAGGGCTCACCTTCTTGTGTATCTCTCCCTGAGTGAAACTTATGAATGTTTTCTGCTTCCTTTGATGCACGTGTCTCTGGCTGCAGGCTGGCTTTCTTATGCAAATGCAGCCAGAGACTTAAGCCAACTGCTGACCAGGAGACAACAAGGAAAGGGGACCTTCAAGGGGGTTTACAGTGTCCGGCCGTCGCTTATATTTAATTAAAGGAGATAGTACTGTGTCAGCACAGCACAGCTGCCAAACGACAGCGGCCGTCGTGGGCCCCCTCACCTGTCTGGGCCCCATAGCTGCTGCTTAGTCTGCTCTATTCACGGAACGCCACTGTGAACAATGACTGGGTTTACTTACAGCTGCCCAATGACGGCATTTCTTTTTTGAAAAGTTGTGACAAACATACCGTAATTAAATTAGTTGCAATATGTGCAACATGTTGTCCATTTCAGCAATTCCCAAAACTCCCAACTCTTTACACATTGCCACTCTTACTCTAGGGTCACATGAGTGTGAATTCTCTCATCTGAGAGACTCAAATCAGTTAGGATAATGACACTCCAATCAAACTGTGATCTGAATTTGATCAGAGTGTCAGCTTAGTGTGATCTGATTCTCTTGCATGAGAGAATCGTTGCACTGGTGAGGAGAAGATGGAGAACAAAATTTTTCCATCTTCTCCTTTCTGTCATCCAAGTGTTGATGATTTCCCCGCACCCATAGACTTTAATGGGTAAGTGACATCTGATTTGCAATTTTTTTTCATGCTAAACTGGTATGAGAAAAAAACACTGATCAGCTCTGTCCCACAGAATAACATTGGTCCGAGTGCTATCCTATAAAACAACGGATAGCACTTCTCGTGTGACCAAGCCCTTATTCTAATTCTCTGCATTATATTGTACTGTTAGAGACCTAAATAAGATGGAATAGTAAAACTATGCACAAAAATAAGGTTATGTTCATTATACATTTTTAGGGAACTCAGTTAGCAACATAAACAGTATATTATGAATGCACAATGGAAAATATTGCCAACATCCATCAGACGTATATAATGGAATTCCGATCGGATTAATTATTTTTATAGCTTGATAGACTGGGCGATTCTGAAATCAGCGATACCAAATATGTGTATTTTTTTTTAATTGTCTTATTTTGAATGGGGCGAATGGGGGTGATTTGAACAGTTATACAGTATATTTTTTTATTTTTTAATATTTATAAAAACATCTTTTTTACTTTTCACTTGCTTAAATAGTCTCCATGGGATCGCTTGTGCTACACAGCTAGCATCTGCATGCTATAGAACGAGCTCAGGTTTTGAGCCTTCTCTGTGCAACCTAACTTGTGCCAAAAATGCACTATTAACCCCTTAACGACCGCCAATACGCCTTTTCACGGCGGTCATTAAGGGTACTTAAACCACAGTGGAAAAAGTGAATAGTGCCCCCCAGAAGTGCCGAGACCCCAGAGAACATGAATCGGGTCGGTTTTTACCGACCCTGATGTTGCGATCGTCGTTATTAACCCTATAACGGCGATTGCAAAAAAAAAAAAAAATTGATGTGCCATTTAATTTCTCTCTCCTCTGATGTCATTGTGTTATGGAAATTTAATTAGGATAAATCTATCCTGCAGTGTTTGCTGCTTCTGTTCCCAATTTTATCCTAATTGTCTTTTTGAGGTTCAGAACGAAATGAGGACTGTCCACAACGGAAGTGTCAGTATAACAGTTCATCAAGACCCCAGTTTATAATTCATTCAAGGTTTTATACGTTTACAAAAAGGGGCTGGTTAGTCAATTAACATACAATTAAAAGCTGCTAGATTATTGGCTGTTCTAGTGTAAGTATGATAATTATGATAAAAGGGCTGAAGTTGCAGATTTATTGTTTATTTGTTCTTTGCCCCAGCTTTCCTGCGCGAAAAGAAAACAATAGATATCTATTAAGACTTTCTGTTCTTGTTTCTTATGTAGGCCAGGGTCGTCTTAAACGACTGATTATAGCTAGCATCAGCTTTTGCATAGATATGTGTGAGCACAGGATTTTTAGCAAGTGAGATCTATCTAACTGTAAATGCATATATATGAATATACATTGAATACGTAGAATACATATATATTTCCATGACAGTCCCCCTTAGATACCACTTGCCCTAAAAACCTGCTCCTGTTCCAAAGCGCTGCAACTCTTTTGTGCTGCCGGCGGGTTGAGACATGCCTAGTACATGCCTCCCCTACCGATACAGACTTTTTGCAAATGGGCGGTCAGGAGGACTGTCCCTAGCAGGGGTTCATGTGTTTGCAATCATAGTCATTTTATTCAACTGCATGTTCAGAAAAACGTGTGTATTCTTCATCAGGTAGGTCATCTGTCTGGTCAGTTAGAGCATCCATGACATCCTTCATGGCTTAGGTGTCTCTCCTGGTACGGGAGCTTCCTTGCAATGCGATATGTGGATCCAATCAGGCTTTCCCTCTAGTTTCACAGAGGTTGGTGTCATCTGGGGCTCTTGGACAGGACCATCAAATCTGGGATTGAGTGTTCTCATTTCCAACTTTTTTCACCAACACCCAGTCTCCTGGCTTTCAAGGAGTGCGTACCGGACACTGAGTCTGGATCTGGCAGTAAAGAGAAAAACTCGAGAATGGACATTAGTTTTTGACCAATTCAATTACATAAGCAAACAAGATATCATTTTGCATATTCTGCTGCTGAGGGAAGAATGCACCTGACTTGGGACTAGACCCAAACAAAATTTCGCATGGTGACAGCTTTTCTGGGTCTCTGGGAGTGTGCCTTACGCTAAACAGTGCAATTGGGAGTGTGTCATGCCATGGTTTGCGTGTCTCTTGGGCAATTTTCAGCATCCTATTCTTAAGTGTTCCGTTCAGTCTTTCTACCTTCCGCTGCTCTGGGGTGGTAAGGAGTGTGTAGGCCTAAATCTGACCCTACTGCTAACCAGATCTCTTGTGTCAGATTTGCTGTGAATGCGAGTCCCTGATCACTCTCTATCACTTCTGGAACCCTGTATCTGCACACTATTTTCCGAAAATAGCTTCTTTGCAGTAGTCTTTGCTGACTGGGAACGCTTCTGTCCATCTTGAAAATACTTCTTTGACCACAATGGCGTATTTGAATCCTTCACTTGGCGATATCTGGATGTGGTCTATCTGGATCCTCTGAAGCTGGTAGAGTGGTCTTGCCAGATGAGGTGAGGGGGACTTTCTTCCACACGTCCAGGCTTGCATTTGACGCCGGTCAGACAGCTGCTGGTGATTTGGCTGTTAGGGTGGAGATCCCTGAAGCGAACCAGTAAGCACCAATCGGATCATTCATCTGTGTCTTTGATATGTGGGTGTGGGTCCATGTGCCCATTGGACCACCATAGGGTGCATACTTTGTGGTAGGCAGGGTTTGGAGTCCATTGTTGATAGCCTTCCTTCTTCACATGTTGCTTTTTTTGCATTCAGCTTTTCTTCTCCTATTGGAGCTTGGTCTTGCAACTTCTTGAGCAGATCCCAGGACGTCTTTTTGTCAGGTTTCTTGTCTTCAGTCGTCATGTAGTAGCCGTCTGGCTCTACGACCTCTCCCACTTCTCCATGTTGTCTTCCTTTGGCCGCTTTTTTGGCTGCCATGTCCGCCATGTTATTGCCTCACGCCTCTTCTGTTCTCAGTTTTCCATGCACTTTGATTTTTCAAATTGCCACCATTTTGGAAATTGGAGTACACCCAGCAGGTCCCTGAAGGCTCCATGATGCTTCACGGTTGTCCCGTTTGCTGTGATGAAGTCTCTTGCAGCCCAGATGGGCCCAAAGTCATGTGCTATGCCATGCGAGCACCTGTAGTCAGTGTAGATGTTTGCAGTCTTGCCTTCTGCCATCTGGCAGGCCTTCGTCAGCGCTATCAGTTCTGCTTCCTGGGCTGACAGGCTAGGTGACAGACTTCTGGACCACAGGATTTCTTGATTGCTGGTCACTGCACTTCCTGTGTGGAAGCTTCTTCATCATCTGCAAATCTGGAGCCATCCAAGTAGAGGATAAATTCTGTAAATTTTTGTTCTGAAAAGTCCATATTGTATCCCCCCTTGGGAGTGGGAGTAGAGTGGCCGGGATGAGGACTGTAGGTCTGGAGATGGTGACATTGTGAGACAAAGGCGATAGAGGCGCCACAAAGATGTCTGGCGGTGGGGAGATTATTGTTGGTTGAGCTTGATTGAGGATTGCCAAGATGTCGTGTTGAGTGAGAGTTTCCAGTGGCTGTCCAAGAGTGATGTCAGCAGTCTTGTCCAGGAAGGTGTGTGCTGCAGATACTGCCATTAGGCAGGAGTGTGCTCCTCTTGCAACTGGATCCAAGCAGGCTGAGAGGCAGCCTAAAAGTCTCTGTTTTCCCCGTGAATCCGTGTCAGGACTCCAGTAGCATGACCTTCTTTCTTCCATCAGGTAGACGGAAAGACTTCTCGTAGTCAGGTAGGCCTGGTATAGCCGCTGAGACTGTGAAGTTCTTCCAGTCTCCTGAATGAGTTGAAGGCTGCGTCCGATAGAAGGAGCGGGGTTGCGTTGATGCAAGCGCACAGAGGCTGCATTAGGACTGAGGCATCAGGGATCCAGGTTCTGCAATACGACACTAGACCATCTTCTCCACAGTGGTCTTCCAGTCATTTGACATGTGTTTCGTCTGGTGGGCAATACATTGTCCCAGGGATGTAACTTGCTTCTGACACCACTGGACTTTGTTCTTCCAGACCTTGCGCTGCTGTTCCTCAAGGAACAGGGAATGGACTGTGCAGGTATCGATGTCAACCACACAAAAGAGAAGGTCATCCACGTGTTGTAGAAGAGTGACTCCTGCATATTCTGCAATCCAGTTGACGAGGATGGAGGACATTGTCTTGGTGAAACTTGAAGGGCTTGTTCTGAGCACCTTGAGGCAACACTGTCCATATGCACTGCACTGGTGCGTGAAGGCTGGCAGGTCATCCTAGTGGAGGGGGACACTAAAGAAGGCACTGGCCAGGTTGATCACCGTGAATACCTTTGCGGTGACTGGGACTTTTGAGAGCAGAGTGTGCGGGTTCAGCACTGTTGGGGTTTCAAATACCTTAGCCTCTCTCACGGCCTCCAGGCCTTGCACCATTCTGAACTCAGTGGGGTTTACAGTCTTTCTCTTCACTGTGGAAAGCTGGGATTGATTCCGATGGGCGAGGCAGCCCAGTTTGGCCTTGTCCTTCACTATGCGGCAGGGGACTCCCATCTCCTGGCACAGAGCTGGCGGGAAAACAAGCCGTCTACTAGGATCCACATCATGAGAGATGACGACCAGCTGGCTTTCTTGTTCTCCACCAAGGCAGTCACTGTGTTAGCACCTGCTCTGGCCACAGGGGGTCTTCTTGTTGGGACGTCTCCTTAACAGGCTGCTTTTTTCTCAGCACGGGCCATCAGTAGTTTCTTTTTCTCCAGCTCGGTCTCAGGTCAGTATTTGTGCACAAGTTTGAAGAGCTGAGTGGCCTTTTGCCAGTCTAGGGCCTGGGTGAACTGGTTGATTGCAGGGGGCACCTCCTGGTGCATGCAAAAGATGAACCTCTGGCATTGGAGCCGGATGTGGTGTTGCCATTTCATGAAGCGAGTAGGGTCCTTCTTGAGTTGAATATCCTGGCCAATGTCAAAGTTCTCAGGCCGTCTTCTTAGGCGAGTTCACTTAGACCTTCAGTTGGTCAGAGACATCTTGACTCTGGGTGATGGTGTGGCTTTTCTGGTACTATGTCCAGCACCTCCTGTGATAGGTCTGCAGTGTGGTTGTTTGAGGTTCCTGTTTCTTCTTGGGTCAGGGGTGAAGAAAGTGTCATGGTCCCATCTTCCTGGAACACTCTGGTCGCTTTCAGCTTCTGCAGTAGGTCCACTCCCAATAGGTTGAGAGTGCAGGTCTTTGACACAACAAACTGGGACATGATGGAGTGTTCTGGCTGAGTCCACACGCTCAGGGGCTTCATAATCTGGAAATATCTGACTTGACCATCAATTCCCATATAGGACGCAGAAGATTCTGATAGATAGGTGAGATTGCGGAGTTCCACAAGAAAAGATCTGACTACGCCATGCACTCTCAGGATATTGGTCCCACTGTGGGGGTTCCCTGTGGACTTGGCGTGCTCCTGTCCTATGGATGGGGTTCTTCACTGCTTTCTGTGTTTTCTCCTTGGCTTGCTCCTCTGGGCAATGTGGTGGGTCGTAGGGGTTCTCTGCAGCGGTTCCGGTAATGGCCAGGCTTGCCACAGTTGAAACACTTGACGGTTCTCCTGTCCTTGTAGCGTGGTTGCTCATCTTGGTTTGTGGCCACCATGAGGGGAGCTGTTTTCCGCACTCCTGGCTGGGATTCTATCCCTTTTGCGACTGTGAGCAGGGTGTCCATTGCTATTGACCTGTACTCAGGCCTAGCTACTATCAGTGGCTTTCTGATTGGTTCTTTCAGTCCATGCACAAAGGCCTGTGCCAACATCTGTCTGTGTATCTGATCATGAATAGTGAAGCCCAAATCTTGAAACACTTGCATCACTCTGTCATAGAACTTCTCTACAGACTCTGTCTGGTCTTGGCTCGTGACATGTAGGCTGATAGCTTGTCCTGTCAGTCTGGTTTTGGCCCATTCTCTGAGCTGCTCAATTAGCTTTGGTCCTGTCTCCCAGGCATACGCATCTAATTCTGCTGGAAGCTTGAAGTGTTCTCTCATAATTGGCCAGAATGTATCACCTGCTTTTATTTCCATTACGGTCCAGAGATCAATCCAGGCTGCTGCATACGTTCACTGGATCTGCTGCATTTTTTGGCAAAATGGCATGGGGTGTATCCCTGGGTCTGGCAGCATACTGATCACCTGGCTTGGGATGAAGGGTTCATAGGATGGTGCCTCTACCTGTCCCTGCTCTATTGGTGCTTGTGTGTTTTCTTCCCTAGTATTGGGCAGCATGTGTGACGTTACATCTTCATCTTCATCAGATAAGAAGTGACATGGTGTGCTTGGTGCATACATTGGATGAGATTTGGGCTTAAAAGTTGTCTTGCTGCATAGGGATTTCCCTCTTCCTTGCTGAGGCTGCAGTGGATCAGTGTCATGGTTCCATGCTGGCAGCCCTGCTCGGCACTGAGGTTCCTCATTTGTGTCTGTAGCTACACCTCCCCCCTGTGAAGCCCCAGCTGTGGGCTCTGCTAGCTGTTGTGTCTGGGGCCTACCTGCAGCGTTTTGTGTAGGGAGATTTGCACTTTCTTCTCCTGATATAATCACTGGCAATGTTTGTACTGTGCTTGGGATAGACAGGGTGCCCTGTGCTGGAGGCACTGAATACAGGGACACCACATTGCTTTGATTGGGCGTTGACCCAGTTGATAACGAAGTAGAAAAAAAAGGAAGAGAAGGGAGGTGTGAGTGAGGAGCGGTGGGATGTGCCTGAGAGGAGGAGGAAGGAGGAGAGCGAGCACAAGCAGGTGGGTGTGGTGTGGGAGGAGAAAGGGAAAGAGGAGGGGGAGAGATGGAGGGGAGAGAGCTGGAGGGGAGAGAGGAGAAAATGAAGGAGGAGAGGGTGAAGAAGAGGAAGAAAATGGATGTGTCAGAGATGTGAGGGAGGGGAAAGAAGGAATGATAGGGAAAGAAGGATAGAGATGGATGGCAGCGAGGAAAGAGGAGAAAGGTCTGAAGAAGAAGGAGAAAGGGACTGAGAGAAGAAAGAGGAGAGGGTGTCCCCCTGTGATTCTTGAGAGGGGACCGTTGAAACAAAAATGCCTTCTCCCTGTGGAGAGAGGCGGGGAGCGTTTTTCCCTGTACAAGGCTCCTTATTCAATGAGAGCAGCCTACACCTGTCCCGTGTCTCCACATGATGGACATGTGATGTGTGTGACTCTAAATTCTGCTCTTGTGACATGTCCGTGATCATTTCCTCACAGATGATTTCAATGCTTCTTTAACACCTTTTCAATCTTATTCACATAAAAAATCACTTCCTGGTCCGTTCAAATTAACTTTCTGTACCTTCTACACGATGCACCACTGCTCTTTTATAGCAGACGGTAATCTATAAACAAACTTTCCTGTGCCTTTTAAAAAAAAAAAAAACATTTCATTGTGCAGCGTAAAGTCTGCCTGTCCATTTGCTTCTCACGTACTCTGTCCTTCTATTCACATGCCTAGCCCTTCGATTCTTACGTACTGTGTCTGTTCCAAAAAATCTATTCAACAAAGGTGATTAAAAATCTGAGAACTGCTGCATTCTGGTTCTGTGTGCACGGACACTGAAATTCTTGTCTTCGCTGAATGCCTGATGGGAGGGGTGAGTGAAGCCGCTGCGCAACTGTTTGTGTATTCTCCCTCAGCCTGCAATTTCCTTATCTGTGTTTCTGACCTTGGTCTAAAGCACGCTAGTAGATCTTGCTGGTTGGAGAATAAAACTCTAAAATAAGTTGATTAGAAAAACCTCTCCAAAATTATTTAAAAATGTACTTAAAAGAAAAACTTTAAAAATAAAAGTTAGATTTAAAAATAAAAAACCCTACACAGTTTAGTGAAAAACTCTAAAAGCAAAAAAGCTGATCAAAAAGGGAGGGAAAAAAAAACGTATTAATAGTAAAACTTTGAAAAACAACAAGGTTGACAAGAAGAAAAAACCCTTGTTACTAAAACAGCTAATTAAAAACAGAAAAGAGGTGGAAAAACTGATTGTAAAATGATAAAAACAAAAAGAAAAAATACTTTAAAACTTTTGTCTGGTAGCGTAGGCTTTATCCTACCGCCCTCTAGAATGTCATCTCACTGCTGCTGGCACTTCCCCCTCCCTTATATCTCTGCCTGCTGTGTCTTACAGACACTGAAATCACGTATCAAAAAAAAGGTTATCCCTATAGAAAAAAAAAATTAATACAGTTCAGTCTGAATGCCTGAGAATTTTCACGCTACAGTCTGTAGAAAAAAAACTAGCTCAAAAACAAAACAAAACCAGGAAACAGATGTGACAACGTGATTAGCAGATGAGGGGGGTCAAAGGGGTTTTCTCGCTGCTGCAGCCAGCAGTGAATGAGATAGTGACAGAGCGCATTCTGCTCTGAATGAGATTTAAAGCGACAGTACCTGGTACAGACAGGGACACGTACAATGAGACAGACACCCGGGAGAATACGAATCCCTCTTCTAGATGATCTGTGACACATACAAGCTGCTCTGGTAACTGATAACTCACCAATTGCACTGAGCACGGCAATGCTCCAGGTCTATTACTACTGAAAACCGTTCGCCCTGGCCGGTGCGCCGGTCACAGTAATCTGTAATAGCCTTAATCAAAATTCTCACCATCCACGTCTGATTTGACTGGGATGACCTCCCCCCTTGCGTGGACAATTACTGTGAGAACTTATCCAATCAAAGCTCCTGCCCCTCACACCTGGTTTGATCTGGGATGACCTCCCTCCTGTGTGTGAAGGATTACTGCGTGGACTTATCCAATCAAAGCTCCCGCCCCTCACACCTGGATTTTACTGGGATGACCTCCCTCCCATGTATGAAGGATTACTGCGGGAACTTATCCAGCATTTTGTTTTTTTGCTATACAGCTCCCAGAAATCAGCAAGCAAAAACACAGTCACCGTTCCAACTTTTCTCCTGGTTCACATAAAACATGAAACACATACACAGCACAGCAGCAAACAACTTATATCCCAGGGTTTTGGATAAGGGTGTGGGCTTTTTACACTCCCTGGGAATGCGATGGTGACCACACCTGACCGGCAAGAGGTGTAAGACCTGGACTGGACACAAGGGACTTTCAGGTAAGATGACAAGATTTTCTTACCTTACTTATGGAGCTGCGCAGTCTCTGTCCCGTGAGCCAAGGCCATGGCCAACACCTCTGTCTCTCCGGTCAGCAGGTGCCTGTGCGTTTCGTCCACTGCCCCGCATGCAGGCGCCAGCTGTTATGGAAATTTAATTAGGATAAATCTATCCTGCAGTGTTTGCTGCTTCTGTTCCCAATTTTATCCTAATTGTCTTTTTGAGCGCTCAGAACGAAATGAGGACTGTCCACAACGGAAATGTCAGTATAACAGTTCGTCAAGACCCCAGTTTATTATTCATTCAAGGTTTTATACGTTTACAAAAAGGGGCTGGTTAGTCAATTAACATACAATTAAAAGCTGCTAGATTATTGGCTGTTCTAGTGTAAGTACGATAATTATGATAAAAGGGCTGAAGTTGCAGATTTATTGTTTATTTGTTCTTTGCCCCAGCTTTCCTGCGCGAAAAGAAAACAATAGATATCTATTAAGACTTTCTGTTCTTGTTTCTTATGAAGGCTAGGGTCGTCTTAAACGACTGATTATAGCTAGCATCAGCTTTTGCATAGATATGTGTGAGCACAGGATTTTTAGCAAGTGAGATCTATCTAACTGTAAATGCATATATATGAATATACATTGAATACGTGGAATACATATATATTTCCATGACAATTGGACATCAGAGGAGAGAGAAAAAGGGTCCCCGATCCCCCCTTGTGGCCCCCAATCTGCCCCTTGTGGCCCCCGAGCCCACCTGCCTCCTCCGGTGGTCGCCGCCATCTTGAATGGCGGGCGCATGCTCAGTGCTCCCGCCACGATCTGCCAGGGGGGTGGGCAATTTTCTCCAGGGTCTCGGCTGCCGGGGGTAGCCGAGACCCCAGAGAACATGATCTGGGTCGGTATTTACCGACCCCGGAGTTGCGATCGCCGTTATAACAGTATAACGGTGACCGCAACAAAAAAAATGATTTCTCTCCCCTCTGATGTGATCGCACATCAGAGGGGAGAATTAGGGTTCCCAGTACCCCCGATCTCACCCCCTGTACCTCCCGGTGTCCCCCGTCCTCCGGCAGGTCCCAGGCTCCAGGCCTCTTCCTCCTGTAAAAAAAAATGGCCTGGCGGCAGATTCAAAAAATTTTTCATTCATTGTCCTTAAAGTACATTTTGATCACTGTGATAAACTATCACAGTGATCAAAATAAAAACACAGTACATAACCCCCCCTTTATCATCCCCTTAGTTAGGGACATATAATAAAATATAGAAATTGTATTTATTTTCATTTTTCCGTTAGGGTTAGGGTTAGGGCTAGGGTTAGGGTTAAAATTAGGGTTATAATTAGGGTTAGGGTTAGCATTAGGGTTAGGCTGGGTTCATACAGCGTTATGGCAGTCCGTTAGACGGACTGCGTTACACTGTGGTATAACGCGGTGTAACACAGTCCATTAATGCTGCCATTCACCCCTATTTGAGGGTGCATCGCGACGCATGCCGTAAAGCGACATGCGTTCGCGACGTGCCATCATTCAGTGACGGAGTCTCGGACGCAGCCTGCAGCGTCTGGGCTCCGTCACCGCTAGCGCAGATGAATTATCTTCTGATTCCTCTGCCCTAGCGGGTATAGCATAACGCGATCGCGTAATGCTGTACCGTTTCCAGCCCGTCAACGCTATGTGTTGAACGGGCTGGTAAAGCGCAAAATGAACCTAGCGTTAGGGTTATAATTAGGGTTAGGGTTACAATTAAGGTTAGGGTTACAATTAGGGTTGGAATTAGGGTTGGGATTTAGGTTAGGATTAGGGTTAGGGTTGGGATTAGGGTTAGGTGTGTGTTGGGGTTAAGGTTGGAGCTAGAATTGAGGGGTTTCCACTATTTAGGCACATCAGGGGGTCTCCAAACACGACGTGGCATTCAAAAAGTCAAATGGCGCTCCCTCCCTTCCGAGCCCTGCCGTGCGCCCAAACAGTGGTTTACCCCAACATATGGGGTATCAGCATACTCAGGACAAATTGCACACCAATTTTGGGGTTCTAATTTCTCTTGGGAAAATAAAAAATAGCTGGCTAAAATAATCATTTTTGAGGAAAAAAATTATTTTTTATTTTCATGGCTCTGCGTTTATAAATTTCTGTGAAACACTTGGGGGTTCAAAGTGCTCACCACACATCTAGATAAGTTCCTTAAGGGGTCTAGTTTCCAAAATGGGGTCACTTGCAGGTGGTTTCTACTGTTTAGGCACATCAAGGGCTCTGCAAACACAACATGACACCCGCAGAACATTCCATCAAAGTCTGCATTACAAAATGGCGCTCCTTCCCTTCCAAGCTCTCCCATGCGCCCAAACAGTAGTTTCACCCCACATATGGGGTATCAGCGTACTCAGGAAAAATTACACAACAACTTTTGGGGTCCAATTTCTCCTGTTACCCTTGGGAAAATAAAAAATAGCAGGCTAAAGAATCATTTTTGAGGAAAAAAATGATTTTTTATTTTAACGGCTCTACGTTATAAACTTCTGTGAAGCACTTGGGGGTTCAAAGTGCTCACCACACATCTAGATAAGTTCCTTAAGGAGTCTAGTTTCCAAAATGGTGTCATTTGTGGGGGGTTTCCACTGTTTAGGTGTATCAGGGGCTCTCCAAACGCAACATGGCGTCCAGCCAATTCTGCGTTGAAAAAGTCAAACGGCGCTCCTTCCCTTCCAAGCTCTGCCATGCACCCAAACAGTGGTTTACCCCACATATGGGGTATCAGCGTACTCAGGACAAATTGGACAACTTTTGTGGTCTAATCTCTCCTGTTACCCTTGGGAAAATTAAAAATTGGGGACTAAACGATCAGGTTTGTGGAAAAAATATGATTTTTTATTTTCACGCCCGGGCGTTATAAACTTCTGTGAGGCACTTGGGGGTGCAAAGTGCTTACCACACATCAAGATAAGTTCCTTATGGGGTCTAGTTTCCAAAATGGGGTCACTTGTGGGGGGTTTCCACTGTTTAGACACATCAGGGCCTCTACAAACGCGACATGGCGTCCAGCCAATTCTGCGTTGAAAAAGTCAAACGGCGCTCCTTCCCTTCCAAGCTCTGCCATGCACCCAAACAGTGGTTTACCCCAACATGTGGGGTATCAGCATGCTCCGGACAAATTGCAAAAAAACTTTTGGGGTCCTGTTACCCTTGGGAAAATAAAAATTGGGGTGAAAAGATCGTTTTTGTGGAAAAAATATGATTTTTTATTTTCACGGTTCTATGTTATAAACTTCTGTGAAGAACTTGGAGGTTCAAAGTGCTCACCACACATCTAGATAAGTTACTTAGGGGGTCTAGTTTCCAAAATGGGGTCACTTGTGGGGGGTTTCCACTGTTTAGACACATCAGGGCCTCTACAAACGCGACATGTCGTCCAGCCAATTCTGCGCTGAAAAAGTCAAACGGCGCTCCTTCACATGCGACCTCTGCCGTGCGCCCAAAAAGTGGTTTACCCCCACATATGGGGCATCGGCGTATTCAGGAGAAATTGCACAACAAATTTTGTGGTTCATTTTTTCTTTTAACACTGTGAAAATAAAAAAAATTGGTTCCGAAGTAAAGTTTTTGCAAAAAAAGTTAAATATTAATTTTTTCCTTCCACATTGCTTCAGTTCCTGTGAAGCACGTAAAGGGTTAATAAACTTCTTGAATGTGTTTTTAAGCACCTTGAGGGGTGCAGTTTTTAGAATGGTGTCACTTTTGGGTATTTTCTATCATATAGACCCCTCAAAGTGACTTCAATATGTGATGTGGTCTCTAAAAAAAAAATGGTGTTGTAAAAATGAGAAATCGCTGGTCAACTTTTAACCCTTATAACTTCGTAACAAAAAAAATTTTGTTCCCAAAATTGTGCTGATGTAAAGTAGACATGTGTTAAATGTTATTTATTAAGAAATTTGTGTGACATATCTCTCTGATTTAAGGGCATAAAAATTTAAAGTTTGAAAATTGCTAAATTTTCTAAATTTTCGACATATTTCCGCTTTTTTCATAAATAAACACAAGTGATATCAAAGAAGTTTTACCACTAACGTGAAGTACAATATGTCACGAAAAAACAGTCTCATAATCAGCAGGATTCGTTAAAGCGTTCCAGAGTTATAACCTCATAAATTGACAGTGGTCAGAATCGTAAAAATTGGCCCGGTCATTAAGCTGCAAAATTGCTCTGTCACTAAGTGGTTAAGGAATCACCAAAGGTTAAGGAATCATCCTGACTCACAACAAGAAATATGTTGCACTGATATATTTGATGAGACTTTTGGGGTAAATACTGCAGTTCTGAACTTAAACACAATCTCCTCCATGCCTACACAATGTGTGAATAGGGTCATAACGTTAAGTTGAAAGTTACCTACTTGGACTCATCCTCCTCAATTTCTCGGGACCTAGTGACACAAGATGCTTCAGGATTAGAACTTTGTACATTCTCTAGCAATTGTGATGATGTGATTTCTATGATGTCATGTACCTTATAGTATCATCATGACTATCACTACAGTTTTACACACGTGGTCAAAATTGTTGGTACCCATCGTTTAATGACAGAAAAACCCACAATGGTCACAGAAATAACTTGAAACTGACAAAAGTAATAATAAATCAAAAATCTATGAAAATGAACAAATGAAAGTCAGACATTGCTTTTCAACAATGCTTCCACAGAATTTTAAACAAATAAAACTCATGAAATATGCCTGGACAGAATTGATGGTACCCTTAACTTAATATTTTGTTGAACAACCTTTTGAGGCAGTCACTGCAATCAAACGATTCCTGTAACTGTCAATGAGACTTCTGCAACTCTTGACAGGTATTTTGGCCCACTCCTCAAGAGCAAACTGCTTCAGTTATCTCGTGTTTGAAGGTTGCCTTTTCCAGACGGCATGTTTCAGCTCTTTCCAAAGATGCTCAATAGCATTTAGGTCAGGGCTCATAGAAGGCCACTTCAGAATAGTCCAATGTTTTACTCTTAGCCATTCTTGGGTGTTTTTGGCTGTGTGTTTTGGGTCATTATCCTGTTGCAAGACCCATGACCTGCGACTGAGACCAAGCTTTCTAACACTGGGCAGCACTTTTCTCTCTAGAATCCCTTGATAGTCTTGAGATTTCATTGTACCTTGCACAGATTCTAGAGATCCTGTGCTAGATGAAGCAAAAGCAGCCCCAGAACATAACAGAGCCTCCTCCATGTTTCACAGTAGGGACAGTGTTCTTTTCTTGATATGTGTCACGGGTGTGTCGCCACGAAGATCGTCGCGATTACACAATCTGACTTCGCGCAGCTGAGTTTTTGGTGCTTGGTGTTTTTCGGCAGTGAGGGAGTTAATTCTCACTCTCTCTGTGCTAGACGAGGTCCGGCCTCGCCCAGCTGCAGTTAATGCTGCCGTAATGAGATTCCTTCAAATACCTGCCAGTCTGCTAGGAATGTGTCGGTGAAAGCATTCATGCAGACCAGCAGAGCGGATCGTGGTATTGTGAAGTCTGAAGTGAAGAGTACCTGGTGTGGTTTTTTCCCCTCCTCGCTTTATCATTTATCTCCGTACCCGTTGGTGTTCCCTCTGTTTTTGTGGTGTGAGTTTTGTATGCAAGGTGGATTTTAGTTTACCCCTTGTACTGTCTCGTTCGTCTATTACTGTGTTTAGGCATATACCTTCCAGTCCCCTGTGTTGTGATCGGGGTCCTTCTCAGGACTAGATTACTGAAGGTCAGGGATTTGCAGGAGATAGGGTTACGCTGGCGGCCTGGACCTCTGTACCATCAACAGTACCTCCAGGTAGAGGGATTAGTCAGGACCCAGCTTAGGGTCAGCATAGACCCCGGACCTCCTGTATGCAGTAACAGTGTGACAATATGCTTCATTTTTCCATCTGTGAACATAGAGCTGATGTGCCTTGCCAAAAAGTTCCATTTTTGTCTCATCTGTCCTTAGGACATTCTCCCAGAAGCTTTGTGGCTTGTCAACATGTAGCTTGGCAAATTCCAGCCTGGCTTTTCTATGATTTTTTTTCAACAATGATGTCCTCCTTGGCCGTCTCCCATGAAGTCCGCTTTGGCTCATACAACGACGGATGGTGCGATCTGACACTTATGTTCCTTGAGCTTGAAGTTCACCTTTAATCTGTTTAGAAGTTTTTCTGGGCTCTTTTGTTACCATTCGTATTATCCGTCTCTTTGATTTGTCATCAATTTTCCTCCTGCGGCCACGTCCAGGGAGGTTGGCTACAGTCCCATGGTGCTTAAATTTCTGAATAATATGTGCAACTGTAGTCACAGGAATATTAAGCTGCTTGGAGATGATCTTATAACTTTTACCTTTAACATGTTTGTCTATAATTTTCTTTCTACCGTATATACTCGTGTATAAGCCAAGATTTTCAGCACCTTTTTTTGTGCTGAAAATGCCCCCTCGGCTTATACACGAGTCATAGGGCAGAAACCAGCGGGGGAGGGGATGCGGCGGCAGGAGCCGGTGGCTGGGACATCATACTCACCCTCCCCGTGCCATCGCTGAACGTCCCTGCAATCCTATGTTCTCCCCGGCATCCTGCAGCTCTCCCCGGCTTCCTGCAGCTCTCCAGCGCTGAGCGGTGACGTAATACCCGCTCATTAAGGTCATGTAATATGGACGCGATGCCACTCCCATGGGCGTGGCCTCCATATTCATGGCCTTAATGAGCGGTATTACGTCACCGCTCAGCGCTTGAGAGCTGCAGGAAGCCGGGGAGAGCTGCAGGAAGCCGGGTAGAATGCAGGATTACCGGCCGGGACGTTCAGCGATGGCACGGGGAGGGTGAGTATGATGGAGGAGGATGGGGGGAGCATGGAGGAGGACAAGGAGCATGGAGCAGGATGGGGGGGGAGGACGGAGAGCACGGAGCAGAATGGGGGAGGACGGAGAGCACGGAGCAGGACGGGGGAGGACGGAGAGCTCGGAGCAGAACGGTGGGAGGATGGAGAGCACGGAGCAGAACGGGGGGAGGACGGAGAGCACGGAGCAGAACGGGGGGAGGACGGAGAGCACGGAGCAGAACGGGGGGAGGACGGAGAGCACGGAGCAGGATGGGGTGGGCACAGAGGAGAATGGGGGAGTGCAGAGCTGGATGGGGAGCACGGAGCAGTACGGGGAGGATGGAAAGTACGAGCAGGACAGGATAATGGAGCAGGAGGAGGGGAGCACAGAGGAGAATGGGGGCTCACAGAGCTGGATGGGGGAGCACAGAGCAGGACGGCAACTTATACACCCGGCTTATACGCGAGTCAATAAGTTTTCCAAGTTTTTTGTGGCAAAATTAGGGGGGTCGGCTTATACACGGGTCGGCTTATACATGAGTATATACGGTAATCTCCTGAGACAACTCTTTCCTTCAATTCCTCTGGTCCATGTTGAGTGTGATACACACCATGTCACCAAACAGCACAGTGAGTATCTGTAGCCCTCTATACAGGCCCACTCACTGATTCCAAGATTGTAGACACCTGTGATGATAGTTAGTGGACACACCTTGATATTTAACATATCCCTTTTGTCACATTATTTTCAGGGGTACCAACATTTTTGTCCAGGCATATTTCATGAGTTTTATTTTTTTTTAATTTGTGGAAGCATAGTTGAAAAGTAATGTCTGGCTTTCATTTGTTTATTTTCATAGATTTTTGACTTATTATTACTTTTGTCAGATTCAAGTTATTTCTGTGACCATTGTGGGTTTTTCAGTCATTAAACGAGGAGTACCAACAATTTTGACCATGTGTGTATGTATCAAGTTTACAACACCAAAGGAAAAAAAATCACTGGCTGCAAGTAACCCCTAGGCTCATTTTTCATGTCAATCTGTGAAACAAATTTAAAGGAACACTTTTATTTCATTTCTCACTGCCTTCCACTTTATGAACTAAAGTAAAACACTGGTCTCTATATTGCAATTCCTCACGACGATAAACTGCCAGTTCCAAGTCACCACCTCATCCAACATTTCTTGGAAAGCTGACAGCAAAGAAATTTAGCACTTTGCAATTAGACATATGTTCCAAAAATGCTATGTCCACAAATGCTTTTGTCCACCTTAATGGCACAGCAACTAAAAAATTGAGCTGCATGCTGGATCACTCCTGTCTAAATAACTTTGTTGAGTATATGGTTGTCAGGAGAGCAAAGACAGCTGATTGCTGAGGGTTTAAGCTTCCAGACCTACAAAAGTACACATTTAAGTAAGATGGGACAACACTTGTAACACACATGGCATATTACAATGCCCAGATGTGCATATTTTCCATAGAATCAAATTGAGGAACTTTTCTTAGAAAAGTCTTCCTGTTTCAGAACCATCCTGAAGATCACAGAAATGGACATATCACACAGGTCTTCTTGCTATAATTGTATTCATTTATTTAATTTGGGGAGAGGGGGGTTAATTGTCCACTTCTTAATTTTACTACAACCTCACATGCTCCAAGATAAGTAAAGAAGAGCTACCTGGACTGGTCCCCTTCAAGCTCTCAGGCTCTAGTGACACAAGATAGTTCAGGTGTAGAAATGTACACTATCTATACCAATAGTGATGTCATATGTTTTGTGATGTCATCATAACTGCCACTTGCTAAGGTTAAATTACTGTAATTCTAAAAAATATATAAATTGGGAGTTAAAGCAGCTTTTGATTATTTTATATACTGTTCTTAAAATTATTTATAGGTGTTAGTCATGTCATGTTTTGAATCCTCCTACCAATTCCAAAAAAGTTGTGATGCTGTGTAAAATTTAAAGAAAACAAGAATGCAATGATTTGGAAATCTCTGATAACCATATTTTATTTGCAACAGAACGTAGAATATAGATCAGAAGTTAAAAGTTAGACTTTTCTTCATTTCATTTAGAAAAAAATAATTAATTTAGAAGAAGCTGTTGGTGGCAGCAACACATTTCAAAAAGTTGGAACAGTTGACAAAAAATTGGACAAGTAAAAGGTGTTAATAAAAACAGCTGGAGGGTCAATTTTCAACTAAGTTATATGACTGTGTATAAAAAAGCATGTTAGAGGCAGCGTCTCTCAGTAGCAAAGATGGTTTAGAGGATCACCAATCATAATGCGTCTAAAAATTGTGTCTAAAAATTATGGAATAATTTAAGAAAAATGTTACTCAATGTAAAATTGCAGACTTTGGATATCTCACCATTTACAGTACATAATATAATCCAAAAATGCATAGATTCCGGAAAATTCCATATGCACAAGGACAGGGCAGACAGTCATTATTGGATGCTTGCGATCTCTGTGGTGGCACTGCATTAAAAACAGGCATTATTCTGCTATGCAAATTTCTGCATGTGCTCAGTAATACTTCCAGAAATCATTGTATGTGATCACAGTTTTCTGTGTAATTCTCAAATGTAAGTTCAAACTGTATCAGGCAAAGTCAAAGCAATATTCTCAACACCAGAAAATGGAGCAAAGACACCGAACACAATAAGTGATATCAAAAGGCAACAATTTTTATTAGACATGGGATAATACAAAGTTAATAAGCTGTATATTTCAAAATTATGTAGCAATTTATAAAAAAAAACTCAAAGCGGTCGAAATAAAACAGAGTGTGCGGCTAGATGTATAGAAATTCTGACATCTGGCACCCATATAAGTAAACAAGGGCTAAACCCAAATAGTAGAAATCTGTGCAATAAGTAGGCGACTATAAAGTCTATAGTGACATCCCTAGACTGTTATACCTCCAAGTCCACCATATAACATAGTGTTTATCACAATGCAAGTGCAGTGTTATATAGTCAGGGTCCGGACCCATGACTAGAGATAGAAGAGAAGGCAAACAGAAAAGTTGTTACCATGAGTCATAGTGTTAACTCACCCATATCGGTGTCAGAATATGCAGGAACGCGCCCCTACGCGCGTTTCGCTGTCGCTTCCTCGGGGGGCAGGTGCATAACACATGGCCCAACATGACGCTCTTAAATACCTCCGGAAGATTAGAGTGATTAGGAACACCTATAACCGCTGCGTCTCTGCACCACTCACAGCGACCCGGCGGCGGCGTGCATCGCGGATGCACCCGTTATAGGTTGTAAAGGGGTTAAAGAGCTGTAATTTCTAAACCCTTATTTTAGTTAGGTTGTGAATATCTGCAAATTAAAGCTAAGAGTCTGCATTTAAAGCCCATATAGAAAATATAATTGTATATTGAATATGTTTTGGTAAACAGTTAAAATGCCACTGTAAGGAGATGGACATATTGCCCTGCTCCGCCTTGAAGACATCACCGCTGTATATAATGTGATGTGTAATCTGAGTAATGTCCAGTGTCTTGTGGATATCTTGTGTCATGTGAAGTATAAGATGTTTGCCTATGTTATGTGCTAATGTACGGTATTATAATGCATAGTGATGTGATGCATGAAAGACATGAGGTAGTGTTTGCATAGACTGTAGGGGAAGGGGTTCCCAGCAACAGACACAGGGGGAAGGCTTAGTACGAGGACAAGTGAGATGCTTCCTGAAGTTAGTCAGAGCAGAGTTAGAGTCTGAAGTGACAGTGTGCAGAGCTGCCCTGTGGGTGAACTACAGCAAAGGAGATGATGGGACGATGAGGCAGCGTGACTAGGAACTGACAGAAGAGGCAGAGTAGCCTTCTACCTTAAAGGGGTCCTTGGATAGGATATCATGTCACTAAAAACCCTGAGCTTGAGAAACGCTGAAGGTATGGACCTAAAGAGAACTGAGACTGTGGAGCTAGTGAGAGTCCTGAGCGGTAGATCCAGGGCGTCCATAGTGATAGGATGCGGAGTTGCTGAGCAGGTGAAGAGAACCTCGCTAAACTGTACTGTGGTGACAAACTAGGCTGTGATGAAGTAGGGCGAAACAGTGTGCTATACAGGCCCTGGAGTAGGGTACAGTGGGAGAATGATGTCAGTGAAAAGGCTTCTTGCTGTGAATGAAAAGTGCTTAAGACTATGTACCTGCTATCCCTTGTATATAACACTCATTAAGTTCAGTAAAGTTCCCATGTTTGAACATATGTCTCCTTTGCTAATCTGTGGAACTCGTGGTCCTGGCCAGCCAATACCATCGGCTACCGGCGGCCTGCACGGGCACAAGGCCCTCACAATACTAACATCCAGTCAGAACCCACAATTGTCTGTAGGATGACAAAGCGAGTGGGAACAGAAGCTCGCCCACAACTACCTCGCTTGGGCATCATACACCACAACTTGTGTCACTGTCCAAATATTTCTGGACCTAACTGTATATTGATCTTCTCAGGCACCCCTTCTCTATGACATAGTGCCTACAGATTGGTCTGCATTTTCATGGTGACAGGTTCCCTTTAAACAATAGGTCATTTTCTGATGATAGTTTCCCTATAAACTTTAGTGGGCAGTGTGAAAATTGCAAGATTTTTTATTTATTTTCCATATAGATACTGCAGTGATATAGAATATTTTAAAAAAAAAGTTTAGAAAACTTATTTAACATAAAAACTTGAATGAAACACTATGTTGTATAAACATTCCCTAAAATTGCCTTCTCGATCATGTTTGTGAATTTCACTTTATTTAACGAGCAACACATTGGGACCTCCTTAGGTATTCAGTGTTTGCCGTATGTTCGATTTTGTTCTATTTTGTGAAAGCACAGTTGAATTTCAGCTGAGCGTCACCCCCCTCGGGTAATAAACATAATTTTATTTGTGTAAAGCAGTCGGTACATTAGTAAACTAAGCATGTGAGCCAGTTATCATAGCACAGTGTTCTTACAAGCATAATAGGTCAATTCATAAGTAAATCCTTGTAGGGGCTGTGTGTCCTATAAAGATAATTCCATGAATGTCAGTCACGGGATGAGAAGCCAGAAGTGCTTTTTTTGTTAGATCAATAATAAAACTTCATTTTGATTCGGAGAAATGAGATCAGAAATCCATTTTCTTTTTTATTGCAAGTTAGGTTTTAAAGATCTAGAGGCTAAGGCTAGTCAATATGACACTGACATTCTGAATGTTTCCTAAACTGTATCTGTGGGAATATAATAAATATATGTTTTTTTTTATCAGTTCTAAGCTATTTATGAAATGTAGAGATGATCAAATCTGCAGAGATTCGAATTCAGCAAATCACGCAAATTTAACAGTGAAATATGATTTGCATCGATAAAGATTTAACATTCCTTATAATGCTCTGGGGGTCTCTCCTGACCTCAGAGTATAAAACGTGTAGGATGTAGAAAATGTAATTAAAACCCCACTGCCATCTGTTCCTACATCTCTCCTTTTCATTTTTACCGTTACGTGTATCCTCTTTAGCTAGCTTCACTCTACAATGGCACTTCCGGCAGGGCCGGTCTGGCCATCTGGCAATTCTGGCAAATGCCAGAAGGGCCTGTCTGGTCGTGGGCTGCCTTGTCTGCAATGTTCAAAGAAAAAACACTGCACACATAAAATTGTTTCGATTTTGCAAATGGTGAGGACATTTATTGAAAGTGATGCGACGACATTGATGTTTCGGCCATGTATGGCCTTTATCAAAAATTGGTCGCCTTTCAATAGGAAGTGTATAAGCACCAGGTTGGTGTTTTAGAATTCATAAGTGAGACCAGTATAGTCACGGAGATTCATATTATTTCCAGGTATATGGGTAGTCATTCAGACGGACCCTGTGAGAATCATTGGTGGCGCAGGGTAGAGCGCAGACACAACATGCAATGTTGTTAACAGAATCGGTGTTCTCAAGACACCCATACTGTTAACAGTTGTGACGGAGCACAAAGTCGCTGAATCTATCACTTACCCCTGCAAGCCACAGGTATCATTAGAAATATTGGTCTTGTAGTAAACCTTGCTTTTCTCCATCCAGGGTAATATTAGTAATATACCCCCATCTGGTGCTTGGAGACGGGGACCACATGGGATTGTGTGATTGCAAATGCCAGGGCTGAGTTTCAGTCCCAGTCTGTACCTGACTTCCGGTACTGAGTAGGCCTTTGACGTGACTATCCGCCACAGCATTGTGCAAATAATTTTTAGGCCCCGAACTAAACATTAATTTTTAGTTCTATTTTGGGAGATCTGTTAATCTTTAGGAACTCTTAATCCCTTCACCACCTTGGGATTTTCCATTTTCATTTTTTGCTCTGAGTCGCACTTAGTACCAGGGCAATGGGGTACTCGGCACCGAGCCCATGAAAGTCTATGGGGTTTGTCACTGGCAGCAGGACTCGGTCCGTGGCCCTGGGCGCTCATACAATTGGGGAATATTTACAGGGGATTTTAAGGATAGGTAGTTCGTGACGCCACCTGTGGTATCTGGTTAATTGGACCAGCGCTGCTATAAGAATCTTCACAGGGGATGTTATGGGGCAGCTGGGTGGTAAGTCTCCCACAGGTGAGACTGGTCCCTGGAAGTCTATGGTGGTGATGCAGGGTGTAGATAAGAATTCAGTCACACACAATGCAGCTTCTTTTCATACCTTTACTGGTAGATGGTTCAAGCAGATCCCGGGGAGCTGGTCGGGGTGGAGAGTGCACATTCGGGTAACCGCTGAGCAGGTTAGAGGCCTCCTTTACTTCAAATGTAGGTGAGTCCAACTTGCCTGAAGCGAAGTTAACTCTGAACTCTCCAGCTTTCTCAATAGCTGTACTGCCCGGCCAACATTGTGGTGGAGCCTTCTAAGTGGTGAAAACTAAGTCCTTACTTTTGTCGTGCACTTGACTCAAAGTCCCCGTTCTCCCTGACTCCGGTTACGTATTGACGCTTAGGGCTGCTCTCTGCGACCTGTAGTCCAGATGCCTCCGGTTTTCTTGTTACTATGCTTGAAACTCTAGCAACGCTTCGGACCCCGGTGTCCGGCAATTTAGTGCAGGTAATCCAATACCTGTTGCACTTCTCTAACTTCTCCACTGCGCCCTTCGCCCTGCTTCACGCTCTTAACATAAGCACCTGTAGCTTCTGATGGGAAAGTCAGCTTTCTTCTAGAGCTCACTGAATAGCTCTCAGTACCCTCCAAGTCCAGATTGGACTGAGACTGAACTGCCCTGTCCTCTGACAGGAAACAGACTCTACTTTCTCCTCTCCTTCAGACTAATCTGATCTCCACTCCAACTGAACTCAACCCCAATGCTACGTGTCACTCCCTCTTGTACCCCTGATGGGTGTGTCTAAAAGGGTGAGTGTAGTGAATGCATATCAAGCGTTGCGATTACCTTCCTGTGCACTCTCCTGGATTTTTATGTGTGCCTGCGTAGCTGGGCCACACATCCCCCCTTGGTAAAACACAGCACTCCCGGGCTGTAAAAGAGAAAAAGAAAAACATTTTTGTTTTGCATTAACAACAACATTTTAACTCATCCCATCCGGGAGGTAAGACTTCTTGAACGTTACAATTTGTACAATGAAGAATACAAAAGTATCAAAATATCAAGACATTCTCATAAATACAAGATACTTGTGGAGGACCCGCACCAAAAACCTCCCACGTGGGTCCTGGGTGGGCTGCAGGACTTCTGACTGCAGACCTCACTCTAGGCCACACCATACGGGTTTTTCTTCAGAGGTAGTTGTGGTAGTTAGGTTTCATGTAAAACCAAGATAAGGCACCGTAGCGCAACTATTTACAAGACAAGTTCTTGGGCTGGCACAGTCCACAGCCTCTCAGTCCATTGGCATGGTTAAACAGATATATTCACTTCAAGTACTCACATTATAATTTAACTGTATTTACCCAACCAGGGTATTCTATGCAACTATGCAATCTACACATTACTTTTTAAATTCTTTTTCCTTGTACCCAGCCGGGTATTCTACTCAATATAATAAACATCATCATTCACTTTAATAAAGTGCAACTCTGCAAAATTTCTTCAAACTTTTTACAATTCCTGAATACGGTAAACCCCTGTCTGGGTCCTACCGGTCTTCACTTTTACAACTCTCAATGACGTCTTCCACTCCTGGGGCTGGAACGACGCGATGCTCTTTTGATCTCATTACGAATAAGTCATGGCCTGATATCAACGTTTGCGTAGCCACAGTTCTCTTTTTAATAGAGGACCCAACGGGTTCTTTCTTCTTGTAGGACGCCGATTGCGATACAGAGCAGGTCACCGTTTGCGATGCAAAGCAGGTCGCTGTTTGCGATGCAGGGGGCGATGCCGGGGCTCAGCCTGGTGCGGTGGGAGCTCGGGACTGAGACGCCTCGGCACCGGCGTCGGGGACGGGGTCACTGACGATGGAGACGTTCAGGGCATACCACCCCTTCATACCCCAGTGACGGGTGTAGCTCACTATGTCCCCATTTATCAGGTCCCTCCCAGGATGACCGATTGGTAAGTGGGACTCCACGTCCCGGCGGCTCACGAAGACCCCTGCATAGAGGCCCGGCTCGCGGATAAAGCCCCAGCCCTTGCGGAGCTGAAACTCGGTGACGCACCCCTGCCGCCGCGGTTCCCGTCGGGTACCTTTGTCTCTGCGGACGGTCTCCTTATCAGCGATGAACTCCTCATGCTGCCGTTGTCGGGACCGCTGTATGTTCCTTTCTTCCTCTTGCTGCTGTCTCACTCTCTCACAGTACTGCCAGGCATTTCCGGTCTGGAGGTCGTAAGTCACGTCGTCCAGACGCTCCATCTCATCCCAGTCGATTTCCGGCAATGATGGCTGGGACCCCTCCGGTGATCTTACCGGGGAACCGTACTCTGCTGTGGCCTCCTGGCCTGACTGGCACTCCGGACCGGGCAGAACCTCCTCAGCCTCCTTCGCCTCCACCTCCGCATCGGTGGGATCAGGTACAGCACTTTTAGTGGCAGCCTCCGGTCGTCCCTCAGCCTTCTTCAGCAGTGATTTTGGGAAATCAGGAGACGGCGTTATGCTTGTGGGAGAGAACACTGCGTCCCACAGCAGCCGCTGTGTCTGGGCACGCCAGTGTTTCTCCGTCTCCTTTAAATCTGCATGACTCTGGAGCTTCCTTCTTAGCTCCGCGTTCTCCTTCCGCAGCTCCAGTATAGCGGGGTCAGTGTCCCGATCCGGGGACAGCTCTGGCACAGGCCGTACATCTTCAGGGGAGCAGGGCCGGTATGCCTCCGGTCCTCTGCACAGATTCTCCTGTCCTTCCGCCATCTCGTCCCAGGCCAGACTGTAGTTTCCATCAGGAACGATCTGGTCTCTTCCGTGGAGGCGGGATTTGCGTCTCCTCCTCTTCGCATAGAGGATGAAGAGGAGGCGGATTTCTTTAGCAGTGGGGCAGGACCGCACATTATAGTAGCATTTTGAGAGGGCGGCCATAACTTTCGCGCCACAGGGGGGGTACACGCCCACGAATGCACGCCCACCTTCTTCACCAGCGCCTCAGGGCGCGAACATGGCGGTAAAAATGGCGGTATTTGGCGCCAAATGCAGCAAACAGTCTTTTTCACCAAACAGTTCAATATAGGCACACAGGACTCACAATTGCAAGCTTTGCATCCTGTTCGTGACGCCAAAGATGAGTCGCACTTAGTACCAGGGCAATGGGGTACTCGGCACCGAGCCCATGAAAGTCTATGGGGTTTGTCACTGGCAGCAGTACTCGGTCCGTGGCCCTGGGCGCTCATACAATTGGGGAATATTTACAGGGGATTTTAAGGATAGGTAGTTCGTGACGCCACCTGTGGTATCTGGTTAATTGGACCAGCGCTGCTATAAGAATCTTCACAGGGGATGTTATGGGGCAGCTGGGTGGTAAGTCTCCCACAGGTGAGACTGGTCCCTGGAAGTCTATGGTGGTGATGCAGGGTGTAGATAAGAATTCAGTCACACACAATGCAGCTTCTTTTCATACCTTTACTGGTAGATGGTTCAAGCAGATCCCGGGAGCTGGTCGGGGTGGAGAGTGCACATTCGGGTAACCGCTGAGCAGGTTAGAGGCCTCCTTTACTTCAAATGTAGGTGAGTCCAACTTGCCTGAAGCGAAGTTAACTCTGAACTCTCCAGCTTTCTCAATAGCTGTACTGCCCGGCCAACATTGTGGTGGAGCCTTCTAAGTGGTGAAAACTAAGTCCTTACTTTTGTCGTGCACTTGACTCAAAGTCCCCGTTCTCCCTGACTCCGGTTACGTATTGACGCTTAGGGCTGCTCTCTGCGACCTGTAGTCCAGATGCCTCCGGTTTTCTTGTTACTATGCTTGAAACTCTAGCAACGCTTCGGACCCCGGTGTCCGGCAATTTAGTGCAGGTAATCCAATACCTGTTGCACTTCTCTAACTTCTCCACTGCGCCCTTCGCCCTGCTTCACGCTCTTAACATAAGCACCTGTAGCTTCTGATGGGAAAGTCAGCTTTCTTCTAGAGCTCACTGAATAGCTCTCAGTACCCTCCAAGTCCAGACTGGACTGAGACTGAACTGCCCTGTCCTCTGACAGGAAACAGACTCTACTTTCTCCTCTCCTTCAGACTAATCTGATCTCCACTCCAACTGAACTCAACCCCCAATGCTACGTGTCACTCCCTCTTGTACCCCTGATGGGTGTGTCTAAAAGGGTGAGTGTAGTGAATGCATATCAAGCGTTGCGATTACCTTCCTGTGCACTCTCCTGGATTTTTATGTGTGCCTTGCGTAGCTGGGCCACACAGCTCCCTTTTTTCCCAGAGCCATAACTTTTTTATTGTCCATGTGAGGGCTTGATTTTCGCGGGACAAGTTGTACTTTTGAATGAAGCCATTGATTTTATCATATACTGTACTAGAAAATGGGAAAAAATTCCAAGTGCATTGAAAAACTGAAACAAAACAAAAAAAATGAGCCAGATCATATCTTGGTATAGTTGCAATGCATACACCATGTTCCAAATTATTATGCAAATTGGTTTTAAGTGTCATAGCGGTTTTTTTTTTGTAAATGAAACCCATTGATGGTATTGTGTCTCAGGGTTCTTTGGATCGCTGAAATCAATCTCAGATACCTGTGATAATTAGTTTGCCATGTGAGCCCAATAAAAGGAAAACTGGTTGTTCCACACCAGGTCAGAGTTTTCAAGTAACATGGGAAAGAAAAAGGATCTCTCTGCTGCTGAAAAGCATCAAATAGTGCAATACCTAGGTCAAGGGATGAAAACATTAGATATTTCCCGAAAACTTAAGCGTAATCATTGTACTGTTAAGAGATATGTGGTTGATTTTGAGCACAGACTGTGGTGCATAAACCTACTATTCGGCCACCCCTAAACAGTGCTCACAAGCAGAAACGGTTGCATTGGGCCCAGACATACATGAAGACTAATTTTCAAACAGTCTTGTTTACTGATGAGTGTCCCAACAAGGCTGCGACGTCAGCAAGGAGGTGGAGGAGTCTTGTTTTGGGCCGGAATCATGGGGAAACAGCTGGTAGGGCCCTTTAACCCCTTACTGCCATCGGACATACTATCCCGTCCATGGTACCTGGGCCCGTATGACCGGGGACGGGATAGTACGTCATAGGCGATCAGCTGCGCTCCTGAGGGGAGCGCAGCTAATCGCCGCCGGGTGTCAGCTGATTATCACAGCTGACACCCATGACTGTGTGTCAGGAGCGGTCACGGACCGCTCCCGGCACATTAACCCCTTGCACACCGCGATCAAACATGATCGCGGTGTACTGGGGGCACAGGGGAGGATCGCGCAGGGTGGGGGCTCCCTGCGCGCCCCCCTGAGACCCTCAGAGCAGCGCGATGTGATCGCGCTGTTCTGAGGGATTCCTCCCTCCCAGGACCCGGATCCAAGATGGCGCCGGGGTCCTGGAGGGAGGCGGCTACCTCAGTGCCTGCCGAGAGCAGGCACTGAGAAGCCTGCATCTATGCCTGTGCGATCGCTGGTGTGACAGAGTGCTGTGCACACTGTCACACCAGCGATCTGATAAAATACTGTGATGTCCCACCCTGGGACAAAGTAAAAAAGTTAAAAAAGTAAAAATAAACATGTGTAAAAAAAAAATCCAAAATAAATAAAAAAAAAAAAAAATATTCCCCAATAAATTCACTTCTTCCTGTAAATAAAAAAAAAAACAATAAAAGTACACATATTTGGTATCGCCGCGTCCGTAACGACCCCCCCTATAAAATTGTCCCACTAGTTAACCCCTTTAGTGAACCCCTTAAAAAAAAAAAAAAAAACGAAGCAAAAAATCAATGCTTTATCATCATACCGCCGAACAAAAAGTGGAATAACACGCGATCAAAAAGACCGATATAAAAAAACATGGTACTGCTGAAAACGTCATCTTGTCCCGCAAAAAACGAGCCGTCATAAAGCATCATCAGCGAAAAAATAAAAAAGTTATAGCTCGCAGAATAAAGCGATGCAAAAATAATTATTTTTTATATAAAATTGTTTTTATTCTATAAAAGCGCCAAAACATGAAAAAATGATATAAATGAGGTATCGCCATAATCGTACTGACCCGAAGAATAAAACTGCTTTATCAATTTTACCACACGCGGAACGGTATAAACGCCTCCCCCAAAAGAAATTCATGAATTGCTGATTTTTGTTCATTCTAACCTCCCAAAAATCGAAATAAAAAGCGATCAAAAAACGTCACGTGCTCAAAAATGGTACCAATAAAAACGTCAACTCGTCCCGCAAAAAATAAGACCTCACATGACTCTGTGGGCCAAAATATGTAAAAATTATAGCTCTCAAAATGTGATGATGCAAAAACTATTTTTGCAATTTATAAGCGTCTTTTAGCGTGACAGCTGCCAATCATAAAAACCCGCTATAAATAGTAAATCAAACCTCCCTTTATCACCCCCTTAGTAAGGGAAAAATAATAAAATTAAAAAAAAGTATTTATTTCCATTTTCCCATTAGGGTTAGGGTTAGGGTTGCGGCTAAAGTTAGGGTTAGGGTTGGCGCTAAAGTTAGGATTAGGGTTAGGGTTGGGATTAGGGGTGTGTTAGGGTTAGGTTTGTGTTTAGGGTTGGGACTAGGGTTAGGGGTGTGTTGGGGTTAGGGTTGGAGTTAGAATTGGGGGGTTTCAGCTGTTTAGGCACATCAGGGGCTCTCCAAATGTGACATGGCGTCTGATCTCAATTCCAGCCAATTCTGCGTTGAAAAAGTCAAACGGTGCTCCTTCACTTCTCAGCTCTACCATGCGTCCAAACAGTAGTTTATCCCCACATATGGGGTATCAGCGTACTCTGGACCCCAAGAGTTATTGTGCAATTTGTCCTATTTCTTCTGCTACCCTTGGGAAAATAAAAAACTGGGGGCGAAAATATCATTTTTGTACAAAAAAAAATATTTTTTTGTTTTTACGGCTGTACATTATAAACTTCTGTGAAGCACTTGGGGCTTCATAGCGCTCACCACACATCTAGATAAGTTCCTTGTGGGGTCTATTTTCCAAAATGGGGTCACTTGTTGGGGATTTCCACTGTTCAGGCGCATCAGGGGCTCTCCAAATGCGACATGACGCCCCCAGACCATTCCATCAAAGTCTGCAATCCAAAACGTCACTACTTCCCTTCCGAGCCCCGACGTGTGCCCATACAGTAGTTTTCTCCCACATATTGGATATCAGCGTACTCAGGACAAATTGGACAACAACTTTTGGGGTCCAATTTCTCCTGTTACCCTTGTAAAAATAAAATATTGGGGCAAAAAAATCATTTTTGCAAAAAAAAAAAAAGGATTTTTATTTTTACGGCTGTGCGTTATAAACTTCTGTGAAGCACTTCGGGGTTCAAAGTGCTCACCACACATCTAGACAAGTTCCGTGTGGGGTCTATTTTCCAAAATGGGGTCACTTGTGGGGGGTTTCCACTGTTTAGGCGCATCAGGGGCTCTCCAAATGCGACATGACGCCCCCAGACCATTCCATCACAGTCTGCAATCCAAAACGTCACTACTTCCCTTCCGAGCCCTGATGTGCGCCCATACAGTAGTTTTCTCCCACATATTGGGTATCAGCGTACTCAGGACAAATTGGACAACAACTTTTGGGTTCCAATTTCTTCTGTTACCCTTGTGAAAATAAAATATTGGGGGCAAAAAAATCATTTTTGTAAAAAAAAAAAAGATTTTTTATTTTTACGGCTGTACGTTATAAACTTCTGTGAAGCACTTCGGGGTTCAAAGTGCTCACCACACATCTAGATAAGTTCCTTGTGGGGTCTATTTGCCAAAATGGGGTCACTTGTGGGGGGTTTCCACTGTATAGGTGCATCAGGGGCTCTCCAAATGTGACATGACGCCCCCAGACCATTCCAGCAAAGTCTGCAATCCAAAACGTCACTACTTCCCTTCCGAGCCCTGACGTGCGCCCATACAGTAGTTTTCTCCCACATATTGGGTATCAGCGTACTCAGGACAAATTGGACAACAACTTTTGGGTTCCAATTTCTTCTGTTACCCTTGTGAAAATAAAATATTGGGGGCGAAAAAATCATTTTTGTAAAAAAAAAAAAGATTTTTTATTTTTACGGCTGTACGTTATAAACTTCTGTGAAGCACTTCGGGGTTCAAAGTGCTCACCATACATCTAGATAAGTTCCTTGTGGGGTCTATTTGCCAAAATGGGGTCACTTGTGGGGGGTTTCCACTGTATAGGTGCATCAGGGGCTCTCCAAATGTGACATGACGCCCCAGACCATTCCATCAAAGTCTACAATCCAAAACGTCACTACTTCCCTTCCGAGCCCTGACGTGCGCCCATACAGTAGTTTTCTCCCACATATTGGGTATCTGCGTACTCAGGACAAATTGGACAACAACTTTTGGGTTCCAATTTCTTCTGTTACCCTTGTGAAAATAAAATATTGGGGACGAAAAAATCATTTTTGTAAAAAAAAAAAAGATTTTTTATTTTACGGCTGTACGTTATAAACTTTAGTGAAACACCTGGGGGTTAAAAGTTCTCACCACACATCTAGATAAATTCCTTGAGGGGTCTAGTTTCCAAAATGGCGTCATTTATGGGGGTTTCCACTGTTTAGGCAGATCAGGAGCTCTCCAAACACGACATGGCGTCCAGCCAATTCTGCGTTGAAAAAGTCAGACGGCGCTCCTTCCCTTCCAAACTCTGCCATGCACCCAAACAGTGGTTTACCCCCACATATAGGGTATCAGCGCACTCAGGACAAATTGCACAATAACTTTTGGAGTCTTGTTACCCTTGGAAAAATAAAAATTGGGGTGAAAAGATCATTTTTGTGGAAAAAATATGATTTTTAAATTTTACGGCTCTACGTTATAAACTTGTGTGAAGCACTTGGGGGTTCAAATTGCTCACCAAAGATCTAGAAAAGTTCCTTAGGGGGTCTAGTTTCCAAAATGGGGTCATTTGTGGGGGGTTTCCACTGTTTAGGCACATCAGGGGCTCTCCAAATGCAACATGGCATCCAATCTCAATTCCAGCCAATTTTGGTTGGAAAAAGTCAAATGGTGCTCCTTCCATTCCGAGCTCTGCCGTGCGCCCAAACAGTGGTTCCCACCCACATATGGGGTATCAGCGTACTCAGGACAAATTGGACAACAACTTATGTGGTCCAATTTCTCCTGTTACCCTTGAGAAAATAAAAAATTAGTGACTAAAATATAATTTTTGTGGGAAAAAAATAGGATTTTTTATTTTCATGCCCGGGCATTATAAACTTGTGTGAAGCACTTGGGGGTTCAAAGTGCTCACCAAAGATCTAGATAAGTTCCTTAGGGGGTATAGTTTCCAAAATGGGGTCACTTGTGAGGGGTTTCCACTGTTTAGGCTCATCTGGGGCACTGCAAACGGAACATGACCCCCATCAACGTCTGCATTCCAAAACGTTACTACTTCCTTTCCAAGCCCTGCCGTGCACCCAAACAGTTCCCCCCCACATATGGGGTATCAGCGTACTCAGGACAAATTGGACAACAACTTTTGGGGTCCAATTTCCTTGGGAAAATTCAAAAATTTGGGACTAAAAAATCATTTTTGTGGAAAATTGTTTTTTTTTTTTTTCACACCCAGGCATTATAAGCTTTTGTGAAACACTTGGGAGTTCAAAGTGCTCACAACAGATCTAGATAAGTACCTTAGGGGGTCTAGTTTCCAAAATGGTGTCACTTGTGGGGGTTTCCACTGTTTAGGCGCATCAGGGGCTCTCCAAACACGACATGGCGTCCAATCTCAATTCCAGCCAATTTTAGTTTGAAAAAGTCAAACGGCGCTCCTTCCCTTACGAGCTCTGCCGTGTGCCCAAACAGTGGTTTTCCCCCACATATTGGGTATTGGCGTACTCAGGAGAAATTGCATAACAACCTTATCTGTCCATTTTCTCCTTTTACCCTTGTGAAAATAAAAAAAAAGTTTGTAAAAGATCATTTTTGTGGCTAAAAAGTTAAATATTCATTTTTTCCTTCCACGTTGCTTTAGTTCCTGTGAAGCACCTGAAGGGTTAATAATCTTCTTGAATGTGGTTTTGAGTACCTTGAGGGGTGCAGTTTTTAGAATGGTGTCACTTTTGGGTATTTTCTGCCATATAGACCCCTCAAAGTGACTTCAAATGAGAGGTGGTCCCTAAAAAAAATGGCTTTGTAAATTTTGTTGTAAAAATGAGAAATCGCTGGTCAACTTTTAACCCTTATAGCTTCATAACAAAAAAAAATTTTGGTTCCGAAATTGTGCTGATGTAATAAATGTTATTTCTTAACTATTTTATGTGACATATTTCTCTGTTTTAAGGGAATAAAAATTCAAAGTTTGAAAATTGCAAAATTTTAAAAATTTTCGCCATATTTGCGTTTTTTTCAAAAATAAACGCAAGTTATATCGAAGAAATTTTACTTCTAACGTGAAGTACAATATGTCACGAGAAAACATCTCAGAATCGCGAAGATCCGTTGAAGCGTTCCAGAGTTATAACCTCATAAAGAGACAGTGGTCAGAATTGTAAAAATTGGCGCGGTCATTAACGTGCAAACCACCCTTGGGGGTGAAGGGGTTAACGTTCCTGAAGGTGTGAAAATGACCTCTGCAAAGTATATAGAGTTTCTGACTGACAACTTTCTTCCATAGTATAAAAAGCAGAAACGTGCCTTCAGGAGCAAAATCATCTTCATGCATGCCAATGCACCATCATATACTGCAAAGAATACCTCTGTGTCATTGGCTGCTATGGGCATAAAAGTAGATAAACTCATGGTGTGGCCACCATCTTCCCCTGACCTCAACCCTATAGAGTATTGGAGTATCATCAAGCAAATGATCTATGAGGGTGGGAGGCAGTTCACATCAAAACCGCAGCTCTGGGAGGCTATTCTGACTTCATGCAAAGAAATACAATCAGAAACTTCAAAAACTCTCAAGTTCAATGGATGGAAGAATTGTGAAGGTGATATCAAAGAAGGGATCCTATGTTAACATGTAACTTGGCCTGTTAGGAGGTTTTGGAGTTAAGTAGCTTTTTTGTTCAGTGAATGTGACCTCCTAATGCTGCAAATTCCACAAGTGAGCATTTTCAGTTCTTTAAAACATATCAAATGTTTAGAAATTCTACTGTGCCTAATAATTTGGAACAGTGCATTTTGGGTTTTTATTCATTTTGGAGATTATACTGTTATCATTGGGAGGTTTCTTCAATAAAATTTGATGTATACTCTAACGGGTGATGACTTTTATTAGACTGACTGTCATTTGCACTGACCACTTAGGAAAATCAGAGAAAAATATCATTTGCATAATAATTTGGAACATGGTGTAGGTGTGCATTCACACTGTGGCCATTTAACACACACACACCCTAAAATAAAAATAAAATGAGCAATTACCCTCTGCTCTGCCTTTACTAATTGGGATGTTTGCTGACATATAGTGAGGTGAATTACAAAAGATACTGTCCTGTCCCGATTGGATATACAGTATCTTTTTTTGATAAAAATAGTGTCAACTAAGTTCCCTATTTTATTTACATGTACTAGCACTATTCACTTATTGCAGGGGATTTGCTCACTTTCTTTTTATCTTAGGATCTGAATGTACAAATATATGATCTTTTACACCTTGGAGTGCAATGATGATAGCGGAGGCATCCTCTACATCTAAATAAAAGAAAGTTTAATTATAATAATCACATGCAGCAATTCTTTACTGTAAAAGCAGTGAGATTATGGAAATCTCTGCTACGTGATGATGTAATGGTTGATCCTCAACAAAATGTTACGCACGCAGGTGGCACACGAGGTACGTGGATCCATTACGCCACAGGGCCGGTCTTCAGGGCTGCCACTAGGAATTTCGGGGCCCATACTGACAACATTTTCGAGGCCCCCTTGAGACTCTGCGCAGGCTCCACTCCAGCCCTGTCTCCATCCCTCAAACTGTCCACAGTCTTACTGCTCTTTCATGGAAAAACTGCACTTCTCACCAATCACACAATTACAGTTGCCATCACCAGATCACAAATATAACTAGCAGCTTTTGTTTTGGCCAAATCTGACACCACAACAAGGTAGACTCCTCTGGCCGTGTCCTACTCTACTGTAACCTATTAAACAATTGTTAAAATATGCAATACAATTTTTATTTATTTTTCAATTTTTAAAATGACCAATAATATCACATACAAGGGACAAATACCACCACCACCATGACCAGATCACATATTACCAACACAATGACCGAATAATACCACGTAAAGGGAATAAATATAGCCACACAATGACCAGACACCATATTACCACCACATAGTGACCTATAATACCACATACAAGGAACAGATACCGCCACACCATAGCTGGACCACATACTACTACCACATAGTGACCGAATACTACAATACTGATCATTAATAAAAAAAACACAATACTAATATCACCATAAGTGCCATTATACACAGGAGATCTGTACTTAGTATGCAGAGTCCGTGAACAGATAATACAGTGATCACCAGTGACATTATACACAGAAGCTCTGTATATAGCGTCAGTGTACAAGTGATACAGTGATCACTAGCGACAATATCCACTGGAACTCTGTACATAGTGTCAGTGTACAGGTAATACAGTGATTACCAGTGACATTATATACAGGAGCTCTGTATATAGTGTATAGTGTACAGGTAATACAGTGATCACTGGTGACATTATACACAGGAGCTCTGTATATAGTGTCAGTGTACAGGTCATACAGTGATCACCGGTGACATTATACACAGGAGCTCTGTATATTGTGTCAGTGTACAGGTAATACAGGGATCACTAGTGACATTGTACACAGGACCTCTGTATATAGTATACAGTGTATAGTGTCAGTGTACAGGAAACACACTAACTCACCAGTGACGTCTCTAGGTGAAGTCCTTTATCTTCGCTTTTCATCTTCATCCAGCACAGACCGCCATCACTTCTTCCATCCAGGGCTCGTCTCTGCAGGAAATAACAGTTATCTAGAGCATGGCTTGCAGAGCACATTACTTAATTTTTTCCCAACTTCTACACTACACCAGATGAAGAAAAAAAGCAACATAGTGTTGCTCTGCACAGTAACAGGACTGCCCCCCATTCAAAACAGTCTCCTCAAAAAAATAAATACATCACTGCAGTAAAAATATCCCTTAATTAGCCCCTATGGTAATAATATCCCACATCCTGGCCCCCGTGTGTCTCATTCCTGGCTCCAGCCATATGTTCTCCCATCCTGGCCCCATATGTTCTCCCATCCTGCCCTCATGAGTATCCATTCTGCCCCATATGATGTCCCATCCTGCCCCATATGATCTCCCCATCCTACTCCCTCTGTCTCCATCTTGCCCCATATGATCTCCTCATCCTGCCCCATCTATCCCATCATTCTGCCCCATCTATCCCATGATTCTGCTCCATCTGTCCCATGATCCTGCCCCATCTGTCCCATGATCCTGCCTCATCTGCCCCATGATCCTGCCCCTTTTGCCCCACAATTCTGCCCCATCTGTCTCCATCGTATCCATCCTGCACCATGATCCTGCAACATGTGTCTCCATCATGCCCCATGTTCCTGCCCCATGTCTACATCCTGCTCCATGTCTCCCTCCTGCTCCATGTCTCCATCTTGCCCCATGTCTCCATCTTGCCCCTTGTCTCTATCTTGCGCCATGTCTCCATCTTGCCCCATGTCTCCATCCTGCACCATGTCACCATACTGCCCCATATGTTTCCATCCTGCCCCATGTGTTTGCATCCTGCCCCATGTCACATGGTGCAGGATGGAGACAGATGTGGCAGGATGGAGACACACTCACATATACACACACACAGTGCGTGTATACTGAGACTATACACAGTAGTATCATCTATATAACGTATATACTGTAGTCTATACATTATACAGGTGATACTGCAAATGCTATATACACGTTATATATGTGTAAGGGTATGTTCCCACTTTCAGTATTTGGCAGCGCTTTGGACGCAGCACATGTCCGCTGCATCCAAAGCGCTGCTGGCTTTTGAACGCAGGTGATTCCACATGTGTTCATTGAACCGTGCGGAATCACCGCGTCCCAATACATTGTAGGGTGACTTTATCTTGTGGAGACTAAGCGTCTACGCAAGATAAATAGACATGCTGCAGTCTAGAAAGTTGCGCCGCATGTGCGTATATGCAGAGATGCCGGAGGCGTCCCTGTATGCATAGTGGAGATGGGATTTCATGAAATCCCATACACTATGTTGAAACATCTGGCACCTGATGGTTGGAAGCTGCGGATGTTTACTGACTGTGGGAACATGCCCTTACTGCTGTGTGTATATACACATATACATATATACACATCAGTATGACATGTATAACGTATATACAAATCAGTAGCAGTATTGCCAATATAATGTATATACATGTGTGGTACACCAAAGGGGGTCTTGCTGGATGGGAGATATATTTCGCCCAGCAGGCTAAAGTTTGGTCAGGATTTTCCCTGATCACAAGGACCTGTGATGAGGTCATAGTCACGTGAGCAGCCCAGGTGATGTGTACTTCACCTAAGGGTGAGGTTTAGGGCTATTTAATAAGGATCTGTTGTAGTGTGTGGGTGTGGAAGAGAAGGAGCTTGGCTGGAGTCAGTCTGGAAGTGTGATTTTTGGTACACTGTGTCAGTGAGCACCAGGAAGCAAATTCCAGACCACCCGGGGAATGGCACCTGGCGGTCCCTGCTGGCCTGCAGCCGCTTAGTTAAGCCCGTCCCAACAAGGGTGAGTCTGGGAACAGTGGTTCTCCAAGCTGGAGTAATTTTATGTTCTGTTTTGATTATGTTATCTGGACTTTAAAACATCATTAAACCACTGAACTTTGAACTGGAAGCCTGTGTGTTGCCTCATTACTGCGGCCCGGCCACTGCCTACCAGAGCGGATCCCTACACATGATATAGTGCAAAAAATGATATACATGATATAGATGATACTGTGATTATATACGGCATTAGCAGCCAGTATCACTTATAATGTATATAGACTACTGTTTACACTGTGGTGTGTGTGAAGTTATGTCGCTTATCCATGTTATGTAAATCAAAGCTTATAACCTGACGTTAATTTCATCCATTGGTTTTATAAATTACTCTTTTGAAAGCTGAAACCTCCCAAATTTAGTTTAGGTTAAGAAAATAAATTGGCATCAATGCTGAAATATTGATCATTTAATGAACACAGAATGGTCAGGTTTTGGCAAGACAAAAGTTTTGTCACCTGGTCATATAATGCACCCAATCCTAGTTTACATCCTCCCCAGTGCTCAGTAAATGATCGGTTAATTAGTGGGTGTGTATAAAAAGAAACCCAGCACCCCAGACCTTCACTTGAACTGCAACTTGAGCTCTGACAATATGACCAAATCCTTGATTATCAAGAGGCTGAAGAGCAGATCCACTGCAGAGGTGGCTGGCACCTTTGGTGTGTCTCAGCGTCAAGTACAAAGAATTAAAAAAAGATTTGAAGAGACTGGAGATGGGTTTGACAAGCCCAGGTCCGGCAGACCCCGCAAGACAACTGCACAGGAGGAACGTTTGTTTGTTAGAAAATCAAAAGCAAGCCCCTCTTCCACTGCAGCAGAGCTCCAACAGGCCTGGTCAACTAGAACAGTTTGTGGGATTCTGTCTTGAAATGGCCTCCATGGTCGATTTAGTGCCCAGAAGCCAGCACTAAACAAAAGGCAAATAAAAAACCATGTGGCATTTGCAAAGTCCCACAGCCTGCTAAACAGATGGACGCTGGAAAAGTGGCAGAAGGTGGATTTTTATCTGATGACTCTTCAGTAGAATTACACCACAGCCGCCGCAAATACTGCAGGAGACTTACTGGAGCCCATATGGATCCAAAATACACCCAGAAAACAGTTAAATTTGGTGGTGGAAAGATCATGGTATGGGGTTAAATTCAGTATGGGGTGTGCGAAACATTTGCAAGGTGGAAGGCAATATCAATAGCCTAAAATATCAAGAAGTATTAGCTACCTCTTACATTCCAAATCATAAAAGGGGTCAAATTTTGCAGCAGGATGGTGCTCCATCACATACATCCATCTCTAGAACAAAGTCCCTGCAGGCAAAAAGATCAAGGTGCTCAATGACTGGCCAGCCCAGTCACCAGACATGAACATCATTGAGCATGTTTGGGGTAGGATGAAAGAGGAAGCTTGGAAGACAAAACCAAGGAATCTAGATGAACTCTGGGAGGCATGTAAGACTGCATTCTTTGCTATTCCTGATGACTTCATTAATAAATTGTATGAATCATTGTTGAACCGCATGGATGCAGTCCTTCAAGCTCATGGAAGTCACACAAAATATTAAATATGACTCTAATAGCACCACAACTTCATTCACCAATGTTATGCAACATATATTTGTATTTTAAGATAATTATTTGTTTGAATTTCACATTACTTTCTGTGGGCGACAAAACTTGTGTCTTGCCAAAATCTGACCATTCTATGTTCATTAAATGATCAATATTTCAGCATTGATGCCAATTTATTTTCTTAACCTAAATCAAATTTGAGAGGGTTTAAGCTTTCAAAAAAATATTTTATAAAACCAATGGATGAATTTAACGTCAGGTTATAAGCTTTGATTTACATAACATGGATAAGCGACATAACTTCTGTCAGGGACTGTACACACACACATATATATATGTATATATATATATATATACTGCTGTATATACACACACAGCAGTATCACCTATATAACGTATATACACATCAGTAGCAGAATATTGCCTATTTAATGTATATAGACTGCTATACATACATTATAGGTGATACAGTGATTATATACAGAAATATCACTTATATATTGTATATACAGCAGTCTATATACATTATATAGGTGATACTGGTACTGATGTGTATATACGTTATATAGGTAACACTGCGGTGTGTGTGTATATATATATATACAGTACAGACCAAAAGTTTGGACACACCTTCTCATTCAAAGATTTTTCTGTATTTTCATGACTATGAAAATTGTAGAATCACACTGAAGGCATCAAAACTATGAATTAACACATGTGGAATTATACATTACACTTTACAAAAAAGTGTGAAACAACTGAAAATGTCTTATATTCTAGGTTCTTCAAAGTAGCCACCTTTTGCTTTGATTACTGCTTTGCACGCTGAAAAGGTGAACGGATGGACTCTACATGCCTGGTTCCCACCGTGAAGCATGGAGGAGGTGGTGTGATGATGTGGGGATGCTTTGCTGGTGACACTGTTGGGGATTTATTCAAAATTGAAGGCATAGTGAACCAGAATGGCTACTACAGGATCTTGCAGCAGCATGCTATTCCATCCGGTTTGCGTTTAGTTGGACCATCATTTATTTTTCAACAGGACAATGACCCCAAACACACCCCCAGACTGTGTAAAGGCTATTTGACCAAGAAGGAGAGTGTTGGGGTGCTATGCCAGATGACCTGGCCTCCACAGTCACCAGACCTGAACCCAATCGAGATGGTTTGGGGTGAGCTGGACCGCTCACCGCTTCAATTTTGAATAAGTCCCAACAGTGTCACCAGCAAAGCACCCCCTCACCATCACACCTCCTCCTCCATGCTTCACGGTGGGAACCAGGCATGTAGAGTCCAGCCGTTCACCTTTTCTGTGTGCAAAGCAGTAATCAAAGCAAAAGGTGGCTACTTTGAAGAACCTAGAATATAAGACATATTTTCAGTTGTTTCACACTTTTTTGTAAAGTGTAATGTATAATTCCACATGTGTTAATTCATGGTTTTGATGGCTTCAGTGTGAATGTACAATTTTCATAGTCATGAAAATACAGAAGAATCTTTGAATGAGAAGGTGTGTCCAAACTTTTGGTCTGTACTGTATATATACTGGTGTGTACTTATATAGGTGACACTGCTTCGTATGTGTGTGTATATTATATATACATACACACATACACAGCAGTATCACCTACATATAATGTATATACACATCAGTAGCAGTATAACCTATATAATGTACAGTGGTGGCCAAAAGTATTGGCACCCCTGCAATTCTGTCAGATAATACTCAGTGTCTTCCTGAAAATGATTGCAATCACAAATTATTTGCAATTTTTATCTTCATTTAATTAGCTTGCAAGGAAAAAACACAAAAGAGAATGAAGCAAAAATCAAATCCTTGATCATTTCACACAAAAACTCCAAAAATGTGCCAGACAAAAGTATTGGCACCCTCAGGCTAATACTTGGTTGCACAACCTTTAGCCAAAATAACTGCGAACAACCACTTCCGGTAACCATCACTGAGTTTCTTACAATGCTCTGCTGGAATTGTAGACCATTCTTCTTTGGCAAACTGCTCCAGGTCCCTGATATTTGAAGGGTGCCTTCTCCAAACTGCCATTTTGAGATCTCTCCACAGGTGTTCTATGGGATTCAGGTCTGGACTCATTGCTGGCCACCTTAGATGTCTCCACTGCTTTCTCTCAAACCATTTTATAGTGCTTTTGGAAGTGTGTTTTGGGTCATTGTCCTGGTGGAAGACCCATGACCTCTGAGGGAGACCCAGCTTTCTCACATTGGGCCCTACATTATGCTGCAAAATTTGTTGGTAGTCTTCAGACTTCATAATGCCATGCACACGGTCAAGCAGTCCAGTGCCAGAGGCAGCAAAGCAACCTAAAAACATCAGGGAACCTCCGCCATGTTTGACTGTAGGGACCGTGTTCTTTTCTTTGAATGCCTCTTTTTTTTTCCTGTACACTCTATGTTGATGGTTTTTCCCAAAAAGCTGGACTTTTGTCTCATCTGACCAGAGAACATTCTTCCAAAACGTTTTAGGCTTTCTCAGGTAAGTTTTGGCAAACTCCAGCCTGGCTTTTTTATTATCACGGGAAGGATTGCAAGAGAACTAACCAGTACAATCTCCCGGAAGACGAGTGCAGAAGAAAGCTTCAGGCTCCTAGGAACGCAGGGTGAGCAAGGCAGGAGAGAGATGGTTTCAGGGCCTGAATCACCTGACAGTTGAGGGGCGTGGCTTCAGCTCCAGGGAGCTAGAAGCTGAGGGAAAACTCCTAGAAAGGTAACTACGGGACAAAGTTAACCAGGGGCACAGACAGAGACGTAAATCTGAACAAGCCAAGGTCAAAGCACGAGAAGACAGTACAGTACCAAGGATGAGACAGAACGGATAGTCGGGGCCAGGCAGAGGTCAAAACCAAACAGACAGTGAAGGTACAGAAACAGAATCCAACAAGCAGTATCCAGAGATCAGACCGAGTCAAAACCAAAGTATCAGGCAAACCAGAACACAGCACAAACACACTCAGGGGTCAACACACTCTGCCAAGGGCGAAAGTATAACTGACAGGGGTTGGAGCTTTCTAGGGCTATAAGAAGCTCTCCCCGAACCAAGGAGAGGCCACAATAATAAGCCCCAGGTGTGCAGGTAAGAGCTTTGCACTGGGATCAAAACCTTAACCCCTAGCATGCAGGTCAACCCTGCACTGGGATCATGACAGTACCCCCCTCTCAATGGGGGGCCTCTGGACCCCCAGGCTTGCCCGGGAACCTGGCATGGAAATCCCGAACCAGGCGATCCGCATGCATCAAACGGGCCGGCACCTAGGATCTGTCCTCCGGTCCATACCCCTTCCAATGAACCAGGTACTGTACCGACCGCTGCACCAACCTGGAGTCAACGATATGATCAATCTCATATTCCATGTGTCCCTCAACCAAAACAGGAGAAGTAGCGGACTCTCCCCGGACTGCCTCAAAAGGTTTCAGTAGGGATTTATGGAAGACGTTAGGGATCTTGAATGAGACTGGAAGACACACCTGTAAGCCACTGGATTGATCTTTTCCACAATCTTGTATGGGCCAATGAACTTGGGGCCCAACTTGGCTGATGGAACCTTCAACTTAATGTTTCGCGTGGAGAGCCAAACTTTCTCTATAACCCGAAACATAGAACCTGGTGTTTTTTCCTGTCAGCGAAAAACTTGTACCTCCCTTGAGACCTGGATATTTTCCCTGCTGGACCTCCGCCCATGTATTCTTTAATCGCTGAACAGCCCCCTCTGCCCCTGGAACCCAGAATCCAAACGAGAAAACTCACCAAAATGAGGACTAAAACCTTAATTGATCAGGAAAGGAGACATACCAGTAGATTGACTCACCGACTATTGAAGGCGAAATCCGCCAACGGCAGTTCATCACACCATCATTTGACTTGCAGAAGTCAGACATCTGAGGATCTGTTCCAGAGATGATTAGTGCGTTCCGTCTGACCATTGCTCTCAGGATGGTATGCAGACGAAAAAGACAGAGACATCCCCAATTTCTTGCAGAAAGCACACCAAAACTTTGCCACAAACTGCACTCCACGATCAGACACCACAGTCAGGGGTACCCCATGCAACCGATAACATGCTGTACAAACAATCTGGAAAAAGTCTCAGTGAGGGTAGTAGGATAAGGGACAAAATGAGCCTGCTTCGAAAACCTGTCCACCACTACCCATACTACCGTATTGCCCTTGGACGGAGGAAGATTAGTAATAAAATCCAGGGGACAAGTGAGTCCATGGCCTTTCGGGAACTGCCAAGGGCATCAGTTCCCAGCCGGCCGGCTATGGAGTTTTTAGAACGAACGCAGCCCCCACAACCAGAAACAAATTTTTTTATGTCAGAACTAAGAGTAGGCCACCAAAAGATCCTAGCCACTGCCCGACGTGTGGCAGATATACCAGGGTGAGCACTGAGCTTGGATTCATAGAACTCAGAGACTGGGCCCCCTTAATCTCCTGTTCCAACTCAGACGAGACCCCTGCCAACACAAACCCCAGGGTGAAGAATGGAGGAAGGTGGCTCAGGGGGAGACACCGGATGAAAACTGCGAGATAAGGCATCAGCCTTGATATTTTTGACCCCCGACGAAACGAAATAGTAAACTGAAAATGGGAAAAAAAGTGACCAACGGACCTGTCTGGGCGTTAGTCTTTTAGCAGACTCAATATAAGAAAAAATTTTTGTGGTCGGTAATCACAGTAACCGAGTGACGGGCCCCCCTCCAAAAAGTGCCTCCATTCTTCAAACGCTAACTTGACCGCAAGAAGCTCTCTATTGCCAACATCGTAATTCCTCTCAGCAGCAGAAAAATTTCCGGGAAAAAAAAAAGCACATGGCTGAGGTTGGTCAGGGCAGGACCTGGGACAACACAGCACCCACCCCCACCTCAGAGGCATCCACTTCCACAATAAATGGATTGGACGGACTGGCTGTACCAACCCGGAGCAGTCATAAAGCATTTTTTCGACTAGCAAAGGCCTCTTTTGCGAGCGAGGACCAATTTTTCACATCCGCACTTTTGCATGTTAAATCTGTGAGTGGTTTGACCACCTGCGAAAACCCCCAAAATAAATTTGCGGTAGTAATTGGCGAACCCCAAGAAGCGCTGGAACCCTTTAAGATTCTCGGGTTGTACCCAATCCACAATGGCCTGCACCTTCTTGGGGTCCATACGAAAACCCTCACAGGACACAATCAATCCCAAAAAGGATAATTCTTGAACAAAAAACACACACTTCTCCAATTTAGCAAACAGATGTTTTTCCCCCTAAGTCTTTGGAGAACATTTCGTACATGATTCATATGAGAATGACTGTCGGGGGAATATATCAGAATATCATCTAAGTAGAAAAACAACAAAACGACCAATGAGATCAGAAAAACACTACATTGATAAAATTCTGAAATATGGCGGGAGCATTGGTAAGACCAAACGGCATGACTAAATTTTCAAAAAGTCCCCCCGGACGTGAGGCACGCAGTTTTCCATTCATCCCCCTTCTTGACCCTTATCAAATTATATGCTCCCCGAAGATCCAATTTAGAGAACCATTTTGCCCCTGATAGTTGGGTTTCATAAATCAGGAATCAACGGAAGGGGATACGTATTTCGTACAAATAATCTTATTTAGTTCACAAAAGTCGAGACAGGGACGTAGACCCCCCATCTTTTTTCTTCGCAAAAAAAAAACCCCGCCGCCACAGGTGAAACTGAGGGACATTGTGTCCCTTGCGAAGACTTTCTGCAATATAATCCTTCATAGCTAAGCGCTCAGGTCCAGACAAATTAAACAGACGGGCTTTTAGGTAGTTTAGCCCCTGGACTAGCTCGATGACGCAGTCAAAGGGTCTATGTGGCGGCAACGTCTTGGCCTCGCTTTCTGAGAACACATCTTCAAAGTCTTTCAGGTACTCCGGAATACCTTCCAGCTCGACAGATGACACAGACACAGATTTAACAGGTTTAACCCAGCAGTGCAGATTCATAACATAACTTAGAATCATTAAACCCCCATTGAACAATCTCCCCCCTTTCCAGTTAATAACTGGATTATGGTGTTGTAACCAGGGCATGCCCAACACCAACCCTGCTGGTAGATTGTCCAGAACTAAACAACTTAATTTTTCCTCGTGAGCAGCGCCCACTCTGAGTGAAAACAAATCAGACAAAAGAGAATTCCCTCTTTTGTGAGGGGGGGGGAGTCAATGGCCACCACCTGATCGGAGCCTTAAGCCTAGCTGTCCCTATCTTGCAGCATGTGACCAATGAGAGTCCCAAACAGATTGATGGATTGACCCGCAGTCCACAAAGCTGTAGAGGAAAAAGAATAACCGTCCACTAACAGTTTCACATGAAACAACACCTTAGAGAACGAGGAAAAGTGTAAACCCGAGGGTCTGAGTAGTCTCCTCGCTGATACCCAAACCTAGTAATTTCCCGCCGACTGGGTTGAGGACGGGCAGACAGGACACTCTTTTTTCCAATGTCCAGCTTTACCGCAGTAGAAGCACAACTGTTCTTCCCGACGGCGTTTTCTCTCCTTTTCCATCAGAGTGATAGCGCCCACATCCATGGGCTCAGGGGACATCTCTTTTCCACTGGGGAACAATGTAGTCTCCACCTGCATCACCCCCCTGGCCCCCAACCTGCGACCTGGGTCATGGCATCCTCGAGAGAGTTAGGTGGGGGGTGTAACGCCAAGGCATCCTGCAGCCGCTCGGACAAGCTTTGCGAAATAGTCCTCGGAGGGCGGCGTCCTCCAAGAAATCTCTGCAGCCCAGCGGGGAACTCAGTACAAAACCACTCGGCCGAGTGCTTCCCCTGACAGACGCTCATCACCATGTACTCTGCCAATCGCACCGGTCAGGCTCATCGTAATGTGCCCGAGGGCCTCAAAGATGCATTCACCGACACTCTCTCAGGGGCAGTGGGAGGAAGGGAAAATGCCCATGCTTGTGGGGACCCTCTTTAAAAAAAAGAAATGAACCCCTACCCTTGCTTTTTTCCCCCGGGGGACCGTGGGCTCAAAAATAAAGAAAAGTTTTTAACCCCCTTTAAGATTTAAAATCCTTTTTGTTTCCCCGAAAAGAAGTCAGGAGTTTTTTAAAAGGTGGTTTTGGGACACCAGCGCAACATCACTCGCCATAGCCCTCAAAACCCGCAGTAAAACCCCCCGCCGCTCAGAAACCTGCCGCTGTGAGCACACAGCTCTTGCTGTTCAGAATAAACCAAAACTGACTCAGATTTTCTCTGTTCGGGCAGCGCTGAGGGATCCCTAACTCTCTGCAAAACCGTCCCCCAAAAACACCGGACAAAAAAAAAAAAAAAAAAAAATTAGTGGAGTTAAAATTCAGGGGGGATTGCAAGAGAACTCACCAGTGCAAACCCCGGGGAAAACAGTGCAGAAGAAAGTTTAGGGCCCTAGGAACAAGGGTGAGCAAGGCGGAAGGATGGTTTTAGGGCCTGAATCACCTACAGTTTGAGGGGCGGGCTTTAATCCCGGGGAAAAAGCTGAGGGGGAAAACTCCAGAAAAGGTAAATACGGGGGCAAAGTTCCCAGGGCACAGAAGAACGTAAACTGAAAAAGCCAAGGTCAAAACCAGAAGCAACATACCCAAAGGGGGACAGAACGATAGTGGGGCCGGGGAGGTAAAAACCAAAAAGACGTGAAGGTAAGAAAAGAATCCAACAAGCATATCCGAATCAACCCATCAAAAAAAAAGTATCGGCAAACCCGAAACGCCCAAAAAATAAGGGGTCAAACCCTTGCCA
>JARQOD010000004.1:252324390-252424329 GCA_033576555.1 Oophaga sylvatica | reverse complement strand
TTCAGTCTCTGCGTAATAACCACACTTAGGCCTTATAACTTTTCTGACTTTCTTTATCAATCTACCAAGATGAAGAAGGCAGGGAGTAAGGCACGTGGTCGTGGCCGTGGAGTTTCAGCAGGGAGAGGACGTGGGGATTCTGTGGCTGCTGCCGCCCTCAGTGACACAGCATCCACCAGTTTTACCCATGAGCGTTCCTTTATGCGCAGTTTGGTAGGAGATCGGCGTGCCCCCTGCTGCGGGAAGAACAAATTGAAGCCGTTGTTGGTTGGATGGCAGCCAATGCATCGACTTCAATTCCTTCCACCTCTCAGGAACACAACACTGTTGAGCAACCATCTGTCTGTTCACCGCCTGTCAAATTGCCCAGCAGTCAGAGAGTTCTGTACAGGAGCCAGCTGAGTCTCTGCTTCTGTTCTCAGAATCTGTTGGCTCGCAAACACGGGCACAGGCAAGCAGCATTCTGCAATTTGAAGAAGAGGGAGTATGCAGTGATGCGCAACAGCTGTGTCTCTCTCAATCTGAAGAGGCGGGTGAGCCAGTGCCGATGGACAGCACACCGCAGAACGCATCTCATGATGATGATGAGACTCAGGTGCCAGGTTTTGTGAAGCATGGTGCTGCCCAGACCATCCAACAGCAGCAGGTGTTGGAAGAGGGTAGTGGAGATGATGAAGTCCGAGACCCAACATGGCGTGAGCAACAGGAAGGTGGTGGGAGCAGCTCTGAGGAAGAGATTGTCCCAACGGTACAAAGAGGAGGGAGAGGTAGGCTGCAGACTCGCTTGCCTGTAGCCTCCAGTTTGGCACCTGTTGGGAGCAGTTCTCTTAGAAATGTCAAAATTGGCGCTCCCATGACTTGCACTGCGTGGTCCTTTTTTGACAGACTTGTAGATGATATTTGCTATGTTCAATGCAAGCTGTGTAAGCAAAAAGTTAAGAGGTAAAAATATCAGTAACCTGAATACCACAAATATGTGGAAACATGTACGGACAAAGCACGTAGCTGAGTTACAAAGACACACTGGAGATGTAGGCCAACCTACAGCAGCACCTACATCTTCAGGTCGTGTTGGAGCCTCTACCTCCAGCTCACACACACCTGGTTCGGCTTCCTCACAGGATCTCCATGGAAGAACCTCGGTCACTGTTGTCCATAGACAAACTGTTATTCCACCCACAGCAGCAAGTTCACAGTCATCGTCACACTCCCAGACCACAAAACAGCCATCGGTACCACAGGCATGGGATAAAAGACGGCCATACTCGGCAAACCATCCACGAGCACAGGCTCTGAATGCTGGCATTGCAAAACTCCTGTCCCTTGAAATGCTGTCATTCAGGCTGGTGGAGACTGACAGTTTCAGGAACTTTATGGCATTGGCAGTCCCACAATATAATGTGCCAAGCCGATTTTATTTCAGCAGGCAAGCCGTCCCTGCTCTGCAAAAACATGTCGAGGGAAACATTAAACATGCGCTACTAAACGCCGTCAGTAGCAGGGTCCACCTGACCACCGATGCGTGGACCAGTACCCATGGCCAGGGACGATACCTTTCCCTCACTGCCCATTGGGTCAATGTTGTGGAGCCGGGTACAGATCTTGCCAGTGGCACTGTACGTGTTCTGCCAACTCCAAGGATTGCAGGAATCCAGTCTGTACACATTGATTCCTACTCCAGTTCCTCAGAATCATCGCTGCACGAGCCGTCACGGTATACCTCCACATGGACCCGTGAATTCTTACCTGTTGCAACCGATATGAGCACAGCCGTGGCCAAACGTCAACAGGCCGTCCTGAAATTAATTTCCATGGGGAATCGAAGCCACACAGCGCAGGAGCTCTGGGATGCCATCAAGCAGGAGAGCGACGTGTGGTTTTTGTCAGCTAATCTCCAGCCAGGCTTGGTAGTGTGTGACAATGGCCGAAATCTGGTGGCAGCTCTGGGCCTTGGCAACCTCACTCACATACCATGTCTGGCACATGTGCTCAACTTGGTCTTGCAGAGTTTTTTGAGGGACTATCCGGATCTTGATGCACTGCTGCACAAGGTCCGCCTAGAGTGCGCTCACTTGCGACGTTCCAGCATGGCCAGATTGCGCATTGCAGCTCTGCAAGTCAGATTTCGCCTTCCTGAACATCGCATCATATGTGACGTACCCACCAGGTGGAATTCCACGTTACATATGTTGGAGCGGTTGTGTGAGCAGCAGCCAGCAGTAATGGAGTATCAGCTGCAACAGGCGCAATCAACTCGCAATTTGCGCCGTTCACACTTCACTACTGAGTGGGCCTCTATGAAGGACATCTGCGACGTTTTGCGTGTGTTTGATGTCTCAACGCAGATGGCGAGTGCAGATGATGCACTAGTCAGCATGACTGTCCCCTTTATCTGCCTTCTTCAGAAATCACTGAAAGCACTAAAGGAAGAGGTTTTGGAAGAGGTGGAGGATGAGGAGTCACAAATTCAATTACATTCAGGACAGTCATCGCAACTTGGTTCCTCACAAAGGGCTGGGCAGGGCTCACTTTGTGAGGAGGATGAGGAGGAGGAGTCAATGGAGGAGGAAGAAATCCCTACAGAGGGAGGTACCCAACGCTCTAGTCAGTATGTAGAGCGAGGGTGGGGTGATGCAGAGGAGGCAGAGATGACGCCTCTTCCAGAGGACAGCCTTTGTTGGCCAGTTGGGAGTCTGCAGCACATGGTTGATTTCATGCTTCAGTGCCTGAGAAACGACCGCCGCATCGCCCACATTCTCACCACGTCAGATTATTGGGTGTATACCCTCCTAGACCCTCGCTACCGGGACAACTTACAAACCCTCATCACACCGGTGAACCGGGACCATAAAATGCAGGAGTACCAAGACACACTGGTGCAATCCATACTGTTGTACATTCCAGCCGAGAGAGCTGCTGCTGCTGCTACTGCTTTACAAAGCAGCTCTGTGCGTCGAGGCAGTGTAGACACCTCTACAACAAGAGGGAGCACAAGCAGCGCCTCTGCACAGGGCAAGAGCTGTATGTTACAAATGTGGCAAAGTTTTGTGACAGCGCCAGCAAGGTCTACACCATCCGAGACGGCTCCAGTCACCAGGAAGAAACGTTTCCGTAAGATGGTGACAGACTACTTGGCTTTCCCTCTAAGTGTACTCCAGATGCCTCTTCCCCTTTCAAATTTTGGGTCTCTAAGTTGGATACATGGCCAGAGCTTAGCCAGTATGCATTGGAGGTGCTGGCTTGCCCTGCTGCCAGTGTATTATCTGAGCGCGTCTTTAGTGCTGCAGGTGGTGTAGTAACAGACCGTCGCATGCGACTATCCTCAGAGAATGTAGACCGGCTTACTTTTCTGAAAATGAACAAGGCATGGATCTCACCTGAATTTGCCTGTCCGTTTTCAGATTAAATAACTGTTTGGCAACGTTTTCCATGTCTCCTGTTATGTTCATCTTTCTACCACCTGAACTCTACTCCCTGGGCTACAACACCGCCATTTGTTGCTCGTAAGTAATTGGCAGGGGTACTGACTCCTGGCCAGCCTGGTTACAGCACGACAGCTGTTTCCTGGCAGTGTGAACGTCAGTTATCCTCCAATAAGTTGTGCTGTCGTGTTGCATTCGGGTTAGCCGACTCTATGGTGCCTGCAGTTTAGGTGATTCCTATGTGTGCTGTGGGATATGTAAATAAAGGCTGTTTCCATTGTGACAATAGGACAAGCACCACTGTAGGACTGTGTGATTCGGTAACTGCGGACGGCTTGCGTCCTGTCAACTTACATTTTCATGGGTGCGTTCTGCTACCCGTCCGGGGTCCAGTACCGTCAACTGGTTCTCCCCAGTGCCTTTGGCCTAGGTGCCTCCATCTCCGTATCCGAGTTCCACCAACGTCTGCTGGTCCTTGGTAGTGCTTTGGAGCACAGGTACCTCCTGCTTAGTAACCGTGTCACAGTAACGTCAGCTGGTACTCGGTTGTGACATTGCCTCTTTTCCTTCTGCTACCCGTCCGGGGTCCAGTACCGTCAACTGGTTCTCCCCAGTGCCTTTGGCCTAGGTGCCTCCATCTCCGTATCCGAGTTCCACCAACGTCTGCTGGTCCTTGGTAGTGCTTTGGAGCACAGGTACCTCCTGCTTAGTAACCGTGTCACAGTAACGTCAGCTGGTACTCGGTTGTGACATTGCCTCTTTTCCTTCTGCTGCCCCTCCGGGTTCCAGCACAGTCGGCTGGTCCTCGTTACTTCCATTGTCTCTTGCTCCATCTGATACCCGTCAGGGTTCCAGTAACGTCAGCTGGTTCTCGGAAATTAGACGACCATAAAGACCACCCAGAAGAAGATGACGACAACAAGGAACGACGAGCATGAAGCCAACCAGCCTGAACACCATCACAAAGAAAAAATAAAAGATTACCCAGAAGAATATCACCAACAGGACAAAGAAGGTTAAGACAAACTACAAGATACAGAACAAGAGACAGAAGAACAATAAGCAGAAGATCAAAAAGCAGAAGAACATGAAGTATAAGACCAAAATGAAGAGCAAAATATATGCTCTAAATTCTAAGCAGAAGAAGACTAAGCAGTGTATGGGGGTGAGTCCGTTCCTCCTCGTGGTGCCCCTGGAAAATGCCTGCTGCTGCAGGCTAAACTGTACACGGACAAATACTGTTGTAATTTAAATCTTTTGTGACAGCAAGAACGGAAGGATGAACAATTCATACTTTTACAGATTACAAGTACAGGAATCTCTGTCACAAATAAGAATATGATGAAGAGGAAGAAGATGAAGAATTTGAATATGAAGAAGATTAATTAGTTTAATAATAACAATATGAGTAATGTAAACAAAAACATGAATAGCAAGAAGTTTAAGAAGAAGATTAAGAAGGTGAAGATGAAGAATAATTTGATGAGAAAGATGATGCTGCTGAAGATTATGAAGGAGAAAGTGTGGCACTGGCAAAAGTTAAAAAGGTGAAGAGCATGGAAGTTGTGAAACATACATATTTGCCAAAATAGAAAAAAGGTTAACAACATTGTCAATTTGTTAGTCAATCCAAACGTATTTCCAAAAAAAATATATTAATGCTATTCCAATGCATTGGGTTAAACATGTATGCCTTTATTGTCTCCTCTATTTCTACAGAAAATATACGTCACTCCCCAATATATAGAGGTGCCTCGATCAAAGGGTTACCAGACCCTGTAAACTACGCAAATCAATAAATCTGGCACTCAAGGATTGATGTTTAACCATTAGCAAGTATTTATTAACATCCACAGTAACGTTTCGGTCGACAAACTCCGACCTTCATCAGACTGAAAAATATATCAAACACAAAATTACAAAAGCGCACAGAATCATAACATAATAACACACTTAGCAAACATTTACAAAATCCACAATAAAAGGAATCTCACCTAGCTGTGAGTTTGAAGAAATTCATACAGTATATCAAGACCATACAGTGTACGGTCTTGATATACTGTATGAACTTCTTCAAACTCACAGCTAGGTGAGATTCCTTTTATTGTGGATTTTGTAAATGTTTGCTAAGTGTGTTATTATGTTATTATGATTCTGTGCGCTTTTGTAATTTTGTGTTTGATATATTTTTCAGTCTGATGAAGGTCGGAGTTTGTCGACCGAAACTTTATTGTCTCCTCAACCTCCCCCAATACATTCTACATTAGTCTTTGTTGTTTTCCTTCATGTACAATTAACCAACAAGGCAAGAATGGTTTTTTTTTATGTCGATATTTGGTTCCCATAGACTTACATGGGACTTCCGGTATCGGAATCGGATATCGACGATATTTAGTGATATCGGCGATACCATTCCGATCCGATATTTTTAGATATCGAGCAGTATCGCTCAACACTAGTTGCCATTCAAAAGACTAATGCTAAAAAATCTCCAGAATCTTTTACAAAGGAGGAATCTCAAGCAGCTTTAAACACCAGTCTAGATACTGAGATAAAGGTTCAGTAACCGAATTCTTCCCAGAGATGATAGGACGTCCTGGGGGTTTCGACATTGATTTGTGGATTTTGGGGATGCTATACCAGTGGGGGATCCCTGGATGGATAGGAAACCGTTTCTCACCTTCCTTTTTTGTTAAAACCCCATTCTCAACATTTTTACGTAAAAAGAACCTTAATTTGTCTTTAAATTTAGGGATGGGATTATGATCCAGTCGTAAATATATATCAGCATTACTTAGTTGAGATAATCCTTTTTAAATAATCTTTATCTAGCAAAACTATGTTGCCCCCTTTATCTGTTTTACGAAAAACTATATCATCCCATTGCTGCATTTCTTTCAGCGCACGGGATTGAATCCTAATGTTAATACAGATTCCATCTTACTTTCTTCGGAAGGATTAAATCTAGTTATATGCCCCCCATTCCATCGGGAAATTCAATTGATCTTTTTCATGATCTAGTGGTTAAAGATGAGGAAGCACTACTTTATCAAGCTCCAAATAAAAATTTGTCTGAAATTCAATCCCAGCGGTACAGAGAAGCATCACGCAGGGAGGGGGCTCCCTGCATGCTTCCCTGAGACCCTCCGAACAGCGCGATGTATCGTGCTGTTCCGAGGGACCCTCCTCCCTGCAGGACCCCGGATCCAAAATGGACGCGGGGTCCTGCAGGGAGGCGGCTTCCTCAGTGCCTGCTGAGAGCAGGCGCTGAGAAAGTCTGCAGCAGTGCCAGTGAGATCGCTGGTCTGACAGAGTGCTGTGCACACTGTCAAACCAGTGATCTGATGTTATACAGTGATGTCCCACCCTGGGACAAAGTAAAAATGTAAAAGAAATAAAAATAAACGTGTAAAAAAAATTCCTAAAGAAAAAAAATATATACCCCAATAAATTCATTTCTTTAATGTAAAAAAAAAAAACAATAAAAGTACACATTTAGTATCGCCGAGTCCGTAACGACCCTCCCTATAAAACTATCCCACTAGTTAACCCCTTTAGTGAACCCCTTTAAAAAAAGGAAAAAAAATGCTTTATCATTATAGCGCCGAACAAAAAGTGGAATAACACGCGATCAAAAAGACAGATATAAATAAACATGATACCGCTGAAAACGTCATCTTGTCCTCAAAAAACAAGCCACCATACAGCATCATCAGCGAAAAAATAAAAGTTATAGCTCGCAGAATAAAGCGATGCAAAAAGTTTTGTTATATATAATTGTTTTTATTGTATAAAAGCGCCAAAACAAAAAAATGATATAAATAAGGTATCGCCGTAAGCGTACTGACCCAAAAAATAAAACTGCTTTATCGATTTTATCACACGCGGAACGGTATAAACGCCCCCCCAAAGAAATTCATGAATTGCTAGTTTTTGTTCATTCTGCCTCCCAAAAATCGTAATAAAAAGCGATCAAAAAAGTCACGTACCCAAAAATGGTACCAATAAAAACGTCAACTCATCCCGCAAAAAATAAGACCTCACATGACTGGGCCAAAATATGGAAAAATTATAGCTCTCAAAATGTGATGATGCAAAATCTATTTTTGGCAAAAAAAGCATCTTTTAGCGTGTGACAGCTGCCAAACATAAAACCCCCTGTAAATAGTAAATCAAACCCCCCTTTATCACCCCATTAGTTAGGGAAAAATAATAAAATTAAAAAAATGTATTTGTTTCCATTTTCCCATTTGGGTTGGGGCTAAAGTTAGGGTTGGAGTTGGGGCTAAAGTTAGGGTTGGGATTAGGGTTATTTGTGTGTTAGGGTTAGGTTTGTGGTTAGGGTTATGTTTAGAGTTGGGACTAGGGTTAAGGGTGTGTTGGGGTTAGGGTCGGAGTTAGAATTGGGGGGTTTCCACTGTTTAGGCACATCAGGGACTCTCCAAACGTGATATGGCATCTGATCTCAATTCCAGACAATTCTGCGTTGAAAAAGTCAAACAGTGCTCCTTCCCTTCTGAGCTCTGCTGTGCGCCCAAACAGTATTTTACCCTCACATATGGGGTATCCGCGTACTCAGGACAAATTGCACAATAACTCTTGGGGTCCAATTTCTTCTGTTACCCTTGGGAAAATAAAAAATTGGGGGCGAAAATATCTTTTTTGTGGAAAAAAAAATGTGAATTTTTATTTTTATGGCTCTACATTATAAACTTGTGTGAAGCACTTGGGGGTTCAAAGTTCTCACCGCACATCTAGATAAGTTTCTTGGGGGGTCTAGTTTCCAAAATGGGGTCACTTGTGGGGATTTGCACTGTTTAGGCACATCAGGGGCTCTCCAAACAGACATGACGCCCGCAGACTATTCCATCAAAGTCTGCAATGCAAAACGTCACTACTTCCCTTCCGAGCCCCGACGTGTGCCCATACAGTAGTTTTCTCCCACATATGGGGTATCGGCATACTCAGGACAAATTGAAAAACAACTTTTGGGGTCCAATTTCTCCTGTTACCCTTGGGAAAATAAAAAACGGGTCTAAAAGATCATGTTTGTGGAAAAAATATGATTTTTGTATTTTCACACACGGGCGTTATAAGCTTCTATGAAGCACTTGGGGTTTCAAAGTGCTCACCACATATCTAAATAAGTTCATTTGGGAGTCTTGTCTCCAAAATGGGGTCACTTGTGGGGGGTTTCCACTGTTTAGGCACATCAGGGGCTCTCCAAACGCAAAATGGCATCCAGCCAATTCTGTGCTGAAAAAGTCAAACAGCGCTCCTTCCCTTCCGAGCTCTGCCATGCACCCAAACAGTGGTTTACCCCCACATATTGGGTATCGGCATACTAAGAACATTGCACAATAACAAGGTATTGTTACCCTTCGGAAAATAAAAATTGGAGTGAAAAGATCATTTTTGTGGAAATTTTTTTTTTTATTTTACGGCTCTACGTTATAAATATGTATGAAGCACTCTGGGGTTCAAAGTGCTCACCACAGGTCTAGATAAGTTCCTTATGGGGTCTAGTTTCTAAAATGGGGTCACTTGTGGGGGGTTTCCACTGTTTAGGCACATCAGGGCCTATCGAAATGCGACATGGCGTCTAATCTCAATTCCAGCCAATTTTGGTTTGAAAAAGTCAAATGGCTCTCCTTCCCTTCCGCACTCTACTGTGTACCCAAACAGTGGTTACCCCCCACATATGGGGTATCAGCGTACTTAGAGCAAATTGGACAACAACTTTAGCTGTCCAATTTTGTGGGAAAAAAATAGGATTTTTTATTTTCATGCCCAGGCATTATAAACTTGTGTGAAGCACTTGGGGGTTTAAAGTGCTCCCCACAGATATAGATAAGTTCCTTAGGGGGTCTAGTTTCCAAAATGTGGTCCCTTGTGGGGGGTTTCAACTGTTTAGGCACATCAGGGGCTCTGCAAACAACATGAAACCCATCAAACTCTGCATTCCAAAACGTCATTACTTCCTTTCCGAGCCCTGCCGTGCACCCAAACAGTTTCCCCCCCCACATATGGGGTATCAGCGTACTCAGGACAAATTGGACAACTTTTGGGGTCCAATTTTCTTGAGAAAAATCAAAAATTGGGAACTAAAAAATCATTTTTGTGGATTTTTTTTTTCACACCCAGGCATTATAAACTTTAGTGAAACACTTGGGGGTTAAAAGTGCTCACAACAGATCTAGATTAGTTTCTTAGGGGGTCTAGTTTCCAAAATGGTGTCACCTGTGGGGGGTTTCCACTGTTTAGGCACATCAGAGGTTCTCCAAACGCGACATGGCATCCAATCTCAATTTCAGCCAATTTTGGTTTGAAAAAGTCAAACGGCGCTCCTTCCCTTCCGAGCCCTGCCGTGGGCCCAGACAGTGGTTTTCCCCCACATATGGGGTATCGGCGTACTCAGGAGAAATTGCACAACAACTTTATTTGTCCATTTTCTCCTTTTACTCATGTTAAAATAAAAAAAATTGTTTGTAAAAGATTATTTTTGTGACTAAAAAGTTAAATGTTCATTTTTTCCTTCCATGTTGTTTCAGCTCCTGTGAAGCACCTGAAGGGTTAATAAACTTCTTGAATGTGGTTTTCAGTACCTTGAGGGGTGCAGTTTTTAGAATGGTGTCACTTTTGGGTATTTTCTGCCATATAGACCCCTCAAAGTGACTTCAAATGTGAGGTGGTCCCTAAAAAAAATGGTTTTGTACATTTTGTTGTAAAAATGAGAAATCGCTGGTCAACTTTTAACCCTTATAACTTCCTAACAAAAAAAAAATTGTTTACAGAATTGTGCTGATGTAAAGTAGACATGTTGGAAATGTTATTTAGCAACTATTTTGTGTGACATATTTCTAAATTTTTGCCATATTTCCATTTTTTTCATAAACGCAAGTAATATCAAAGAAATTTTACCACTGTCATGAAGTACAATATGTCACAAGAAAACAATCTCAGAATCGCGAAGATCCGTTGAAGCGTTCCAGAGTTATAGCCTCATAAAGTGACAGTGGTAAGAATTGTAAAAATTGGCCCGGTCATTAACGTGCAAACCACCCTTGGGGGTTAAGGGGTTAATAAAACATGAAATACTATTCTAATAACATTAGCACTCTGAATAATGAATATACTAGGGAAGCTGGCATCTATGTAATGTTTTATCACTGATGGATTCTTTTAAGATAATATTTTATTGGTATTAGCCAGTATATTACTACAGTGACAAGACTGTATCTGAAATGTGTCTATAATGTCAGCATGTCTTTTGCAGATGATAATATCACTGCCCCCGCTGACATGTTTCACTGCATCAATGGCATTATCAAAGATCTGAAGGGCTATGGCTTTTATTAACCTCGCCATTAAATTCTGCTTCCTGGATCGCGACAGCTGATCGGCGCCGCAGCTACATGTGTCACGTCTGTGTCAGTCACAGCACATGCAACGAGAGTCAACCGACAAAAAGATGACACCCCAGTCAGCGAGCTTGCGCCAAGACGTTTTTTTCTGCGGAATTAGCCTGCTAGGCGTACACGTAGACCAAGAGACTAGACAAAAAATATGGAACAATGATTACGTTGACATATGGTCGTTATTGTCAGCCGACCCACAGACCGTAGATAAGGAAAGGCGGACAAGCGAACGGTTATACGATAGAAATAGAGCAAAAATAGCACAAACAATGAATGACTGGCTACAGGCGTTCGCAGTCATAGGCTATATTATGGGCCAAAAGCATCCGGAATGGGCTTGATTCTTATTTAATTTATTATATATTATATTATTATATATATATATATATATATATCAAGACCTGATATTTCTCGATCGCCACGACAGCATCCACCGAGAGGGAATCTGCCCACCATCAGGACAGGAACCCACAGATTAAAAGGGGGGTCTCCTTGCCTCAGTTGGGTTCCTGTCCAGATGGGAACCGGCAGCAAGCTTACCCGGGTCCAGCAGCCTCTGTGCTGTGTCCGTAGAGAATGGCAGAGCCTGGGACCCCGGAAGCAGCATCGGGGGTGTTCTGCATGTATACCCCTCCTTAGCTGGGCTGGATGTCATGAACCCAGGGTCCGGGTGAGGCCGCCCTGGGTCGCGAGGGCGTAGCTCCCTGCGGCCATCCGGAAGAGCTGGCCAGTGCTGCATGTGAGTATTCCCGGCGGCAGCAGGTGGAGGCAATGAAGCACCAGTGAGACCGGGGAGGCGTGTCACAGAAGGCAGGACCGGGCCTTATGCCAGCGCTATGCAGCAGGAAGTGTGCTGCAAAGATGTCTTCTGTGGACGTGGAGGAGCACTTACCACCACTAGTGGTGGTATCGCCGGAACAGTGCAAAAAAGGCAAGAGCCGCTCCAGAGGGAGCGGAACCACTGAGAGCCGAAGTGGACAGGGGTGTCTATCATCTAGGGCCCCTACATCGCACATTGGATCCCCGCCTCTTGAACCGGTACCCTATTGAGACACCGCTTCAATGGTGAGTGCATGTATGATCACCTGGTAGCTGAATCCCCCCTTCTGTGCTCTGTGTTCCCAGGTTAAAAAATTGGCAAAAACTAAGCACAGGCAGTGTGCCTTATGCACAGTACCCCTGCCCGACAGTTATGTTAAGAGACTGTCGTGCGTATGCCAGACCCTGGAAGAAGAGGCCCCTGTACGTGCATCGGATCGGAGCCCTTAGGGGAGTAGACCCTTGAGAAAGCCCACGCGAAACGTGCGTCGGGGCTGCACAATCTGACTGTTTCCTGGACATATTTGAGTGAGACTCATTCATGTATACTTGGTATTGCTGCAGCTTAACTCTTGTATGCTGATGTCATTAGTGGCATGCTGTATATATGATAGTGCAATTGCCTAGTATCTGGATACTTTCACATATATGTATTATGCTGTATGGTTTAATGTAATATACATCTTCTGAGTCTATGACTCCCGGTCCAAATATTGGTTAACAGGTCGGATTTTTTTAATGTTTTGTGACCTTCTTTTTGCATATAATCCTTTTTCTTTTTGCATATAATCTGTCTTTGGAGTATGCCCTTGTGCTTTTATTAGCATTAGTCTGTTATTTTTTAACTCTGGTGTTTTTTATAAACCGTAAAAGAAAGGCTAGCATTGTCGAAGCTAGCTCAGAGTCTGGTCCGTCAATAGGGAAACAGCAGTTTGAATCCACAGAATCCCGCTCCACTTCATCATCTTTGGACGAGGAGGGAAGGCCTTGCTTCCCAGTTGATCATATGGACACTCTGGTGAGGTCAGTACGAGCCACCATGGGAGTCACAGACAATAGGGAACCTAGGTCCACTCAGGAACTGATGTTTGCAGACTTGGGTCAGAGGAGTCGTAAGTCCTTCCCAGTGAATGACTCAGTGAGGCTGGTTTCACATTAGCGTTGCACTGACCTGCGTTGGTCAGCGCACGGCCGCCGCTAAGCTCTGCCCCGGCCGCACCTCCTGATAGCTCCGCCTATGGACGCATGACGCTGCATGTGACCTGCGCACCCTATCTTTAGCATTGGGTGCGCAGGTATGCGTTTGCCGGCGCTTGCGTCCTTTTGACAGTGCACCGACCTGTGCCCAACGCACCGTGTTGCATTTTGGTGCGCTCGGCGCACCGTCAAAAGGATGCATGCGCCGGCAGACGCATATCTGTGCATGGCCTGCGTACCCAATGCTAAAGATAGGGTACGCAGGCCGCATGCAGCGTCATGCACCCATAGGTGGAACTATCGGGAGGAGGCGCGGCCGGGCGCGGAGCTTAGCGGCAGCTGTGCGCTGACCGACGCAGGTCAGTGCAACGCTAGTGTGAAACTAGCCTGAAAAACTTTATAAAGAGGGAATGGTATAGGCAGGATAACGGGGGATTCCTGCCATCTGCCTCAAAACGGAGATACCCATTTGAAGACTACGTACTGGCAGAGTGGGTTAAACTCCCCAAAGTGGATGCGGCTGTAGCTTCCTCATCAAAGAGGTCAGCGCTACCCCTAGAGGATGGAGGTCATCTGAAAGATCCGTCTGATAGAAAAGCAGACATGCTCCTAAAGAGAGTATGGGAGTCATCGGCTGGGGCATTTAAACCAGTAATTGCTAGTACCTGTGCTGCCAGATCCATGTTAGTCTGGCTGGACCAGCTGGAGGATCAGATACGGGCTGGGATGCCTAGAGACAGGTTGCTGGACTCCTCACAAATCCGTGGAGGAGTGGCTTACCTGGCAGATGCATCAGTTGATTCACTACGGTTAGCCGCCAGATCTGCTGGCCTGTCAAATGCTGTCCACCGGGCGCTCAGGTTAAAAGGTTGGAAGGGGGACACCCATGCTAAAGCAAAACTGTGCCATACCATGCCGGGGTGAGTACCTGTTTGGCCCCGTGCTTGATGAAATCCTCACAAAGGCATGTGACAGAAGAAAGGGTTCCCTAAATTGTTTACCCCTACTTTTAGGAACACCATTAGGAAGCTGTCATCATTCCAGAGGAGGTATGGAGACCGAGACTGGAAGCTGGAGGAACCGAAGCGTAAGGGTGCTTACTTCAGTTCAGCCGCGTCTTCTAAGCGTAGGCGCAACTATCGCTAGCCCTGATCTTCCGGTGGGCAGTAGATTAGCATATTTTTATAATCAATGGGTCCATATAACATCCAGCTCCTGGATCCTCAGTATAATATCATCCGGGCTGAGATTACAGTTTGAGTATCCCTCCAGACTCCTTTCAATTAACAACTTCGAGAAACTCCCCCAACCAGCAGCGGGCCAGGGAAATAGAGATTCTGCAATTGAGGAGAAACGGGTCCTGGTGGAGGTCCCTAGAAACCAGGAAGGGAAGGGGTTTTATTCCCTCTATTCCTGATTTCCAAACAGGATGGTTCTTTCAGAACCATTATAAATTTACGGAAACTAAATACGTTCCTGCAGTATCATACCTTCAAAATGGAATCCATCAAGTCTGCAACGAAACTTCTATTTTCCAGGTGTTTCACGACAGTCCTGGATCTAAAAGATGCCTATTACCATCTACCAATAGACCGAGACAACCATCAATACCTCAGAGTGGCAGTTCGACTTGGCATTCAGGTTAGACATTTTCAATTTACCGCCATGCCATTTGGTCTCTCCATGGCACCATGGGTGTTTAAGTAATTGCAGAAGTGATGGCCCCCTGAGAGAACAGGATACCTTGGTTATACCATACCTAGATGATTTCCTGATAGTGGGGGGGTCGGCCGTCCAGTGTAGTACTCAGCTGAACCATATAATATCATCCCTGCAGGATCTTTGTTGGCTAGTCAATCTGAAGAAGTCAAGGCTGGTTCTCTCTATTTGGCAAAAATTCCTCGGCATCCTCCTGGACTCAGTAGCTCAGCATTGTTTTCTCCCGGAGGACAAGAAATTAGGCCAGGGGGAATGGTACCTAGACCGACAAGTTTTCAGGCGGATCGTACACTTACAGGGCCTCATTGGTCATAGACCTTTTTGCCACAAGAAGCAACAGAGGTCAGGAGGTTTGTGTCACTGCGGGCATCAGACCAGTCAGAGATAAGTGGACTCCCTTCAGGTTTGGTAAGTTTATACTCTGGCCTACGCGTTTTCCCATTCTGGCCCAGGAGACCTTGGTTTTCCTGGCTGAAGGCGATGTCCGTCTCCGACCCTTGGGTACTACCAACGAGCCTGGGGCTTCTCTCTTGGGGCCCATTCCATCATTCACAGATGGAGAGTCTCAACTTGATGGCGTGGAACTTGAGAGGGAGCTGCTGAGGCGTAGGGGGTTTTCAGAAGGCCTAGTCACCACTTTGCTAGGGAGTAGAAAGGAGGTTACCACAAACATTTATTGTAAAACCTGGAAAAAGTTTTTGTTTCACTCAGCACCCCTGTCGCACCAAGTTCCAATATCGGCGATTCTAGAATTCCTGCAGAGTGGCTGAGAATTGGGGTTATCTGTCAATACCCTTAGAATACAGGTGTTGGGGTTGGGGGCGCTGTATAACTATAATGTAGAAGGGGTCAGGTAGGTTGCTAGATTCATAAAGGCCTGTGAGCGCAGTAACCTGGTGCGTGTTGCTAGATTACCTCCATGGGACGTAAACCTAATGCTAGATGCATTGATGGGTCCCTCCTTCGTCCTCGGTTATGGTCCTGACCCTTAAAACAGCTTTGTTAGTAGCCTTAACTTCCGCAAGAAGGATCAGTGACATTCAGGCATTGTCAGTGGATGCTCATTTCTTGATGGTCTATCAGGATAAGATAATGCTTAAACTGGACCCAGCCTATTTACCAAAAGTTGCTTCTAAAGGGTATGCCACACTAAGCGAGATTGCAAACGAGATCGCTAACGAGATCGCAATTACATCACCATTTATGATGCAGTTAGCGATCTCGTTAGCGACTTAACTGTGTGTGACGTAGCAGCGATGTGGCCCCTGCTGAGATGTCGCTGATCGTTTGTAAACGTTCTGAGCTGTTTTTTGGTCGTTGGTGTCCCGCTGGTGAGCCTGAATCGCTGAGTGTGACACCCTTTATGAACGACTTCACCAGCATCACAGGTGGGACTAGATTTTCCCAACGACCGCAGAGGTCGTTATACAGATCGCTGATGAGATGTGTTTGGAATCACAGATCGCTGATAAGATGTTTTTGGAATCTCACAGCTAAGTCGCTAACGAGATCGCTACTGCGTCATAAATGGTGACGCAATAGCGATCTCGCTTAGTGTGGCATACCCTTAAGTTTCATAGGAGCCAAGAGATCTATTTGCCTTCATTCTTTGATAACCCGGCTACAGCAGAGGAGCAAAGTTTCCATACTCTAGATGTTAAAAGAACAGTATTAGAGTACTTAGAAAGGACTCAGGCTTGGAGGCAGAGTAGGGCGCTGTTTGTTTCCTTTCAGGGTCGAAGAAGGGGGTTAAGTGTCACAAAGAACACCATCACCCGGTGGATAAAGGTACTGCCACACTACACGATCCCTCTAACGATCTCGTTAGCGTCGCATACTAATGAGATCGCTAGCGGGATCGTTTTAATATCGCTAGTAGTGGCCTAATTTAGCGATGTCGTTAAGGACGCTATCGCGGTTAGCGATCTCCTTAACGACTTTAGCGGTACAAAATACCGCTAAATCGCTAAAAAAAAGGTGCCACACTCAGCGATATATACTTACCAGCGGGACGCCGGCGATAAAAATAGGGTCCCGAACGATCGCTGAGATGAACGAGATCACAGCAGGATCTCAGCAGGGGCCACGTCGTCGCTAGATGCCACACATAACAACGTCACTAACGAGATCGCTAAATAGTGACTTTTTTAGCGATCTTGTTAGCGACGTTGTTTAGTGTGGCATACCCTTAAGAGATGAGATCTGCCTAGCATATTCGACCAAAGGAGAATCTCCACCAGAGGAAGTGAGAGCTCAATCGGCACGGGCCATGGCATCATCCTGGGCTGAAAAGGAGGACGTTTCCATTGACTGACTTAATTCCTAAGGTGGCAATGTGGTCGTCACCTTCCACCTTTTATAGACACTACCGTCTTGATCTTTCATCCACCTCCAGTTTAAACTTCGGACCATCAGTACTTAGTGCTTTGGTCCCTCCCAGGTGATAGTCTCTGAAAGTCTCTCGGTGGCGTGACGATAGGAAAACCGGTTATTACGTACCAGTAATAAGATTTTACGGAGTCCATGACAGCACCTGTACATTCCCCCCGCATTTATTCACTGGATTTCCTGCACTCTGAGGGAAAGTGTGTTGTTAAAGTTTTCACTCTATAGAGGTGACGGTATTTTGTAGTATAAATGAGATAATTATTATGTACTAATCTGATGGGCGGTTCCTCTCATACTCTGAAACGCAACTGAGGAGGCGAGGGGACCACTCCCTTTTTTAATCTGTAGGTTCCTGTCCTGATGGTGGGCAGATCCCCTCTCTCGGTGGGTGCTGTCGTGGACTCCGTAAAATCCTATTACCAGTACGTAATAACCGGTATAATTCGTATAAATCCCACGGCAGTCCCGCCTGGCGGAGGTATGACGAGGAGTTCCGCAGGCAGTTGGCCATGCAGCCCGATCTAGACTAGGGAGTTAAAGCGACAGATGTGTGATTACGACTGATGCTGTCACAGAAGCAGGCCCCCTTTTCATCTACGACCACTAACTACTCCACAGCCGCAGGTCAACAATCAGTGGTCGTACGAAAACCCGGGGCCTGCTGACTATTTAACGAAGGAAACTGCCGTTTCCACACTTTATGCAGATATAGACACGACTGCTCAACTTGCGGGGAGGACACACCAAGCATCAAGGTGCATTCATCAGGCAAACAGAGCGCCTACGAGGCAAAATCCCGGTGAGCGTAACCGCGATATGCCCCTGGCTAAACTTCTACCCCAATAAAGAAGCGGCATGGCAATTACACTCCGGCTTTACACGCATTTTTTTATCCCCTTCAATTTCAGTAGTACACCAACCCTGGCCAATAACCTAAAATCCGCTCGTGAATTCCCCGTAATTTTGCACCAAAAAATTGAAAAGGAGGTTGAACTGGGTAAAATGGTGGGCCCCTTTCAATCGTTGCCGATTCAAAATATTAGAATCTCGCCGTTAGGCATTATTCCAAAAAAGGAATCTGGAAAATAGCGTCTAATCCATCATCTGTCACACCCAAAAGGTGAATCGGTTAACGACGCTATCCCCATAGGAAGCTTTCGTGACATACGCGTCTTTTGACAAGGCAGTAGAATTAGTCCGCACAGCTGGGCCTGGCGCACTATTATCAAAACCAGACATAGAGTCGGCATTCCACCTATTACCCATGCACCCTGACTGCTTCCACTTGTTAGGTTGCAAGGTGGGCCAGCACTATTATTTTGATATGTGCTTGCCGATGGGATGTGCCATTTCATGTCACTATTTCAAGCTATTCAGTACTTTCCTTGACTGGTAATCCGTGATGAAGCAGGCAGCAATTCTCTGATTCACTACCTCAAAGATTTTTTGGTCATCAGCCCCAAAAATTCAAAGTTCTGCTCCTTCCTCCTCGAAAAATTTAAATTTATATCACGGTATTTCGGCGTACCGCTATCACCAGAAAAAAAAGCAGACTATGCAATGTATTGCCTTTCCTTGGCATCGAAATAGACACTAATTCAATGGTTTTTCGCTTACCAGCAGAGAAAATACAGAAATACAGCATATCTGTTAGGCGCCGGGATTCTCTTGCTGAGCGGGGTGGATCTCGGGCGCTGTCTTGCTCTGCGGTCCTCCATTTCGGGTCCTGCCGCTGCGGGTCCTGCTCAGCGTGGACGTCTGTCCCAGTGTCTTGCCTGGATCCGTGGTGTACCTTTGGTTACTGCTGGCTCTCCAGCCAAGTCTATGGTCACCAGTGTGTCACGAATAGACCACCACACACGGTCTGGGGTTGTGCCTGCAAGGGTTAATCTACCTCCTCTCGCTCAGTCCAGCATTCAACCTCTGTCCTATGGGAGCATAAATCACACCCCGACACAGACCACACACCCCGCTTCATACACGCTGCCACCACTCACCGAATACACGGGCGATGAGTCCCGGAAATATTACTACTATGTGCCAATCACCAGGAGCACACACTTCTAAAGCTATGGATTCTTTAGAGCAACAAGGTTCAGTGCTTACAATAAAAGGGATATAAAAATGGAAATAACAAGGGACATACAAATATGCAAAACAGTATAAAATAACAGGGAGAAAAACTTACAGAAATATCGATCTTTGCATTCTGGTACTCTGTTCCCGAGGGAGGGGGGAATATGAGATGATCACACCAGCTTGGCTGCCCCCATATGTGACACGGTTCTTTTGTGTGGAAGTCCAATTTATAGATATGACTTGGGAATCCGATTTCTAGACCAGCCTCTCATAATATTCTAATTGATGGTTTGTGAGTGGACCATGCTATGCTACCAATGAATACATTATTTTCTCTCTGAACATCTGGTGCAAACTTTCCCATAGATAGCATTGACATCTAACTTCAGAGCTGCTATATCACCAGAGCAGCTGACATCCGACCATCAACGAGAAGACGCCACATCACAGACATGCTCAGTTAGGTGACTACTGGACTTAGAGTCCAGGATGTGAGGCTGAACCTGTATAACACTGTGTAGTGAAATATGCATATGTATTGTAGTGAAATATGTATATGTATGCTTATATATGACCAACAGAAAGTGATGTTTGTCTTAGGCTGCAGCTCTCCACACAGGTCATGACCTCATGTTAGCCTGACTGGCAGTCTCCTAGTCTCCAATCTCTCCAGGGTGCCGTCCTGAGAGCACATAGAATTTGAGCATTTCACACCTTCTCATTGATGGTCGGATGTCAGCTGCTCTGGTGATATAGCAGCTCTGGATTGGTCCACGGGCAAGGTCCTGTCCGACTGGACATGTATCTAGTGTATAAAAGGCTCTCAGAGGCTCTAGTATCACTTATGTTTTGGGTGTGTGTTTGGAGGGTTACTCTACCTTTGTGTCTGCATGTGTGCGTATTTCTGTCTGTGCTAAGACTGCACACTTTGGAAGGCAGGCACTACTCGTGTGCGGTTTCGTTCCTTTGGCTCAGCATCTGAGTTCCTGATCGGCTACATGTGTAGGGTGTCGGCTAGGCACTAATTCCGTCGCATCAGGATTGGGTAACTACTGCTTGTCTTTGCTTCTGTTTCGTTCAGGTGTGGAGTTAGCGCAGTCCAGTTACAGTGCAAGCACTATTTTTATGCAGTTTCATTCCCTTGGCTCAGCGCTTGGGTACCTAGTCTGGTAAATGCAAAGAGTGTCAGTTAGGCACTAATTCCGTAGAATAAAAGACTAGGCTAAGTACTACTCAGCTTTCTCTCAGTCTGCACGTGTGTGTGTGTGTTGTTTCTCCTTAGCTTGGAGCTAGTTAGGGTTTTGCTTGCCGCTTAGCTTCCAGCATCTGAATCCAGTCATGAGCGGTTAGCACAGCTGAGTTACAGAGCAAGTCCAACCACAGAGCCTTTATGCTCCCCTATGAGTTCTACAGGGTCATGTTGTAGCTAACTAGCGTCAGTTTAGCGTTTTCTTTGACTCAGCATCTGTTTCGGCCACGTGTGCGATTGGCACGGGTCAATTACAGAGCGAGCTCAACCCTTAGCTTCTCTCTGTGAAGTTAACAGAGCTGTGTGTTGTGTGTTCTGCTCACACTGTGTGAATTTAACACAGTCGTGTCTAGGTTTATGCTTGCCGTGTGTTCTGCCATTGCTCTATAGCAGCAGTTTTACATCTCTGGACGGTGGACCCCAGGTTGCGATTGCACTTTATTACACATTCTTATTTGGTGCAATCCGCCAATCCTAACAATTTGTTGGAGGGTTTCTGTGAAGTTAAAGTCACCCTCCAACAGCTGCAGTCCTTGCTGGGTCTGCTGACATTCGCCAACCGCGTAATGCCAGTCGGCAGAGCATTCTCTCACCGATTGTCGTTGGCAACAAAGAGCATTTCCCAGCCTGGCCATAGATTTAGGCTTACTCGCTCCTTGAAGGAAGACTTACTAGTCTGGAAAACATTCCTTTAATCCTATAATGGCCATACCTGTGTCATGGCAAAAGAGATGTCAAGCAAGGACCTAGGGCTCGTGGTAGGAGTAAGTATCAAATAGGGTTTTGCAGCTATCTGTAAAAACCAGTGGCGCAAAGGCAACTGCTCGAAGCTATGGTCTACATCAAGCTGAGGGCGCGATCCAGCCATGTTAGAAATTTTTGCAATAGTATTGTCAGTGGAGCTATGGGGTACACAGTTGAGAAACACGAACAGTCGATTTCAAACTAAAAATCCTGGAATGTCAAAGAGCTTAAACCATATGTCGTCTGCATCCCTACCCTTACTCACTCTCTTATGCCAGCTAGCACTACTATGCCTGAAACACAACATCTGGTGTCGAGCCAGATTAGTGACAGATGTAGACAATAATCTCATTAACTCACTGTCATCTTCCGATTGGCAAACCTTCAGAGACCTTCTCCCCAATGCGCAACCATCGGGTATCCTGTGTCCTTCATCCGTATGGGACACTGGCCAATCACTAATGTCATTAATCCGTGCCTCCAGCTACCTGGCAGGTCTATGGTAAGGCGTGGGAGGAGTGGTGCTCGCTAAGAAAAGTGCGACCGAGTGAGATGCAAAGTGTCTACGGAATGTTTGATTCAGCACAAAGAAAGAGGGGCGTCGGGTACATCGGCACAACGGCATTTATCGGGTATAGCCTTTTTCTTTCAACTAATGGGGTGGGTGGACGTAACAAAGTTCTTTTTCATCAAACAAGCCATTAAAGGCTGGAAAAGGCTTGCTTCAATCGAGTCAGGAATATAGTCGCCCCCATTTCACTTAGATTACTGCATGACATTATTTCAATATACCCATTAGTATGCAAGTCGCAATACGGGTCGATCCTCCTATCAACAGCATTCGCTATCACTTTTCGGAGCGCTGTGTATTAGCGAGTTGTTGCCACGGTCAAAAACGGCAATGGATGGCGGTTTAATCAACAAGGTCATATGCAGCGGCGCTCTGCGCAATCGCGTGCGAAAATCCAAGTGGGATCCCACCGGTAGTGGCACGTGGGTCCTGGTTAAATCATCAGAAGGCCCAGTATGCCTACTAAAAATAGTCAAACACTACACAGTAATAAGACATGCAAGCAGATTTTTTATGAATTTTAGGCAATTTTCATGTAGTGCGTAGCAAAAACCGGAGCTAATCCAAAGGAATAAGGGAAGCATTTTTTCCGAATCGGAGCAGCCACTGAAGCAGCTAGGGCAGGAGTATCAGAGGCTGAAGTGCAGAAAATGGGTCATTGGAAATCTGCATGCTTCGCCAGATATAGAAGACCTGATTTGCTGAAGTAACACATTTTGTCGCTTACAGGCGTCTGTAAGTCCGCAGTTTGGGTATTAGGACATTCATATGTCTACTGGGCGACAAAAAGGGCCGGGCTTCAGCCGCGAGGAAAAAATCTAGGCTTCCCGGGACTAGAGGTAAACTGGAGAGGTATCAGAGGGCTCCAATGGCAACAGATTTTCTCGGAGTTAGTCAACATTGCTAAGAGGGCCAAAGGGCCTGTAATATTAGTGTTACACGCTGGTGGCAATGATTTGGGCAAACGCAAAATCGCTGAGCTCTATACAGTGATGACAACAGACATGGAGTGTTTTACCTGTCTTTTACCAGATATGACACTGGTGTGGTCAGAAATAGTACCATGAGCCGTCTGGCGTGGAGCAATGGATGCAAAAGCCATTGAGCGAGCAAGGAGAAAGATCAACACGTGAATGTCAAAATTTGTGATGAGAAGATATGGTATTGTGGTTCGCAACCACCAGCTGGAAGGAGATAACTCAGCACTATTAAGACCGGATGGAGTTCACCTCACGGACATTGGTCTTGACATTTTTGTCTGGCTTACAGGACGGAGTCGACCAGGCCCTAATTTTGATTGGTGGGGGTCAGAGTCCTATGTTGGCCATACACATGATCCTCCATGGCGGAAGATGTGGAGAAGGGCAAAGGTTCGTAACTGCTCATTGGCCTGCTCGCCTGTCTGTCACACACAGGTCCTTCGGCTTTGATCCCATTATGAAATGTAATTGCCTTTCTCTGCTTATGTAATTAATAAACTGTGACCGAACTGTTTAAACCCATCTTGGCCTGTCTGTGTTTTCATTACGGGACTGGTGGGGGGGAGGCACTGTTTGAGACACACGGGTCTCCAAAGTCTTGGGTTTAGGTCAGAGCTCTGGCTGGGCCAGTCATGAATGGTCACAAAGTTGTTCTGAAGCCACTCCTTTGTTATTTTAGCTGTGTGCTTAGGGTCATTGTCTTGTTGGAAGATGAAACTTCGGCCAAGTCTGAGGTCCAGAGCACTCTGGAAGAGGTTTTCATCCAGGATATCTCTGTACTTGGCCGCATTCATATTTCCTTCAATTGCAACCAGTCGTCCTGTATCTGCAGCTGAAAAACGCCCCCATAGCATGATGCTGCCACCACCATGTTTCACTGTTGTGATTGTGTTGGGCAGGTGATGAGCAGTGCCTGATTTTCTCCAAACATTCCTGCTTAGGATTATCACCAAAAAGTTCTATCTTCATCTCATCAGACCAGAGAATCTTATTTCTCATAGCCTGAGAGTCCTTCATGTGTTTTTTAGCAAACTCTATGCGGGCATTCATACTGTATGTCTTGCACTGAGGAGAGGCTTCCGTCAGGCCACTCTGCCATAAAGGCCCGACTGGTGGAGGGTTGCAGTGATAGTTGACTTTGTGGCACTTTCTCCCATCTCCCTAATACATCTCTGGAGCTCAGCCGCAGTGATCGTGGGGTTCTTCTTTACCTCTCTCACCAAGGCTCTTCTCCCACGATTGCTCAGTTTGGCTGGACGCCCATGTCTAGGAAGACTTAGGGTGTGTTTCCACGGTCAGGAAACACTCAGTAATTGCTGCGTGTTTGACGCTGTGTGCTGGCGCAGCGTCAAACATGCAGCGTCCAGATGTTACAGCATAGTGGAGGGGATTTCAAGAAATCCCGTCTCCACTATGCGTTAAAATACGCAGGCGGCAGACCTGCATTAACGGACATGCGGCGCGTCTTTTTAGATCGCAGCATGTCCTGTTCCCTATTTCCGCTCCGTCCAAAGCGCTGTGTTTCCTGATCGTGGAAACACAGCCTTATGGTGGTCCCAAACTTCTTCCATTTAAGGATTATGGAAGCCACTGTGCTCTTAGGAACCTTGAGGACTGCAGACATTCTTCTGTAACCAATTGTCTCTGAGCTCCTTGGCCAGCTCCTTTGACCTCATGACTCTCATTTGGTTTGACATGCACTGTGAGCTGTGAGGTGTTATATAGACAGGTGTGTGCCTTTCCAAATCAAGTCCTATCAGTTTAATTAAACACTGCTGGACTCAAATGAAGGAGTAAAACCATCTCAAGGAGGATCACAAGAAAATGGACAGCATGTGACTTAAATATGAGTGTCTGAGCAAAGGGTCTGAATACTTATGACCATGTGATATTTTGGTTTTTCTTTTTCAATAAATTTGCCAAAATTTCTACATTTGTTTTTTCTGTCAAGATGGGGTGCAGAGTGTACATTAATGAGAAAAAAAAATAAACCTTTTTGAATTTACCAAATGACTGCAATGAAACAAATAGTGAAAAATTTAAAGGGGTCTGAATACTTTCCGTACCCACTCTATCTTGCGGAGACTCGCATCTCCGCAAGATAGACATGCTGCGTTCTGGAAAGACATGCAGCATGTCCGTCTCCGCAGGGAAGCCGCAGGCGCCAGTGCACGCATAGTGGGCATGGGATTTCTTTGAAATCCCATCCACTATGCTGTAACATCTGGACGCTGCGGATGTACGCACCGTCCAACCCGCAGCATTTACTGACTGGGAACATACCCTTACAGTGTTTGCGCATGTCAGCGCACTTAGTCTCCTTATGAAAAACAAAATACTTGAATACATATATCTGAACAAAAACCATCTCAAGTTTAATTTCAACAGATCTAGGATGCTGACATAAAATAAAAATATCAATTTCTGTAAGATAAACTCGTGTAAATTAAAAGCATCTTTTCTATTTGTGTGAGAATTTTGAACTTTTTTTGTGTAGATCAATCTCATATTATATAATTTAAATTTCTGTATCTAACAAGTATATGGAATAAATAAGGTTGAGAGAATTCATATTCCATTGTCACTAAAGAACTTAAAAATATGGCTATTATTTATTTGCTAAATATGTATAATTCACTAGTCCATAGATTTAGTATTTAAAATAGTTTTTACTATGTAATTTCTATTGGAGAGAAATGAATGTCTTGAAAATTGGAGTCTGATGTACATAGTACATTAAATAATTACTGTATTTTTCTGACCATAAGACACACCGGACTGTAAGATGCACCCGACCATAAGATCCACCTCAAATTTTTAGAAGGAAAATGGGGAAAAAAAATTGTGTCAAATGGGGGTCCGTCTTACAGTCAGAATTCAGCTTACTAGGGGGATCGGCAGCGCTGGTGGAGCTTGGTCACAAGGGGTGTTCGGTGGTCGGATGATATGACTCCGATCCCAGACTGCTGGGCAGGTTCGGCAGTGCTAAAGGTGCGGCTGCTCCGCTGACATTTTCTGAAAGTCCGGAGCCCCCCCACATCCATTGCTGTGATGCGGTGGCCTTTGTGAAATCCCATGCAAGGCTAGTGCGGCAGGTTCAGCGGTGCTCTGTGGTGCGGGGGCTGTGGCAGCATTTTGTGAAAGCCCGAAGGCCCCGCACATCCATTGCTGCGATGTGGTCTCCAGGAAAATGGCCGCCGGGGGCCGTGCATGCTCAGGTTGAGATCTCGGCAATAAAATATTATATTGGTAAGTCACTGAGGGATCAGTGACATGTCAGAAGCCATACTGATAAATACATAAGCGGAGCACCACATAAAGACCCCGCCCTGAAGCATGAGCATATCATTAATCTTTATTTTCAGTTTTGAGTTAAGCAACAACCTGTTTGTTAAAATGATTTCATAAACCAAGGTATCATTTTTATCAGTATAACAGTGCCAACCTGACACTGTCTGTAGGCTACTGTGCACAATCCTGCTGACAAGTTCCCTTTGATAAAGGCAAAATTTTGACAAAGATGGTGAAACCTAAAAAAGAGAATTAGTTAATTAGTTGGATCTTGGAAAAGGGGATTAGATTGAATCCTTAAAGGAAGAATTCTCATTTAACTTTTATGGATCGAACATATTTAGATAGATCCATTTGGCTTCTGTCCTAAGTAACATTCCATCCAAATTGCCACTTCTGATTCCAAGATTCACTTGGCATATACCCCAAAATTACCACCATGTATAATTCTCTTGTAATGATAACTATGCATATACTGTATATATAGAACTATTCACTTAGATATAGTTCCAAATCACTTGGTTACTTAAATGTGTGCATCTTTTGGTTAGATGAAAGTGTGGAAATTCCATATCACGTCATTTTTAAATGGGTTGTACAGAATTAGAAAAACATGACTGCTTTCTTCCAAATATGCCACACCTACTCACAGCTTGTGTGGTTTTGGAGTTCAGTCCCATGTGTGGTGTTGTTTATAGAAAGAAGTCATATGTTTGTAATCCTGAACAAACTCTTTAAGACTTATAGGCTTTGATTCTAAGTTCTAACTCCTAAACTTTTGATGTGTTTAACCCCTTCACGACCTTGCACGTATCCATAAGTCCAGGTTGGTAAGTACTTACCAACGACGGACGTGTGGATACATCATATCTTTAATGCGGCACAGTAGTCTATTCTTAATGAGTCATGGCAGTCACGGTGATCACATTAAGGTGCCTCCCCTCTACTACGATTGCTGTGATTAGCTGTTCACAATTGAACAGCCAATCACAGCGAGTTCAGTGCTTCAGGCAATTAAATAGACTGTACATCAATGCCTGAGGCAATGATTGGTGCTGTGACAGCACCGATCATAGGCTGGAGCTTAGCAACACTAGCATCACCAGGCCAAGCACTGATTGGTGAGATCAGCATCACTGTGCAAGTGCACCAGTCAGAGTGCACAGACACAATCTGACCTTGTTATGACCCTCATTCTAGTTTGGATATGTGCAGAGTGGTCATAGTGCTGCTCTGTCATGCTGTGCTGACCCTTGTGGTGCCACTTACTTTTTGAAGCCTGTTGCTGCAATAACTGAAAGAAGATGTTGCTGATTCCTGATTTTTTTTTTCCTAATCCACACCCATTTACTCACCCCCTTCTGTCGCCAACTGCTGATCAGTACTTGATTGCTTGATTTTTTTTTGTTTGTGCAGCTGCCGAGCGCTGATCGCTGATGTAAATCACTGACAGTTACTTATGCGTGGTGTTTTTCCATTATATATATATATATATATATATATATAAATATATATACCGAATTTTTAGTCTATAAGACGCACGTTTTTTTCCCAAAAATTTGGGTGGAAAACAGGGATGTGTCTTATAGTCAGAATGTACGGTACTTACACTTAGCGTGGTGGCAGCAGGAGTTGTGTGATTGTTCCGGTGGTCCTGGTCCGACGCTGCAGGGCGATGATGGTGCGGCGGTGCCGGGGGCTCCGGCGACATTTTATGAAAGCCCGGAGCCCCGCACTTCTGTTGTTTCGATGCTGTAGCCTCCGGGAAAATGCCGCCGAAGGCGGTACATGCATAGATTGAGATCTCGCCTCCGAGATCTCATCTCCCGAGATCTCGGGACGAGATCTTGTTGCCGAAATCTCAATCTGCGCCTGAGGAATCAAATGGCCTCCATAGGTGGCGCATGCGCAGATTGAAATCTCGGCTCCTACATCTTGTTGCCGAGATCTCAATCTGCATATGCGCCACCTCCGGCGGCCATTTTTCCAGAGGCCACAGCATCGAGGCAATAGAAGTGCGGGGCTCCGGACTTTCAGAAAATGTGTTGAAGTTTTATACAATGGTTTGAGGCCATCCACAATTTTTTTGCATTACAATGATAATGTACAATGTCCTCCATGACTAGAGATGGGCGGACCCCAGGAAGTTTGGGTCCGGCAGTTTCGACCTGACAGTTGAAGAAAAAAAAAAATTCAGGTGCCAGAACAGTACCTGGTCCCGAACTCAGCCCCATTCACTTGAATGGGGGGCCCAAACATCCAGTGTTTGCTACACTGTCATGTGTATGAAAACACTGCCTCTGATCGGCGGTAAAATTATTACCGGTTAGACAGCCGCGGTTTGCACACTGTTAAAAAAAGCTGTGAAGGAGGTAAAAAGTTTACCTCCGGTCACTGCCGTCGGCTGATGGGACTAATTCTCCCACCGCCACAGTTCAAGCGGGAAGAGCCTGCAAAGCGCCAGAATTGGCACATCTGATATATGTGCCTTTTCTGGGGATGGGGGACAATATCCATGGCCTATTACCAGCCTGAGAATACCAGCCCCCAGTTTTCTGCTGAGGGGGACCCCACGCTGTTTTTTTAAATTATTTAAATAATTAAAACAGCATGGGAACACCTGTATTCTTGATAGCCAACCTTCCTAAAGCTGAGAATTGCAGCCCGAAGCTGTCAGGCTTGCCTGGCTGGTTATCAAAAATACTGGGGAACGCACGCAGTTTTTGTTTTTAATTATTAAGAGTGCAGGCATCAACTAATGAATACTCCCATCTGCCGCCACCTGCTCTCGCTGTTAGCTGCAGCAGGTGTAGTCTGATGGAAGCAGTAGTCCCATCAGCAGATGCCAGTGACCAGAGTTATGCTTTTTTACCTACGATCAAAGCTGCGGGCTCACACTGTCATTTGACAGTAAGGCCTCATACTCACTGGCGCCGAAAACGGATGATAATCAGAGGAAAAAAAATCGGATGCAAATCTGACCAATGTTAGTCAATGGGTGAATTCTCATTTGCGATTTTTTTCTCATCAGATATTGTTGTGAGAAAAAAATTGCAGCATGCTGCGATTTGATGCGATTTTGGGATGAAAATCGCCAATGCAAGTCAATGGGTACGATTAAAAAACGAACAGCACTCGCACCATGCACGTGCTGTCCGATTTATATGCACCAGTCTCCTTTGAAAAGCCGGTAATTCATCCCCGGCTACTGTAAAATCACACTGACAGCTCACAAAACAGTAGATACATACACATAGAATATATATATATATATATATATATATATATACATGTCATTGTAACACATACATATATATATATTTATAGTTCTTACACTTCTACATACTGTAATAGCCGCTAATTCAATTGCCGGCTTTTGTGAAATCACAGAAGCCGACATGAAATGATACATTGTTTCCACACAGTTAACCATGTCATTTCCTGTATTTTGATATATGGTTTGAACTTACAATTACATGAGTGTATTTGTACAAAATTTCAGACATGTAGGGGTTAATTAAATGTGTAAATTCGTTGAAAAAAAATGCGTGGGCTCCCGCTGTATTTTCTCCACCAGACAGACAAAGCAAGCGAGTGGGGGCAGATAATAATAGCCTAGGGAGGGTACATTTTTTTTGTGCCCCCCCTGGCTACTAACATCTGCCCCCAGCCACCCCAGAAAGGGCAAATCTATAATTAGATTCGCCCTTTCTGGCACTTTGCCCGTCTATTCCCATTGCCCTGTAGCGGTGGCGAATGGGTTAATAAGGGGTTAATGTCACCTTGCTATTGAAAGGTGACCTTAAGCCATGTTAATAATTGAGAGCTGTCAATTAGACAACTATCAATTATTAATCCTATTGTATGATAGAAAAATCAAACACACACAGTTTAATAAAAAATAAGTTTAATGAAATAATCACACAGTTTTGGACCATATTTTATTTTCCTGCTAAAACCATTTCCTGTAATAAAAATAAAATAAAAAAGCAAAATTATTCTTACCAATCCGATGTACAGTCAGGTCCCACGGTGTAATCAATCAGAAAGGGTTAACAGGTTACAGCTTGCAGAGAGCTAATAATGCTGTCTCCGAGCTGTATTCCCATGAATGAATAACTTCCTCTCCCAGCGAAAGGAGAGGAATAGATTCATGAATGGAGCTTAATTGATTTATTGCCACTTTCACTTCAGTGACCTGACCTAAGGTGAAAGTGGGATACAATCAATTAAGCTTCATTCATTAATCACATCCTCTCCTGTCGGCAGGAGATAAGCTCATTCATTCAGGAGCTATCAGATGAGCACGCAGGATTACTTGCGCTGCTTATCTGATTGCTAGTTAACCCTTTGTGAAGGATTACATCGTGGGACGTGACAGATCGCCAGATAGGTAAGAATAATGTTGTTTTATTATTTTATATTTATTTTAGAAGAACAAGGGCTTCGAACGGATTAAGAGTTAAATAAAAGATGGTCAAAAATATGTGTTTTGATTTCATTAAAATTATTTATTCTTAAAGTGTGTTTGTGTTTTTTTATTTACTTCAATAGGATTAATAATTGATAGTTGACTAATTGACAGCTCTCAATTATTAACATGGCTTAAGGTCACCTTTCAATAGCAAGGTGACATTAACCCCTTATTAACCCATTCGCCACCGCTACAGGGCAATGGGAATAGACGGGCAAAGTGCCAGAAAGGGCAAATCTAATTATAGATTTGCCCTTTCTGGGGTGTCTGGGGGCAGATGTTAGTAGCCAGGGGGGGCACAAAAAAATGTACCCTCCCTAGGCTATTATTATCTGCCCCCACTCGCTTGCTTTGTCTGTCTGGTGGAGAAAATACAGCGGGAGCCCACGCATTTTTTTTCAACGAATTTACACCTTTAATTAACCCCTACATGTCTGAAATTTTCCACAAATACAGTTATGTAATTGTAAGTTAAAACCATATATCAAAATACATGAAATGACATGGTTAACTGTGTGGAAACAATGTATCATTTCATGTCGGCTTTTGTGATTTCACAAAAGCCGGCAATTGATTTAGCAGCTATTACAGTATGTAGAAGTGTAAGAACTATAAATATATGTATATATATATATATATGTCACAATTACATATATATATATATATATATATATATATATATATATATGTATTCTATGTGTGTATATGTATTGTTTCTATTCTTTATTAAAGCTGTCAGTATGATTTTACAGTAATGCCAGGGATGAATTAGCGGCTATTATACTATGTAGAAGTGTATGACCTATATATATATTATATATATATATATATATATATATATTAGATGTATATATATATTATATATATATATAATTATTTGCTTTTTGTGTACATTTTTTTGTTTACAATGTGATTTTTACATGACTTTTTACATAGAGATAACTGCTCTATGTAAAACTTCATGTTAAAATCGCATTGCATACAGATGGAAAACTGACAGAAAATGCATGGTGCGATTTAAAATCGCATCAAAATCGCATGCCTTTTTACAACAAATGTACCGTTTTTTTCCTGCAGAAAACGGACCGATTTTTTTCCACCCAGTGAGTATGAGGCCTAACACTGACATCCTGGTGAAGTTTCTGTTCAAAGTCTGTGCCCAAACAGTAGGTGTTCGGTACAGACGCCGAACTTTACTGTTCGGGTTCGCACATCTCTTTCCACGACACAACCCCAATTTTGACCGACTTTGCAAAGTTCATTGATGCATGGATGAGACCCTAAAACATTTCAAACCAAGGCTCAAATTTCGGCAATACTACCCAATAACAGGGCCAGGTACGGAATCGAACTCTGCAAGCTGTGCGAGAGTACACCCACCAAAGCATGTTTGCTTCAGGCAGTTTCCACACTCACACAGCTCTGTGCAGTAGAACAAACTTGCCCACAAGTCAGACCTGTGTGAGCCAGCTGATCTGCCACTGGGAGGATGGATAATGCTTGCAGAGGAAATAACACCAGGGACCATGCTTCAGCAGATGAAAGCTTATTTTTTGAATGGAGTATAATTTTTAATAGCTGTAAATTACAAAGCCTTTTATTTCCACCTTTTCTCCTTGGTTAAATATATTCTTTATGATGGCACAACCCCTTTAAGAGCAAAATTAAAATCAAAGCATTTTTTTTCCTTTTGGAAGTAAATTTTACCCTTTTGATTTTAAGGACAATTTTCAAGGGGAAAAAAAACCATGTAACCATACTGTATATTGTGAGATTTCAGACGTCTAGCACGCAGAATAAATCCCAATATAATTAAAGCATAATGTAAAAACACTCTGATAGAAAGAAAGCTAAGTTAATGTGAGCATATATTATGTTCTTATGAGTTTCTTCTGCTCAGTGAAGCGCAGCACAGTGGGAGACATAATAGTAACAGTCTAATCTTACTTCCTGCTGTCATTTGCAGCTCCCTATCTACTGAGGACCAGTTCCTAAACTTTCCCTATTTGTCTCCATTACAGCATACCTGACATTTTCTTCCCCTAACTGGACAGGTGAAAAATGGTATAAAGTGCTCCCCCTTACCCAATTCCACTGTCACGCTGTCTAATGATATGTATACAATGTCAGTAAACTATTAATACAGGAACAACACTCTATACAACAACTAGTATAGCAACATCAGCATGTAAGTATAGAATAGATTTACCTGACACGATATCTGCTGAACTCAGGGTTAATCTTGAGGACTTGATGAGCTGAAACAGGAAAGAGGTGGACCGGGATCTAACCTGACCCTAAACTGGGGTCCTAACTAATCCCTCACCTTGGAGGTACTGATAATGCTTCAGAGATCCAAGTCTCCAACCTAAAGGTACTGCCACACTAAACAATCCCGCTAGCGATCACGATAACGACGCATACTAATGCGATCGCTAGCGGGATTGTTTCTATATCGCTAAGTGCGGGCACATTTAGCGATATAGTTAACGACGCTATCGCCGTTAGCGATCTTCTTAACGACTTTAGCGGTACAAAAGTACCGCTAAATCGCTAAGAAAAGGTGCCACACTAGCAATATATACTTACCCAGCGGGAGCGCCGACGAGAAAATAGGGTCCGGAACGATTCCAGCGACGAGCGAGATCACAGCAGGAAGCTCGTCGCTGGCAGATGCCGCACTGAACAACATCGCTAACGGGATCGCTAAATAGTGACGTTTTTTAGCGATCCCGTTAGCGATATTGTTCAGTGTGGCATACCCTTAACCCTGTCTCCTATCAGACCCTGAACCCTGTAATCAGTCCTAAGAAGGATCCTGACTACCACCAAAGGGATATGGGCTGATCCTAGCTAAATACACAGATTAGACATATAAGACAGACAGGATAACACTCACTTGCATACACACTCAAACACCAAAGGAACATAAATGGTCTGGGAAATAAACTCTAACCAAGTTGAGCTTAGAACAACTAAGGAGCTCACAACTAAAGTCTATACAGATTCATTCCTATCTGTGGTCTGCATGAAGGTTTCACTGGCAACTCCCCAAGCAGACAACCAGGAATTTAAAGGAAACCAATCAACAAATAATCAATTGCAGCCGGGAGAAACTGCACCCAGTCCCAGCACCGAGCACAGACAGAACCAACTCCCTAGCTGCCAAACACAAAGAAACAGCAGCTCAGCTGTGAGAAGTCAAAATGTGCAACCGCGACGATCTTCGTGGCAATGCACACATGACAGTACCCCCCCCTTCTACGAGGGGCCTCCGGACCCTCAGGGCCAGGCCTGCCCGGGTGAGTTCTGTGGAAGGTCCGAACCAAACGATCTGCGTTAACATCAGATGCAGGGACCCACGTCCTCTCCTCTGGACCATACCCCTTCCAATGCACCAAGTACTGAAGGGACCGGCGATTCAGACGTGAGTCAATGATCTTTGATACTTGAAATTCCAAGTTACCATTGACCAACACAGGAGGAGGAGGTAGAGGTGACGGTATGACTGGTGCCACATACCTTTTAAGTAATGACTTGTGGAACACATTATGAATTTTAAACGTAGGAGGGAGGTCCAGACGAAATGCCACAGGATTAATTATGGAACTGATCCTGTATGGCCCGATGAATCTGGGACCCAGTTTCCAGGAGGGCACTTTAAGTTTTATATTCCTGGTAGACAACCATACCAGATCGTTCACATTCAGATCTGGACCAGAAACTCTCCTCCTATCAGCCATACGTTTGTAACGATTCCCCATCGCACTCAGATTATTCAATACACCTCTCCACACAGAAGCAAGTGACGACGAGAAACGCTCCTCCTCAGGAACCCCAGAAGGGCCCCCCCCATTGAAAGTACAAAACTGGGGATGAAAACCATATGCCCCAAAAAACGGGGACTTACCAGTGGACTCGCTCCGCCTTTTGTTAAGAGCGAACTCTGCCAGAGGCAAGAAAGAAGACCAGTCCTCTTAGTTCTCTGAGACAAAACACCGGAGATATGTCTTTAAGCTCTGATTCAGACGCTCTGTCTGACCATTGGTCTGCGGATGAAAAGCCGAGGAAAATGACAATTGCATCCCCCGACGTAAACAAAATGCCCTCCAAAATTTGGACACAAACTGAGACCCCCTATCTGACACCACATCAGAAGGCAACCCATGAAGTCTAACGATCTCCCTAATGAACACCTGCGCCAGAGTTTTAGCATTAGGGAGTGCAGGAAGAGCAACGAAATGTGCCATCTTACTGAACCTGTCAACAACCACCAGTATGACAGTATTCCCTGACGACGGAGGAAGGTCCGTAATGAAGTCCATAGATAAATGAGTCCATGGACGCTCCGGAAGTTTCAAGGGTAAAAGGGTCCCAGACGGACGGGTATGAGGGGTTTTAGAGCGAGCACACACCCCACATGACGCGACAAAAGTTATAACATCTTTATTAGCATTAGGCCACCAAAACCGGCGAGAAAGGAGATCTAAAGTAGCCTTACTCCCTGGATGTCCTGCTAGAGCAGAATTATGATGTGCCTCAATAACCTTTTGTCTCAACAGATTTGGGACAAACAGTCTCCCTGGAGGTCCTGCAGGGGCGTCCCCCTGAGCCTCTAACACCTCCTCCTCAAGCTCAGAAAATACAGCCGACACTACCACCCCCTCCTGAAGGATAGGACTCGGGTCATCCGTTTTCCCGGCCCCTGGGAAACTGCGAGACAAGGCATCAGCCTTTACATTCTTAGACCCCGGGCGATAAGTGACGACAAAATTAAACCTGATAAAAAACAACGACCATCGAGCTTGTCTGGAATTCAGACGCTTAGCGGATTCCAAATACAACAGGTTCTTGTGATCAGTAATAACGGTAACCGGGTGGACTGCCCCCTCCAAAAAGTGACGCCATTCTTCAAAAGCTAACTTAATGGCCAAAAGTTCCCTATTGCCGATATCATAATTCCTTTCGGCGGACGACAATTTCTTAGAAAAGAAAGCGCACGGATGCCATTTACCAGGGGACGGACCCTGGGACAATATAGCACCCACCCCTACGTCAGACGCATCCACCTCCACAATGAACGGCTGAGATGCATCTGGTTGGATGAGAACGGGTGCCGAAGCAAAACATTTCTTCAAAGAGGAAAAGGCTTGGCAAGCTTTGTCCGACCACTTAGAAAAATCCGTCCCTTTTCTTGTCATGTCAGTGAGAGGTTTGACGACAGATGAGAAATTACAAATAAATCTCCGGTAGTAGTTAGCACACCCCAAAAAACGCTGCAGAGCCTTAAGATCCCCTGGCTGATCCCATTCAAGCACTGCTCTCACCTTTTCAGGGTCCATACGGAAACCGGAGGCTGACACCAAAAAACCCAAAAACTGAAGTTCCTGTACGGCAAAACACACTTCTCCAGTTTGGCGTATAATTTATTGTCTCGCAAGATCTGCAACACCTGTCTCACATGCTCCTGATGAGACACAAGATCTGGCGAGTAAATTAAAATGTCGTCCAAATATACAACCACAAACAGCCCCACAAGGTGACGAAAAATGTCATTAACAAAATGTTGGAATACTGCTGGTGCAGTAGTCAGACCAAAAGGCATGACTAGGTTCTCATAATGTCCCTCCGGCGTGTTAAACGCCGTTTTCCACTCATCCCCTCTTTTATCCTAATCAGATTATACGCCCCCCTGAGATCCAATTTAGAAAACCATTTGGCGCCAACAATTTGATTGAAGAGATCAGGAATAAGAGGGAGTGGATACGGATCTCGAACAGTAATCCGATTAAGTTCGCGGAAATCCAAGCAAGGGCGTAGGCCTCCATCTTTCTTCTTCACAAAGAAGAACCCCGCGGCTACTGGGGAAGATGAAGGTCTAATATGCCCTTTGGCCAGACTTTCAGAAATATAATCTTTCATAGCCTGCCTCTCAGGACCAGAAAGATTATACAACCTAGCTTTAGGCAACTTAGCATCAGGAAGGAGATTAATAGAGCAGTCATACACGCGATGAGGAGGCAACTCCTGACACCCCTCCTCAGAGAAAACATCCCCAAAAACTCACCCCATTGGCTTATTTCTCTGGACTGCCAATTAATCACAGGGTTATGTTTAACCAACCAAGGAAGTCCCAACACAATGGGAGTAGGTAGACCCTCCAACACATAACAAGATAATTGTTCCCTATGTATTGCCCCTACCCGAAGGTCAATGTTATGAACCTCATGAACAAAGCTACCTTGGCCGAGAGGCCTGGCGTCAATGGAGAATATAGGGATCGGTTTGACCAATACACTCAGATGCATACCTTGAGCCTGAGCAAACTGAGCGTCAACCAGATTAGCCCCGGAACCACTATCAAGAAGAACAGACAATCTCTCCACTCTCGTACCAACTACCACCTCCACTGGTACAAGGAACTGAGAACTGGCGGATGAAATACATACTCCCAGGTTGTCGTCCACCACACAACCTGGGATTAACAGTTTTCCGGCGACTTTTGGCTCAACAAGGCACGGGATGGACATTCTCCAACAAAATGTCCCTCTTTCCCGCAGAAAAAACATCTTCTAGTCCTGCGGCGTACCGCCAATCCCTTCCTACGAAATGATGTCCCTCCCAACTGCATAGGCTCATCCGAACAGACAAGGGGAATCTCAACATAAGGGACTTTAGTGGTAGGTGGAGAAACAACAGGGAGTGGGGTTACCTCACCCCTCTCCCGAAGCCGTCTATCAGTACGGATAGCTAAGGCCATAGCAGCCTCCAGAGAAGGAGGAGACTCATACTGAGCCAAAACGTCATTTAATTTATCAGAAAGCCCATGACAAAACTGGCTCCTAAGAGCTGGGTCATTCCACTGAGTATCTGTGGCCCATCTACGAAACTCAGAAGCAAATTCCTCTGCCGGACGATCTCCCTGCTGTATCTTACGTAATTTTGTCTCAGCAAGAGAGACCCGATCTGGGTCATAATATACCAATCCCAGGGCAGTAAAAAATTGATCTACAGACAGTAGAGCCAGGGATCCCGGAGGAAGGGAAAATGCCCAGGATTGAGGGTCCCCTTGCAGAAGTGAGATAACAATTCCCACTCTCTGCTCCTCACTCCCTGATGATCGAGGCCGAAGCCGAAAATACAATTTACATGCCTCCCGGAAGGTGAAAAATTTGTCTCGCCCACCAGTGAACCTGTCCGGGAGAGCAACCTTAGGTTCAACTCTGGTTTGCTCCAGGGGAGACAAAACTTTGGACTTAATGTCCGTCAGCTCCATGGATAATCCCTGCAACTGCAGAGCCAGCTGGGCTACTGGATCCATGGTAACTGGAGATAATTTTTATGGCCAGTGAAAATGTCACGCTGTCTAATGATATGTATACAATGTCAGTAAACTATTAATACAGGAACAACACTCTATACAACAACTAGTATAGCAACATCAGCATGTAAGTATAGAATAGATTTACCTGACACGATATCTGCTGAACTCAGGGTTAATCTTGAGGACTTGATGAGCTGAAACAGGAAAGAGGTGTACCGGGATCTAACCTGACCCTAAACTGGGGTCCTAACTAATCCCTCACCTTGGAGGTACTGATAATGGTTCAGAGGTCCAAGTCTCCAACCTAAAGGGTATGCCACACTGAACAATATCGCTAACGGGATCGCTAAAAAACGTCACTATTTAGCGATCCCGTTAGCGATGTTGTTCAGTGCGGCAGCTGCCAGCGACGAGCTTCCTGCTGTGATCTCGCTCGTCGCTGGAATCGTTCCGGACCCTATTTTCTCGTCGGCGCTCCCGCTGGGTAAGTATATATCGCTAGTGTGGCACCTTTTCTTTGCGATTTAGCGGTACTTTTGTACCGCTAAAGTCGTTAAGAAGATCGCTAACGGCGATAGCGCCGTTAACTATATCGCTAAATGTGGCCGCACTTAGCGATATAGAAACAATCCCGCTAGCGATCGCATTAGTATGCGTCGTTATCGTGATCGCTAGCGGGATTGTTTAGTGTGGCAGTACCTTAACCCTGTCTCCTATCAGACCCTGAACCCTGTAATCAGTCCTAAGAAGGATCCTGACTACCACCAAAGGGATATGGGCTGATCCTAGCTAAATACACAGATTAGACATATAAGACAGACAGGATAACACTCGCTTGCATACACACTCAAACACCAAAGGAACATAAATGGTCTGGGAAATAAACTCTAACCAAGTTGAGCTTAGAACAACTAAGGAGCTCACAACTAAAGTCTATACAGATTCATTCCTATCTGTGGTCTGCATGAAGGTTTCACTGGCAACTCCCCAAGCAGACAACCAGGAATTTAAAGGAAACCAATCAACAAATAATCAATTGCAGCCGGGAGAAACTGCACCCAGTCCCAGCACCGAGCACAGACAGAACCAACTCCCTAGCTGCCAAACACAAAGAAACAGCAGCTCAGCTGTGAGAAGTCAAAATGTGCAACCGCGACGATCTTCGTGGCAATGCACACATGACATCCACTCTGCCTCCAATGTTTTTTTTTTCTTTTCCTGTCCATCCTTTGGAAATCTGAGAGGTGTTGGGAGAGGTTTTTTTTTTGCCTTTGGTGTAGTCCAGGTTTCTTGGACTTTTTCTTTCTATTCAGTGGGTCACTAATGGGTCCCTTCAGAGGCAATGTCCCTCATTGCACATGTCCTTGGGGGTGCACAGGAGGGCTTGATGTGGGAGTAGATCACAAGAGTAGCAGGATCAACATTGCATCTAAGTTCTTCTGGCTCCAAGCACCAACCAGGTTTTTGGTGGCATCCTCCACTTACATGGGAGTAGCGTAGCATCATCTTAACCCGTTAAGGACCAAGCCATTTTGTAGGTTAATGACTGGGCCAATTTTTACAATTCTGACCACTGTCACTTTATGTGCTTATAACTCTGGAATGCTTCAACGGATCTTGGCGATTCTGAGACTGTTTTCTCGTGACATATTGTACTTCATGTTAGTGGTAAAATTTCTTCGATATAACTTGCATTTATTTATGAAAAAAACAGAAATATGGTGAAAATTTTTCAATTTTCAAACTTTTAATTTTTATGCCCTTAAATCAGAGAGATATGTCACAAAAAATAGTTAATAAATAACATTTCCCACATGTCTACTTTACATCAGCACAATTTTGGAACCAAAAAAATGAAAATTTTACTTTGTTTCCCCAAAATTTTTCTTTCGACAATTTTTTTTAATTTTTCCAAGGTATCAGGAAAAAAAGAACCACAATATTTGTTGTACAATTTCTCCCGAGTACACCGATACCCCATGTGTGGAGGAAGACCAATCTTTAAGCGCACGGCAGTGCTCAGAAGGGAAGGAGAATCATTTAAGATTTTGAATGTCAAATTGGCTGGAATCGAGAGCGGACACCATGTCGCGTTTGGAGAGCCCCTGATGTACCTAAACAGTGGAAACCCCCCATAAGTGACCCATTTTGGAAACTAGACCCCCCAAAGAACCTGTCTAAATGTGTGGTGAGCACTTTGAACCCCCAAGGGCTTCACAGAAGGTTATAACGTAGAGCCATAAAATTAAAAAATCATATTTTTTCCACAAATATGATCTTTTCACCCCCAATTTTTATTTTCCAAAGGTTAACAGGACCCCAAAAGTTATTGTGCAATTTGTCCTGAGTACGCCGATACCCTATATGTGGGGGTAAACCACTATTTGGACGCATGGCAGAGCTCGGAAGGGAAGAAGCGCATTTGACTTTTTTGGCTGGAATTGAGATTGGATGCCATGTCGCATTTGGAGAGTCCCTGATGTACCTAAACAGTGGAAACCCCCCATAAGTGACCCATTTTGGAAACTAGACCCCCAAAGAACCTGTCTAAATGTGTGGTGAGCACTTTGAACCCCCAAGGGCTTCACAGAAGGTTATAACGTAGAGCCGTAAAATTAAAAAATCATATTTTTTCCACAAATATGATCTTATCACCCCCAATTTTTATTTTCCAAAGGATAACAGGACCCCAAAAGTTATTGTGCAATTTGTCCTGAGTACGCCGATACCCTATATGTGGGGGTAAACCACTATTTGGGCGCATGGCAGAGCTCGGAAGGGAAGAAGCGCATTTGACTTTTTTGGCTGGAATTGAGATTGGATGCCATGTCGCATTTGGAGAGTCCCTGATGTGCCTAAACAGTGGAAACCCCCACAAGTGACCCCATTTTGGAAACTAGACCCCCCCAAGGAACTTATCTAGTGCAAACGTCCCCGCACCGCTTGCCGTGCCTGTCCGCTGTCATAGATAGCGGTCGGCACTGAACTACCACTGCGTGTTTACACGCAGTGAGTAAAGAACTTAGCGTGCACTCAGTCAAGTAAGACAAGGTGCTGGTGTAGTGGAGCTGAGGTCCCAAATCTAGAATAATATAATACACCGCACACTTAGTTGAATATGATGCAAGGGTGAAAACTATTATTTATTTATATACAGATTGGTAGTTTAGGCAAGGCAATATATGACAAGCGATTAAATTTAACGTTTCGGCTCAACCAGAGCCTTTATCAAAAAAGTCGCTTGAGGTCCAGTGCCAATGAATACAAAGAGAAGGTGCAAAAGCCAACAGGGTGTCAGAGTGAGGCTAATTAGTAGCAGCTGTTCATAGGGAATCGTAAACATGTCACATAATGCAGCTAACGGTCTGAGAGGAGATATTCAGAAGCAGCGCTCCCGCGCCAAGCTTGTGATATGTGTCACGTGTGCGGTGTTTACACGCAGTGGTAGTTCAAAGGCATGACGTGCACAGTCCGTCCTGGTGCCGGAACTGACACCCGGCCATGACAGACTGTGCACGTCAATGGTCAGTAAGGGGTTAATATTTTTCTAAGTTAATTTGGCTTGTCTTGAGAGATTGCAGTCATGTACTGGCACTGAGGCATCATTATGTTCGGATGCATGCGCAGCGAGGATTAGCTGGTGCTGTGCAAGATGATGCTGTTCTAGATTATTTTTTTTAAAGAATGTAGACCTCAGATACCTTGATTGAACTTTGTCGTTAGTTAAAGACTCTTTAATAAAGAGTCTTCATTCCAGGCTCTCTAGTATCTATGTTTCTTGAGATGCTTTTCTTCTGCAATGGTCTACAGCCACCCCAGCATGGAACCAATTGTCCCTGCTTTAGCCCCAGGTACTGTGAGTAAACCTGCTGGCAGGTACTGGGTTATATCTTCAAAGGTATTTTCCTTGCTATTCCTTCTTTATCTTAATTTTTGGAATACAAAGACACATCTAATTCTGATAACCAGAAAACAAAGTGCTTCTTATGTTAAGCCTTTAATGACCTAGCCAATTTTGACCTTAATGACAAGCCAAATTTTACAATTCTGACCACTGTCACTTTGAAGTTATAACTCTGGAACACTTCAACGTATCCTATTGATTCTGAGATAGTTTTTTCGTGACGTATTGTACTTCATGATAGTGGTAACATTTATTTGATATGACTTGTGTTTATTTGTGGAAAAAAAAAAATTTGAAAATTAAAAAAAAAAAAAACTTTCAAACTTTAATTCTTATAATTCTTAAATCATAGGGATATGTCACACAAAATGGTTAATAAATAACATTTCCCACATGTCTACTTTACATCAGTACAATTTTTGAGACATAATTTTTTTTTGGACGTTAGAAGGGTTAAACGTTGACCAGCGATTTCTAATTTTTCCAACAAAATTTATAAAACTAGTTTTTTTTAGGGACCACCTCACATTTGAAGTGACTTTGAGGGGTCTGTATGACAGAGTACCCAAAAGTGACACCATTCTAAAAACTGCACCCCTCAAGGTGCTCAAAATCACATTCAAGAAGTTTATTAACCATTCAGGTGCTTCACAGGAACTGAAGCAATGTGGAAGGAAAAATTTACTTTAGACCCAAACTTTACTTTCACAAGGGTAACAGTAGAAAATGGACACCAAAATTTGTTGTGCGATTTCTCCTGAATGCGCCGATACCTTATTTGTGGGGGAAATCTACTGTTTGGGCTCATGGCAGGGCTCGGAAGGGAAGATGCGCCATTTGAATTTTTGAATGCAAAGTTTGCTGGAATAATTAGAGGATTCAGTGTCGCGTTTGGAAAGCCCCTGATGTGCCTAAACAGTGGAAACCCCCCACCAGTGATCCCATTTTGGAAATCGCACGCCTCAAGAATTTTATCCACTGGTATAGTGGGCATTTTGAACCCACAGGTACAAAACAGAATTTGATAACATTAGATTGTCATATTGAATATGTCGTCTGTGTTGAGCGCAAGTGCTCGCTACTCCAGTTTGCATCGGGTGCTCATGTATGCACCAAATAACGTGGGTGCCCAAGTGACATACTCGAGTCCTCGCCCCGCATGTTTTGCGGCTGTTAGACACCAAAAAACAAACATGGGGATCCTCGATACTCCGTGCATACCCGAGCACTAAAACTAGAGTAGCGAGTACTTGCTTTCAACACTAGAAGTTATATTGTAATTTTTTTTTTTTTAACTTTTAACTTCTAACCCTAACACAACTACAACTGCAAAGAATGGAAAAAAAAAATATATATATATGTTTTATAAGTTTTATATGACTAAGGGGGTAACAAAAGGGGATTTGATTTGCTATTTTTTTCACAGTGATCAAATGGAACCAAGAGGAAAAATTTCTTATTGTTGGCAGATTCTGGCCAGCAGAACTCAACAGGTGCACTGCCATGCGTCCGCCATTTTTTTTCCATGGAGATGAGGCTGAGCCGGGGGATGGATCAGGAGGGATCGGGGATGGCGGAGGTACCGGGTGGTCTCTGGGGGGGGTCATCCTTTATCTCTCCTATGACATGTATATCATGTCAGAAGTGAGAGAAATCATTGAAACAGTGGGCACACTTTTTTTTGTGATTACCGTTATTCACTGAATAACGGCGATTACATGATCGGACACTGGAAAATCTGGCCTTGATCATGTTCTCCGGATGTCTCAGGTACCCTCGGAAATTTTTCCCTTCCCCATGACAGCACCGATGTGAGAGATGGCATCCACCCCAGGAACAGGAAACTTGCAGCAGAGATAAAAGAAGGGGGCGGTACCTCTCTCCTCAGTTTTGGTTTCCTGTTCCTGCAGGTGGATACCTGGGGCAGGCGATGTACCTTCAGGGGGATCCCCCTCTGATGAAAGCCGGTCCGGAGACTGAGGTCCGGGAGGGGAAGTGCAGCTGGGCGCAGCAGCGCACGCCCATCATCCCGGCATCCTGGGGGCTGCTTGGGCCACGCCTCATTCCCCGCTGGACTCCCCGGCGACCACTCCTGTCAAGAGGTTGGGCCGGGCAGGGGCTTGTCCACCATGATGCTGGCGCCGAGAGAGTGGACCGACTTCCGGCCGCACCGGAAGTGACGTCACACGCCGGGAGACGGTGTGCTGGACACTTTCAGGAGGAAGGTGCTCCAGAGGCGCGCACACCGCTCCCCCACATAAAAGCAACAGAGCGCAATCCAGATAGCGACGATAGCTTCTCTATAAAACATGGATCCCACGGCTGAAGTTGCGCGCACCAGATGAGGAGACGAACCCGCAGGCTGCTGTGGTATCCAAGGGGGTCGGTGGGTGAGTGCCTTTGTAAGGCAAAAACGTGTGCGATAATGACGGCTCTGTATCCTGTCCTTTTCTTTAAGGAAAAAAGGCCACGTCCAAACAAAAAAATAGGGCATTTGCTTTTTGCAGGAAAACCCTCCCCAGAACATACGATAAGTGAATTTGTCGCTTATGCATTGATAAAACGGTGGCTGAAGAATCACCGTCCCTACTTCAAAGCATTAGAACTATCCGGGAGGAAGTAAGGACAACAGTGAAGTAACAGTTAAAACAGCAGACTACGCTCAGCTCCCACCCGAACCCCTCTCCTACAGGGATTCAAAATGATGTAGATTCGGAAGACGAGCCGGCGGAATTAGGCCCCTCTGGTAGTTCAGACCTGGACTCCTCAAATGAGGAATATGGCCACCCTTACTTTTTATTCGAGGATATCAGAAAATTACTCAAGCTGGTCAGGTCTACTATGGGGGTTGAAACGCCTAGGGAACAACGGACAATTCAGGATTCTATGTTTAGTAATCTGGAGGGGAAAAAAAGTATGGCTAATTTGATAAAAAGAGAGTGGAAAAAATAAATGCCCAAGAGAGAGGCTACTGGAAGCGATACCGTCTCTACAAAAAGTGGCAGGGTTCCTGGCAGATGCCGCAGTAGTTTCCATACGATGTGCCGCCCGTGCATGCGCTCTATCTAACTCGGGTAGCAGAGCACTATGGTTGAAGAATTGGGTGGCTGGTTTCCAGTCGAAAGTCAAACTCTGCGCAATTCCTTGTGAAGGACAGTATCTTTTCGGGAAAACGTTAGATGAGATCCTGGAGAAGGCATTAGACAGGAAAAAATGATTCTCGCCACCTCCCTTCTCTAGGCGCTGTTGGAGTGACGCTCGCTTGTCCTTTCGTGGATCAGGGAATAGAGGGAGCAGAAGCCGCTCGAATGACAGGTCCATGCGGGGCAGACCCTGGAGAGAAAGGAAGGATAAATAATTCCTCTTCAATAAGGGCCCTCCCAGGGAAGACTTCGGAATATTGTTCATCAGTGGTCAACGTTACCCGCCTCATAGTGGGTAACCAATCTGTTATCCAAAGGCTTGCGACTAGACTTCCTCAGCCCCCCGCCGCAGCGAATAAGACTGACTCATGTCGCCAAAAAGAACCAAGCCACACTGGAGAACGAGATCTATCTCCTCATGCAGAAAGAAGTACTGACAAAGGTGCGACAACACCAAATAGGAGAGGGATTAGAGCACCCTGTTCCTCACACCGAAAGCAGACTGCTCACTGAGGGCGATATTCAACTTAAAGACACTGAACCAATATATTCGGGTAGAGAGGTTCAGATGGAGACTTTGAAATCAGCAGTGAAGCTGCTCGATCCGGGCTACTACATGGCAGTAATCGATCTAACAGATGCTTACTACCATGTACCAATCTGGGAGGGACACCAGCGGTATCTAAGATTGATGGTAGAGATTGTTCAGGTCCCTACTCATCTGCATTATCAATGTCTTCCCTTCGGGGTGTCGGTAGCACCTCGTATATTAACAAAGATAATATCAGAAGTTGCATCCCTTGTGAGGATGGAAAATATACTGCTGGTATCCTATCTGGACGACTTTCTCGTTATAGCTGACAGCGAGGGAAACTGTCGGAAAGCAGTCACAAGAGTGCTGGAAGTGTTAACCAGACTAGGCTGGATAATAAACTTAAAAAAATCAAGATTAGTTCCAGCCCAAACACATGAGTTCCTTGGAATACAATTAGATTCAGTCAGACAACAGTGTGTCCTCCCAGAGAGAAAGATTCACTCCATTCAACACAGGATACAGCAGATGCAACCCGGTCAGGCTGTTTCAATACAAGAGGCAATGTCACTCTTGGGTATCTTCACAGCGACAATTCCAGCGGTCCAGTGGGCACAATGCCACACAAGAGAATTGCAATGGCAGATCCTGTCTGAGCAGGCAAAAGACCCGTCCAACTTTCGGCAGTTGACCTTGACGCCTCAAGTGCACAGCTCGTTAAAGTGGTGGTTGAACACCAAAAATCTAAACAAGGCGTTACCCTGGTCAGTTTGGTACTCAGTGGTGCTGACAACGGATGCAAGTCCATTAGGTTGGGGAGCACACCTGGTGGGCCGGATTGTACAGGGCCAATGGGAATCCTCAATGAGGACAACATCCTCCAATTTAAAAGAGCTGACAGCTGTAAGGCGGGCACTTCTTCAGGTAAAAGAAGAGATTCAAGGAAAGCATGTTGCAATATTGTCCGACAACAGCACAACGATAGCTTACATAAACCGACAAGGGGGTACAAGATCAGCATCCCTGATGGCGGAGGCAAGAGAATTGTTCGTATGGGCAGAAAACAACCTTTTGTCCCTATCGAGCACACATTTAAGAGGGATGGACAATATGGTGGCGGATTTCTTAAGCCGGCATGTATTGCACCAGGGAGAGTGGTCCCTAAATCAGGAGATATTTAGAAAAATCTGTGCCATCTGGGGCACACTAGAAGTGGATCTGTTTGCCACGAGAAGGAATCAGAAAGAAAACAGGTTCTATTCCCTGAACCAAAGAGAACACTCAGAAGGGGTGGACTCACTGTTGCACCGCTGGAGGTTTCATCTAGTGTATGCATTCCCCCTGTTTCCATTGATCCCGATAGTCCTGAAAAAGATTGGGGAGGACAAACTCGAATAATACTTATCGCGCCCAAAGAGGGCATGTTCACATGGCTCACACGCATGTCTATCTCGGACCCATGGATCCTGCCGGATGTCCCAAATCTCCTACACCGGGCCCAGTGGTACATCCTCAAGTTCACAGACTCCATCTCACCGCCTGGAACTTGAGAGGGGACTCCTATTAGCAAAGGGATTCTCAGTCGCTTTGGCGACCACCTTGCTCGCTAGTAGGAAAAACGTCAAATATCAAAAAAATTTGGGAAAAGTTCCTGGAACGCTCAGGGTGACGATTATCTGAAACAGTCCAAGAGGTTCCAATTGTTAGAACCCTCTTGTTAGATTTTGTTTCAGTTTGCTGGTCACATGACCTTTTTTCCCTATTTAGTCTGGCTCCACCCTTCTGGCTTTGCTGGACTTCATTGTATTATCTACTCTTAAGCTAGCCGGGTGCTTGGGTGCCTTACTCTGTCAGTTTTGCTTAATCTTAGGATCTCGTAGTAATTTGTTTTCTGTTTAATTTTTCCTGCTACAATTTCTGTTAGGAGGTGTCCACCTTTTCTCCCAGTCCCTAGATCTTGTAGGGATTCCTTCCTCGCAACTATAGGTCTTCGTTCAGACTAGCTGAGGACTTTAGCGGGTCTGGTCGCAGGATCAGGTTCCCCGTTACATCGTAGGGATCAAGCTCAGTTTCATTGTAGGGACAGAGTTCCCATCTTTCCTTAGTGCTTGTAGCAGTTCATAACAGTAAGTCCAGCCAAGAAAAAAAAAAAAAAAAAAAATCTCTAAGGAAAGATTTTCTGATTTCATCATGGTGTCGGTTTGGGATTTGGCTGAACGCCTGCAGGGTCTCTCTCTGGAGGTGGCTGAAATCCGGCAACACGTGAGTAGTTGTTCTGGAGCACATTTCGTGGAGCCAAAGGTACGTTTGCCTGATTTATTTTTTGGTGAACAACAAGATTTTTTTTCTTTTAAAAATGCTTGCTTGTTGTATTTTCGTTTGAGACCCAGATCCTCTGGTGATGAATCACAGCGCATAGGATTTATAATGTCACTTTTGCGCAAAGAACCTCAGGACTGGGCCTTTTCTCTGCAGCCTAGTGATCCATGCTTTGGATCAGTGGATGTTTTTTTTTCTGCTTTGGGGTTGTTGTATGACGATCCGGATCGTGTTTCATCAGCTGAGACAGAGTTGAGACGTTTGAGACAGGGATCGGGTAATGTGGAAAAATATTGTACTCACTTCCGTAGGTGGTCCACCCAGGTGGGCTGGAACGATTCAGCTTTGAAAAGTTTATTTCTTGAAGGATTAAGTGAAAGGGTTAAAGATTTGCTGATTGCTTATCCTATACCTGGTAACTTGCAAGAGGCTATGCAATTGGCCATACGGGTGGATAGGAGACTGCATGCAAGGGTTAATGAGAGTAAGTCTGCTTTGTCAGCTCCAGGTTTGGAGAAGGAATGTACTGACATTGCAGAGCCGATGGAAATTGGAGCAATGGCACCTCACTCTCGGGAAAAAGAACGCAGATTTGCTCAAGGTTTGTGTTTCTACTGTGGTAAATCTGAGCATTTCATTAAGAACTGTGCGCTTTGAATGAATAAAGAGAAAAAAAAAATGAGGTCAGTTTCACCCGCATAGCTTGTTTAAACAATAAAGGTGTCTTTCTTTCTGCTACCACTGCTGGTGAGGAGGAATTAATGGAGTTTCAGGTATTTGTGGATTGTGGTTAAACTCTCACTGTGATTGATGGGAAATTTTTGGAAAAACTAAAATTAAAACCCAAACTTCTGTCTTCTCCTATTAATGTGGTGTCTGTGGATGGCTCTCCCTTGAAAAATGTTACTCACCATATCTGTGAATTTCCTCTTAATATTAATGGTGTTCATCAAGAGAATTTGGATTTGGTAGTTTTGAATAATTTGCCCTCACCGGAGATTTTGGGGTTACCCTGGTTAAAATTGCACAATCCGGTACTGGATTGGTCTACCAATGAAATTAAGTCCTGGAGTCCTAAGTGTTATGACAAGTGTTGTAACGGGCGTATTGCTGCTGTAGTTAAGGGGGAGTTACCTGTACCTATTCAGGATTTTTGGAAAGTTTTTTCTGATAAAGAATCGCAGGTATTGCCTCCTCATAGAGATTATGATTGTGCAATTGAATTTGTCCCTGGAGCAACTCTTCCTAAAAGTCGTTTATTTAATTTGACTATTCCTGAGAGAAAGGCTTTGGAGGAATACATACAGACAAGCTTGGCCGCCGGTCACATTAGGCCTTCCAAATCTCCTGTGGCGGTTGGATTTTTTTTTTGTTAAACAAAAAGGACGGCGGTTTACGGCCTTGTCTAGACTTTCGTGAGATTAATAAGATTACTGTACGCAATCCTTACCCACTGCCATTGATTCCTGATTTGTTTAATCAGTTAGTGGGGGCCAAGTGGTTCTCGAAAATTGATCTTCGAGGGGCATACAATTTGTTGCGCATGAAGGAGGGGGATGAATGGAAGACTGCGTTTAACACTCCACTGGGTCATTTTGAGAATCTGGTCATGCCTTTTGGGCTTTCCAGTGCTCCGGCATTTTTTCAGAATCTTATTAATGACATCCTTAGACCTTTGATCGGCAGAAGTGTGGTTGTGTATTTAGATGACATTTTGATTTATTCACCGGATTTGGAGTCTCATTGGAGGAGTGTGCGTGAAGTATTACAGTTACTGAGTGATAATTCACTTTTTGCCAAGCTAGAAAAATGTGAGTTCGCTGTACAGAGACTTAGTTTTTTGGGCTACATTGTCTCCAGTGAAGGTTTTGAGATGGACCCTGTGAAAGTGCAAGCTGTGCAGGATTGGCCTAGACCTATTGGTGTGAAATCAATACAGAGGTTTTTGGGATTCGCCAATTATTATAGAAAATTCATAAAAAAAATTTCTGTGATTGCCAAACCTCTGACCGATCTCACCAGGAAAGGTGCTGATGCGGTTCAGTGGACTACTGAGGCCATTGAGGCTGTTGTGTTGCTAAAGGAGAGGTTCAGCTCTGCTCCCATCCTTACGCAGCCTGATGTGACTAAACCATTTTTGGTTGCGGTTGATGCTTCTTCTGTGGGGGTCGGCGCGGTGTTGTCTCAGGAAAAGACGGATGGAGTACATCCTTGTGCTTTTTTTTCAAAGAAATTTTCTGAGTCTGAACTAAATTATATCGGTAATCGGGAATTGTTGGCAATTAAACTCGCATTTGAACACTGGCGTCATTTTTTGGAGGGAGCGGAATTTCCTGTTCAAGTCTTCACCGATCATAAAAATCTGATCTACCTTGATGCTGCCAAACGCTTGAATGCCCGTCAGGTAGGTGGGCACTGTTTTTCTCACGCTTTAATTTTACCGTTACTTACATCCCAGGTTCTAAAAATGTTAAAGCTGATGCTTTGTCTCGCAGTTTTTCTCCTATGGTGGGTACTGAGGAGGAGGAAAACATTTTGCAAGAGGGGGTTGTTATTGCGGTTTTGGACTCCGTGTTGGAAGATGAGATTCTTAAAGCACAGGAGAATGCCCCATCTAACACGCCGCATGGGAGGTTGTTTGTGCCTGGTACCCTGAGGAGAGATTTGTTTGTTGAATGTCATGACTCTCGGTTGGCAGGTCATCCTGGAATCTCTGAGACCAAGAGACTTGTGGGTCGCAGCTTTTGGTGGCCTGGATGGCAGAAGGAAGTCATTAAGTGGGTGCGTCAATGCACTGTGTGTGATAGATCTAAGTCTTCTCATACTCCTGCTGCAGGGTTGCTTTGCCCTCTGGAGGTCCCTAGTGCACCTTGGACACATTTGGCTATGGACTTTATTACTGACCTTCCCCCTCTGAGGGTTTCACTGTCATCTGGGTGGTCGTGGACCGTTTTAGCAAGATGTGTCACTTGGTTCCTTTCATCAAATTGCCCTGCACTAAGACTCTCGCTAAGGCCTTTGTCAAGGAAATAGTCAGACTACATGGTGTTCCTACTGAATTACTAACAACATGGATACAAAGTATCCAAAAGCACACCACTGACAAGATATATGTATATAAAAGTATCAAATTTATTCATATTACAATTACAGAAATATATAGAAGAACAAACATACAAGGGATAGGATAACCCAAAAGTTATGCACAGAAAGTGACTGGGGGAGCTTTTGAAATAAATCCACACAGGGGCTGCAGTGACTGTGTGGAACCGGTTATTCAATATGGGTATGTTCTCTTGGTATTTGTTTTTCAGCCGCATATGATTTGCTTAGGTACATTGGTTACTAGATGGCTGTATAAACTACTATTGATACATCACATATGCCATATACCAATTTATTTCAAAAGCTCCCCCAGTCACTTTCTGTGCATAACTTTTGGGTTATCCTATCCCTTGTATGTTTGTTCTTCTATATATTTCTGTAATTGTAATATGAATAAATTTGATACTTTTATATACATATATCTTGTCAGTGGTGTGCTTTTGGATACTTTGTATCCATGTTGTTAGTAATTGCATAATTACACACCCCCTACATGCACCCTCTGGATTTTCCTTTTTGGTGAAGGTCTCCCGTGGTATGTGCATAATATGTTGTTGGACATTTTTTTGATGGTGTTCCTACTGACATTGTTTCTGATAGGGGACCTCAGTTTGTGGCTCGTTTTTGGCGCGCCTTTTGTGACAGGTTGGGAGTTAATTTGTCGTTTTCATCCGGATATCATCCTGAGTCTAATGGCCAGACAGAAAGGAAAAACCAGGATGTTGAGCAGTTCTTGCGTTGTTTTGTGACTGATAATCAAGAGGGGTGGTCTGAGTTTCTGCCACTTGCTGAGTTTGCTCTTAACAATCATACATCCGCTTCTGCTGGTTGTTCGCCTTTTTTTTGTTGTACTGGGAGACATCCGTCTTTTGGGTCATTTTCCAAGTTGGGATCGGCTGTACCTGAAGAGGAGAATTTTTCTGGTGTGTTGGAGAGAGTTTGGACTGATGTGCGTGGTAATCTTCAGGAGGCTAACAAAAGATCCAAAGTGTATTTTGATAGAAAACGACAAGAGGTTTTGTTTGCTATTGGTGACATGGTCTGGTTGTCCTCTAAGAATCTGCGCTTGAGGATTCCGTCTAAGAAATTGGGTCCCAAGTTTGTAGGGCCCTTTAAGGTGCTTCAGGTTATTAACCAATCTGCTGTTAAGTTGGAGCTTCCTACCTCCTGGAAGATTAATCCGGTGTTACTCTTAAGCTAGCCGGGTGCTTAGGTGCCTTACTCTGTCAGTTTTGCTTAATCTTAGAAACTCGTAGTAATTTTTCCCTGCTACAATTTCTGTTAGGAGGTGTCCACCTTTTCTCCCAGTCCCTAGATCTTGTAGGGATTCCTTCCTCGCAACTATAGGTCTTCGTTCAGACTAGCTGAGGACTTTAGCAGGTCTGGTCGCAGGATCAGGTTCCCGTTACATCGTAGGGATCAAGCTCAGTTTTATTGTAGGGACAGAGTTCCCATCTTTCCTTAGTGCTTGTAGCAGTTCATAACACCAATAAAGGAAATCCTAGAATTCCTCCAAAAGAGGCTGGAAAGAGGATTGTCTACAAGCACCCTAAAGATGCAAGCCTCTGCCCTAGGTGCGTTATTTGACCAAAAACTGGCTGATCAGCCTTGGGTCTATAGGTTCATTCGAGCCTCCTTTACAGCCAGACCCTCGAAATTACTGCCTAAGGTAGCTCCCTGGTATCTAAAATTTAGTTTTGAATGCCCTAACTACCTCCCCCTTCGAACCTCTTACTTCCATTTCAGTAAAGGCTTTGACGTTAAAAACGGTGCTCCTGTTTGCCCTGACGTCAGCTCGGCATATCTGCGAGCTGCAAGCTATCTCTGTAAATCCTCCATATACTACCTTTCTGGATGACAGAGTAATTAAAAAGACTGACCCGGCCTTCCTCCTGAAGGTTAATTCAAAATTTCACAGGGAGCAGGAAATAATTTTACCCTCATTTTGTGCCAATCCGAAATCCCAGGGAGAACAAACCTTCAATTGTGTACATGTTAGACGCTGCCTACTTCAATATATAGAAGTGTCAAAATCATGGCGGCAGTCATCTGCCCTTTTTGTCTCCTTCCAGGGGGCAAACGGGGAAAAAGCTTCAAAATCAACTATTGCAATGTGGCTTCACATGGCTATCTCACTATCTTATTCTTCTTCAGGTCAGACTCCCCCACTAGGTGTAACAGCTCACTCTATAAGGGCTATTGCCACATCCTGGGCCGAACGGGCAAATACATCAGTAGAACAGATTTGCAAAGCAGTGGTATGGTCTTCACCCTCCATCTTTTTCCGTCATTATAGGCTAAATTTAGGGCTCTCGAATCTTGCCTTTGGTAGGAAGGTATATCTATATAGATATATATATTGTGGTGTAGTGACCCCTGATGCAGCTAGGGGGCACTGTGTATGCTCCTCGAGATATGCATGGAAGCATGGTTTGTGTTGTGGTAAAGGACCTGTGATGAGGTCATGACCAGGTGACCTAACCATGTGATCCTGACCTCATCTGTGGGTGGGGTTACAGCTATGTAACGAAGTGTGCTTGGCACCTGTAGAGTGATGTGGGAGTCTGCCAGGGTGGTCGGACTTCCATGCGTCCAGGCGGGACAATACAGAGAGGTCTCTGTGTCTGAAGAGAGTGTGTGGGAGTCTGTGAGTGTGAACAGACTACCATGTGTCCTGGAGGGAGGTCTCTGTGTCTATGAGGAGTGAGGCTCCAGGCTGAAGTACTGAAGATTTGTATTGCATGTGACTGTGAGGTTTATGATGTAATAAACCTAAGGACTTTTTGCATTAGAAACGTGTCTCCTGATTACCTCTGAAGCAGCCGAGTGGGTTGAAACCTTACAATTGGTGGATAGAATGCGGGCAGCGGCCCAAGGAGCACATGTTCCAGGACTGGGAATGAGGAATCAGAGGAGGAACGGACGGTCTGTGAAAACCGTGAGTGTGACCAGTGGTCACAAATAAACTGTGCATTTATGTTTATGGGGTGCCTCTGATATGAGGTATCTGAAGAAACTGTTAAGCAGTGGTGACAGACAGGAGTCTGTGTTATGTTGACCGGGGTCATTGAAAATGGAGAAAAAGCATGCTGATAGGATACCTCTGAGGAGGAGGTCTCCAGGAACCTGTGTGGCTGACGCCAACAGGTGACTGTCTTGACAACCGTGTTATGCTGGTCGGGATCAGTGAGAAGAATTAGTGAAAGACTGTTTTTTTTTTTCCTTTGTTGGATGCCTCTAAGAGGAGGTGTCCGGAAACCTGCGTGGCCAACAGGTAACAGACAGGAGTCTGTGGTGTACTGACAGGTCAGTGAGAGATTGTTTTGTCTTTGTGGGATGCCTCTATGAAAAGGAGGTATCCAGAAACCTGCGTGATCAACAGGTAACAGACAGGAGTCTGTGTTGTACTGACTGGTCAGTGAGAAACTGTTTTTCCCTTTGTGGGATGCCTCTATGAGAGAGGAGGTGTCCGGAAAATCTCTCTGGCTGAGAGTGTAACAGACAGGAGTCTGTGTTGTGCTGACGGGTCAGTGAGAAACTGTTTTTTTTTCTCTGGAACACGTGTGAGGTGTTTGCTGTGGCTCGGAGGAGTCATGAAGGTGACAAGTGGCTGGCTGTGACTCGTGGGGTCACGAAGGTGACAAGCGGCAAGACAGCGCAGCGTGCAGAGACTTGTGGTAGCAGGAGCTACAGTGACTGTTGCAGCAAGAAGTTCTGCAGCAGCCGGAGCTGCAGTAACAGCCACAGCAGCTTAGGAGTAGCATCTGGAGGTGCTGGTTGTTGGTGGCTGCAACGGAAGCGGTGGCAGTACCAGCAGGAGCTGATGTGAAAAAAAGGACAGTGTGAACCGAGGCACACAAACTCTTAAAGGGCCAGTACACGCCCTAAGTAAAAGACACTGTCTAAGGGTACTGTGTGGACTGGGGCCTGTAAGAGCCGTGGTGTGTACCCCAGTGATGGGTGGTGTCCCTAAAAGGGGAGGAGTCCCAAAAGGGGGGTGGCAACCCAAAACAGGGATGGTTACCCAAAAGGGGGCGGAGTCCCAAAAGGGGGCAGTAACCCAAATTGGGATTGTGGCCCAAAAGGGGGTGGAGTCTCAAAAGGGGGTGGTAGCCCAAATCAGTAAAGTTTCCCAAAAGGGGGTGGAGTCCCAAAAGGGGGCGGTAACACAAATTAGGATGGTGGCCCAAAAGGGGGCGGTAACCCAAAATTGGGATGGTGGCCCAAAAGGGGGCGGAGTTCCAAAAGGGGGTGGCAACCCAAAAGGGGATGGTGGCCCAAAAGTGGGTGGAGATTCCAAAAGTGTGTTGTTGTTCAGAGGAGGGAGCCCCATCACAGCAGGTGGCTGTAGTGGTTCCTTGTCGTGTGATGTGTGAAAAGAAGGTAACACCTAATATCGATAGTCTAGAGTTCCAGGTGACCAGAAGAAAGTGTGGGTCAGACCAACTCGGGGACTTGGACGTGACAAGACGTGTGACCGTGAGAAACGGTATAGCTTCAGGAAAGGGGGCAGAGACCTGTCTAAGGGGGAACGCGTTGTTCCAGGACGACAGGGGAAGTGGGAGTGACTTCAATGCAGACTGTGACTCGACCGCTAGGGAAAGTGAGTGCAGTAAGCTGGAGCTCTCTGAGGTTACCGAGAGTCGTGAGACAGTGGAAACTGCGGATACAGGAACGAGCGGAACTCTGGAGAGGCAGAGTGGGTGTAGGCAAGAGTGCCCAGCTGAAAATGTAATTAAAGAGGTGATGGTGCGACATGTGCTGGCTAAAAGAGAGCAGGACCATGAGAGAGAGCTGTTTAAAGAAACAGTGAAAGAGACAGTCGAGCGAGAAAGGGTCCTGAGACGAATGATTGAGCACAGAGTGGAGGAGCTGGAGAGGGAAGTCTCTAGGCTCAGAGATCATCTGTCAGCGTGTAAGAGTATGAACAAGGCTCTATGGAGAGAGACGGAGGTGCTCAGAGAGGCCCAAGAGAAACATCAGCAGGAGTGTCGCTGCTTGGCAGAAGAGCGAGATGAAGTTCTCCGAGAGCTCAAGATGGAGGAGGAGACTGGTGCCCAGCTCCAGAAATCTATGGAAGAATAAATCCAGCAAGGGAAGTGCCATGCAGATGGGCACACAAGGGAGAGCGATGTCTTGGAAAACTGTACTAATGCTCAGGACGAGGAGGTCCAACAGTCTGTCCAAGAAGGTGACGGGTCGGGTTTCAAGTGTGTAATAGAGATACCCGAAGACCTGCGAGACGTGTGTGCCAGTGAGGAGGTGCATGAGGTGACACAGTTAGTCATACTGTCGACTAAGGAAGTCACACTGAAGCGAGTGGCTGTCCTGAGAGACATGCATCTACAATTCCTCCGAACGAAACAGATGATCATGTGGAGGAATAAAGAAGCCGCTCGACGTTTGGAGCAAGCAAGAAAGGCTCAAAATCAGCTTGGATTGGTGGAAGGCATCATTCAAGTGCCCAGAGGTCTGGTGAAGAAAGTCATCGGAAGACTTGGGAAAGTGATGCAGGAGATGGTGAATAAGTCCGGTGTGACGAGAGTCAGGATTCCGGCTGATGACGAAGTCCAGGTTAGGGGTGAAGATGGGATGGTTCCATTCCTCGTTGTCGGGTCCAGGGAGAGCCTTGGGAATATCCGGATGCTCCTGGAGTATCGTGTGTCATACTTGAGAGAAGTAGAGCAGCTACGACTGGAGAGGGAGCAGGTCAACAGAGAGCTGCAGGAAATGGAAAGAAGATGGCCGCCACCTTCAATCTGTAGTGTCGAGAGGCGAAGAGCGCCTGATGGAAGAGGTAGAAATAGTGATGCCTCAGTTAGCTCAGTGATGAGTGACCTAAGCAGGAGAACCTGTGGTGGACGAGCTGAAAAGGACTCAGACCAGACAGGACGTATGGGTGCAGGGGAATTGCGACGCCGCACTGACCGCTGGGGAGGTGGGTGGTCTGACAGAGGGCCTGACTTAGCCAGACGGTTTGACTGGCAGAGACGACCGAGAAGGATCTCTGGTCGAGTAACAAGTGTTCAACCCCACAAGTTTGAACAGAGGGGGGAGGTATGTGGTGTAGTGACCCTGATGCAGCTAGGGGGCACTGTGTATGCTCCTCGAGATATGCATGGAAGCATGGTTTGTGTTGTGGTAAAGGACCTGTGATGAGGTCATGACCAGGTGACCTAACCATGTGATCCTGACCTCATCTGTGGGCGGGGTTACAGCTATGTAACGAAGTGTGCTTGGCACCTGTAGAGAGTGATGTGGGAGTCTGCCAGGGTGGACGGACTTCCATGCGTCCAGGCGGGACAATACAGAGAGGTCTCTGTGTCTGAAGAGAGTGTGTGGGAGTCTGTGAGTGTGAACAGACTACCATGTGTCCCGGCGGGACATTACAGAGAGGTCTCTGTGTCTATGAGGAGTGAGGCTCCAGGCAGGAGCTGAAGTACTGAAGATTTGTATTGCATGTGACTGTGAGGTTTATGATGTAATAAATCTAAGGACTTTTTGCATAAGAAACGTGTCTCCTGATTACCTCTGAAGCAGCCGAGTGAGTTGAAACCTTACAATATATATATATATATATAATTATATACATATATAGTACAGACCAAAAGTTTCGACACACCTTCTCATTCAAAGATTTTTCTGTATTTTCATAACTATGAAAATTGTAGAATCACACTGAAGGCATCAAAACTATGAAGTAACACATGTGGAATTATACAATACACTTTACAAAAAAGTGTGAAGCAACTGAAAATATGTCTTATATTCTAGGTTCTTCAAAGTAGCCACCTTTTGCTTTGATTACGGCTTTGCGCGCAGAAAAGGTGAACGGATGGACTCTACATGCCTGGTTCCCACCGTGAAGCATGGAGGAGGTGGTGTGATGATGTTGGGGTGCTTGACCGTCCGTGACCGCTCCTGGCACATACTGCCGGGTGTCAGCTGTGATAATCAGCTGACACCCGGCCGCGATCAGCTGCGTTCCCCACGGGAGCGCAGCTGATCGCATATGACGTACTATTCCGTCCTTGGGAATTAGGTCCAGGGTCACTTGGACTGAATAGTATGTCAGATGGGATAAAGGGGTTAAACCAACCATAGCAGCCACCTGTATGGCCAGGTCCGTGATGGTATGGCTTGCCCATCTGGTAAAGCAGTTGAGCAGTAAGATATTGATAGAAAACATTCTAGCTGCTCTCCCCATTATGTAAAAGGCAGTAGCGTTTCCGGAAGATGCCTCAGCGGACATAGTGCAGTTAGCAGCCAAATCTTCTACACTCTCAAATGCGACTCAACGTGCTCTGAGGTTAAAGTGCTGATCCAGGAATATCCAGTCCAAGTCTAGGCTTTGCTCTATACCCTGCCAAAGCAGGGGATAATAAGGTGTTCCCTAATTTAATCTTACCCTCAAATAAAAAGATCCTTTCAGAAGAGGAGGTATAATCGTACAGGACCCACAAGGGACAAGGACAAGTGGGGTGACCAAAGTAAGAAAAGTAGAGGCTTCATATTCGTTTGTTCCTTCTCGGAGCACAAAAAATCTGCACATACATCATACTCCAGGAGGTGGGGACTGAAATACTTTTCCTGCTTGGGCTATCAGCAAATAAATGGATTCTCAATATCATAGAATCAGGATTAAAGTTAGAGCTCCTTGCTGTTTACCCAGAACTTTGTGGTGACAAAGGCCTAGAGTTCTCTGGGGGAACAGCTGGCTCTGGAAAAGAAGTCTTAAAGCTAGTAAAAAAAAGTCAGTTCTAGTGTAGGTTCCAATTCAGGAAAGGTGGGCGGGTGGTTGCTTACCCCTATTTCTGGTAAAAAAAAAAAAAAAAGACTCCACTTACAGAACAATTATGAACCTAAAAACTTGAACTGTTTTTTAAGAGTCAAAGTTTTCTAAATGGAATCCATAAGATTGGAAAAAAAGCTATTCTATCCAGATTGCTACATGGCAGCTTTGGATCTAAAAGACCTCTTTAATTTCAGGCCGATTGGGGCAGAGCACCAGAATTTCCTAAGAGTAGCTCTCAGCATAGAGGGAAGCCAAAGTAACAAACCTTAGAGTGGGTCCCTCATTTCTAGGGGTCAGATGTGGCAATATCATTTGCACGATAGTAATTGTACAGGTTGGATAACAGTTCCTAAAATAAAGCTGGTGAAATAAGTATTGAACACATCACTAATTTTCTAGTACCGTATTTTTCGGATTTTAAGACACATCGGTGCATAAGACACACCTCAAATTTAGAGGCGTAAAATAGCAAAAAAGTTTTTTTTACGTGAAAATGGAAGCCCTTCTCATAGTCCGAATTTACCTAATAGGTGTGGGGTGGTGTGGAGCGGGGTCGATGCTGTGGGCCCCGGGCTGGGAGGAGGAAGTGTACCGGCAGTGCGAGGTAGGATCCATTGATATCCTGGCAGTGGGTTTCAGTAAAATGTCAGTGCTGTGAGGCCAGAGCGGGGTCCCTGCTGCGCACATTGATCTCTCAGCTGTGGGCTTCCAGAAAATGGCGCCGGCTATGATCTTTGCTCTTCATTGAGCCGAGATCAAAATCTGCATATGCCCCTGCACCATTTTCCAGATGTCCAACACCGGGAGATCAATGGCTCCTGCCTCGCACTGCTGAGACCCTCCTCCCCCAGCCAAGTGCCTACAACATCGCCCCAAAATTGGGGGGAAAAGTTGCTTCTTATAGTCTGAAAAATATGACACATATATTGCTAAAAGTGCTGCTGACGTGAAATTCTCCCCAGACGTCTGTAGCAACCCATCTAATTCACACATGTAAAGAATTCAAACCATAGATGTTCATATATTAAGTTATGTGTAGTAATGAGAAATGCCACAGGAAAAAAGTATTGAACACATGAAAAAGAGAAGTGCAAAAATCCATGGAAAGTTATGACCCCAGCTGAAATCTATCAGTAATTAGAAAACAATCCTTGGTTCAACTGACAGCCTATAAAAAGGTGTATCATTACCAAGGTGCCACACAAGAAACATCTCATGATGGATAAAGCCAGTAAGCTGTCTCAAGACCTTCACAACCTTATTGTTGCAAAACATACTGATGACTTTGGTTACTGAAGAATTTGTAAACTACTGAAGCTTCTAATGAGCACTGTTAGGGTGATAATCTGGAAGTGTAAAGAACATAATTTCACCATAAAGTGGCCCTGACTAGGTACTCCCCACAAGATTTCAGACAGAGGAATTAAAGGAATTAAGTCTATTGGACTTTCTGCCTGTACTGCAGTCCTTTCCAACAAGTTCATAAAATTCAACCTATAACCTAACATATTGACCCAGAAGAAGGCAAAAACCTTATGAGCCAGATGCTATTTGCCCCACTATAGGGAAAAACATTACTTCCTCACTCCACGTACGGCAATCAGACTAGTTTCCTGGATCAACTTCTCATCATAGAATTTAGTGCCCATGCCATGTAATATTATGTTTTTCAAGAAAGGCATCCGGGACTTCACTTTTTTAGTGAACTAACAATTACAACATCATGGCAGAGAGTTCCATAATCTCACTGTTTTTACAGTAAAGAATCACCTCCTGTGATGATTAAACCTTTTTCCTGTGGAATAATGTGCATGCTTAAGTGTAAAGAGATCATTAGAAAAATCACTGTCCATTCATGTAGTAGTACATTGTAATAAGACCACTTGGCTTGGTACTGAAGTGTGCCGAATACCTTAATAATCTTGGTTGCTTTTCTCTGCACTTGCTCTAGTTTAGCTATGCCCTTATAGACTGGGGACCAAAATTGTACAAAGTATTCAAAGTAAGTCCCATCAGGCACTCTGGCTGAAATCTTGGTCTGGAAATTTGGCATAAAAAGAGCAAAGTGTGCTATTTCCCTTTCCATTTTTTTTTGTCCAGATATCAATAACATTTTAGAAAATTTGTTCAACTGTTAAAATGTGTTCCAGAGAAAAAAAAACTGAAAAAAAAGCATTTTGGATGCTCCATACAGAATACTGGACCCAAAATAATGCTCCATACAGAATACTGGACCCAATATAATGCTCCATACAGGATACTGGTCCCCATATAATGCTCCATACAGGATACTGGTCCCCATATAATGCTCCATACAAAATATGGAGCTCTCCTCTGCGCTGTACTGCATTCTGCACTGTTACGGCTCAGGAAAGGGCGCTGTGGAAAGACTCCCCATTATCATCATGATTGTCTCCCCATCATCATCATTGCCTCCTTATCATCATCATGGCCTCCCCATTATCATCAATGCCTGCCCATCATCATCATCTCCTCCCCATCATCATCTTCTCCCCATCATCAATGCCTGCCCATTATCATCAATGCCTGCCCATTATCATCATCTTCTCCCCATCATCATCAATGCCTCCCCATTATCAGCAATGCCTGCCCATCATCATCTCCTGCCCATCATCATCTTCTCCCCATCATCAATGCCTGCCCATTATCATCAATGCCTGCCCATTATCATCATCTTCTCCCCATCATCATCAATGCCTCCCCATTATCAGCAATGCCTGCCCATCATCATCTTCTCCCCATCATCAATGCCTGCCCATTATCATCAATGCCTGCCCATTATCATCATCTTCTCCCCATCATCATCAATGCCTCCCCATTATCAGCAATGCCTGCCCATCATCATCTTCTCCCCATCATCAATGCCTGCCCATTAAAATCAATGCCTGCCCATTATCATCATCTTCTCCCCATCATCATCATCAATGCCTCCCCATTATCAGCAATGCCTGCCCATCATCACACACAGACAGCACACAAGCACTCTCTCACATACATACACACACACACATACACACATACATACACACACAAAGCACCGCACTACATACACACACACACACGTCTTACCTGTCCGGCATCCCCGCGCTCTGTGCCACAGCCGGCCGCTGAATGATGACGTCATTCAGCGGCCGGCTGTGAGAGGAAGCGCCGGCGCCCCCTGGAGCCCGGAGCTGCGGCAGCGGAGGCACGAGAGAGGTAAATATTGTGCCAGCTGATGCCGGGGCCCTGAGCAAGCGGGGGGGCCCAGTGGCGGCGCTGACACCGCTCTCCTCCGCTAACGGGCGCGGGGGTGCCAGACTGCGAGTGGGCCCCCCCGCTGCTCAGGGCCCCGGCACTTGCCCGGGTGTGCCGGGTGCTGACGCCGGCCCTGGTCAGGTACATGGTTTATGTGCACAGAAATATTTTTATATTATAGTATATCAAATATACAGTGCTGCATATACATTCAAGCCTTGTTTTGTCTTTCTTCTTGTCTCAATTATAAGTAGACAGTGTCATGTAGGGGAGAAAAGAACACACTGTCAGAACAGGCTTTCTCCTTTTGCAACGTATTGAGACTCAGCCCTGAATCTTAGACTCTTAGAATATGGTGACAGATAGGAACATTAGATTTTTGGAAAAATTAGATCTTATTTTGAAAAAGTGATAGCAAAAAATTTATAGTTTATATGTTATTACAGTGTCCATATTGATCCAAACTATAAAATATCCTGCTTAGTGAGCAGTATAAGTCACATACACTCCAAAATTGTACCAATAAAAACTACAACTCATTCTTTTAACCCCTTAGTGACAGCCATTTTGCAGCTTAATGACCGGGCCAATTTTTACAATTCTGACCACTGTCACTTTATGAGGTTATAACTCTGGAACGCTTTAACGAATCCCGCTGATTCTGAGATTGTTTTTTCATGACTTACTGTACTTCACGTTAGTGGTAAAATTTCTTTGATATGACTTGTGTTTATTTATGAAAAAAACATAAATATGGCGAAAATTTAGAAAATTTAGCAATTTTCAAATTTTAAATTTTTATGCCCTTAAATCAGAGAGATATGTCACACAAATTTCTTAATAAATAACATTTCCCACATGTCTAATTTACATCAGCACAATTTTGGGAACAAAATTTTCTTTTGTTACGAAGTTATAAGGGTTAAAAGTTGACCAGCGATTTCTCATTTTTACAACACCATTTTTTTTTAGGGACCACATCACATTTGAAGTCACTTTGAGGGGTCTATATGATAGAAAATACCAAAAGTGACACCATTCTAAAAACTGAACCCCTCAAGGTGCTCAAAACCACATTCAATAAGTTTATTAACCCTTCAGGTGCTTCACAGGAGCTGAAGCAATGTGGAAGGAAAAAATTGACATTTAACTTTTTTTGCAAAAGCTTTACTTCGGAACCAATTTTTTTTATTTTCACAAGTGTTAAAAGAAAAAATGAACCACAAAATTTGTTGTGCAATTTCTTCTGAATACGCCGATACCCCATATGTGGGGGTAAACCACTTTTTGGGCGCATGGCAGAGGTCGCAAGGGAAGGAGCACCGTTTGACTTTTTCAACGCAGAATTGGCTGAATGCCATGTCGCGTTTAGATAGCCCCTGATGTGCCTAAACAGTGGAAACACCCCACAAGTGACCCCATTTTGGAAACAATACCCTTAAGGAACTTATCTAGATGTGTGGTGAGCACTTTGAACCTCCAAGTGCTTCACACAAGTTTATAACGTAGAGCCGTGAAAAAAAAAATCATTTTTTTTCCACAAAAATTATCTTTTCACCCAAATTTTTAATTTCCCAAGGGTAACAAGACCGCAAAAGTTTTTGTGCAATTTGTCCTGAGCATGCTGATACCCCATATGTTGGGGTAAACCACTTTTTGGGCGCACGGCAGAGGTCGCAGGGGAAGGAGCGCTGTTTGACTTGTTCAACGCAGAATTGGCTGGATGCCATGTCGCGTTTAGAGAGCCCCTGATGTGCCTAAACAGTGGAAACCCCAACAATTGACCCCATTTTGGAAACTAGACCCCTTAAGGAACTTATCTAGATGTGTGGTGAGCACTTTGAACCTCCAAGTGATTCACACAAGTTTATAACGTAGAACCGTGAAAATAAAAAATCATATTTTTTCCACAAAAATGATCTTTTCACCCCAATTTTTATTTTCCCAAGGGTAACAAGACCCCAAAAGTTTTTGTGCAATTTGTCCTGAGCATGCCGATACCCCATATGTTGGGGTAAACCACTTTTTGGACGCATGGCAGAGGTCGCAAGGGAAGGAGCTCCGTTTGACTTTTTCAACGCGGAATTGGCTGGACGCCATGTCGCATTTGTAGAGGCCCTGATGTGTCTAAACAGTGGAAACCCCCAGAAGTGACCCCATTTTGGAAACTAGACCCCCTAAAGAACTTATCTAGATGTGTGGTGAGCACTTTGAACCCCCAAGTGCTTCACAGAAGTTTATAACGCCCGGGCGTGAAATAAAAAAATCATATTTTTTCCACAAACCTGATCGTTTAGTCCCCAATTTTTTATTTTCCAAGGGTAACAGGAGAAATTAGACCACAAAAGTTGTTGTCCAATTTGTCCTGAGTATGCTGATACCCCATATATGGGGGGACCACTGTTTGGGCGCACGGCAGGGCTTGGAATGGAAGCAGCGCCGTTTGACTTTTTCAAACCAAAATTGGCTGGAATTGAGATTGGACACCATGTCGCGTTTGGAGAGCCCCTGATGCGCCTAAACAGTGGAAACCCCCCACAAGTAACACCATTTTGGAAACTAGACCCCTATGGAACTTATCTAGATCTGTTGTGAGCACTTTGAACCCCAAGTGTTTCACAAAAGTTTATAATACCTGGGTGTGAAAAAAAAACAAAACAATTTTCCACAAAAATTATTTTTTAGTCCCAAATTTTTTATTTTTCACAAGGAAATTGGACCCTAAAAGTTGTTGTCCTATTTGTCCTGAGTACACTGATACCAAATATGTGGGGGGGAAACTGTTTGGGCGCACAGCAGGGCTTGGAAAGGAAGTAATAACGTTTTGGAATGCAGACGTTGATGGGGGTCATGTTCCGTTTGCAGTGCCCCAAATGTGCCTAAACAGTGGAAAACCCCCACAAGTGACCCCATTTTGGAAACTAGACCCCCTAAGGAACTTATCTAGATCTGTGGTGAGCACTTTGAACCCCAAAGTGTTTCACAAAGTTTATAATGCCTGGGTGTCAAAAAAAAACAACAATTTTCCACAAAAATGATTTTTTAGTCCCAAATTTTGATTTTTCACAAGGAAACTGGACCCCAAAAGTTGCTGTCCAATTTGTCCTGAGTATCCATGTCGCATTTGTAGAGGCCCTGATGTGTCTAAACAGTGGAAACCCCCCACAAGTGACCCATTTTGGAAACTAGACCCCCTAAGGAACTTATCTAGATGTGTGGTGAGCACTTGAACCCCAAAGTGCTTCACAGAAATTTATAAACGCAGAGCCGTGAAAATAAAAAAAAATTTTTTCCTCAAAAATGATTTTTTTCAGCCAGCTATTTTTTATTTTCCCAAGGGTAACAAGAGAAATTAGAACCTCAAAATTAGTGGGCAATTTGTCCTGAGTGCGCTGATACCCCATATGTTGGGGTAAACCACTGTTTTGGCGCACGGCAGGGCTCGGAAGGAAGGGAGCGCCATCTGACTTTTTGAACGCCACGTCATGTTTGGAGACCCCCTGATGTGCCTAAATAGTGGAAACCCCTCAATTCTAGCTTCAACTCTAACCCCAACACACCCCTAATCCCAACCCTAACCCTAATTCTAACCCTAATCCCAATCCTAATTCCAACCCTAATTGTAACCCTAACCCTAATTGTAACCCTAACCCTAATTGTAGCCCTAACCCTAATTGTAACCCTAAACCTAATTGTAACCCTAACCCTAATTATAACCCTAACCCTAAGGCTGGGTTCATTTTGCGTTTTACCAGCCCGTTCAACACATAGCATTGACGGGCTGGTAACGGTATAGCATAACGCGATCGCGTTATGCTATGCCCGCTAGCGCAGAGGAATCAGCAGATGATTCATCTGCGCTAGCGGTGACGGAGCCCAGACGCTTCAGCCCGCATCTGAGGCTCCGTCACTGAATGATGGCACGTCGCAAACGCATGCCGCTTTACGGCATTCGTCGCGATGCGCCCTCAAATGGGGGTGAATGGCAGCGTTAACGGACTGCGTTACACCGTGTTATACCGCGGTGTAACGCAGTATGAACCCAGCCTAACCCTAACCCTAATTATAACCCTAACCCTAATTATAACCCTAACCCTAACCCTAGCCTTAACCCTAACCCTAACAGAAAAATGAAAAAAAAAATAATTTCTATATTTTATTATATGTCCCTAACTAAGGGGGTGATAAAGGGGGGGGGTTATGTACTGTTTTTTTTTTTATTTTGATCACTGTGATAGTATCACAGTGATCAAAATGTACTTTTGTGAGAATGAATGAAACTTTTTTTGAATCTGCCGCCAAGAAGACCGCCATTGCCGCATGCGCCCGCCATTTTTTTTTTTTGCAGGAAGAAGACGCCGGGATCCTGGGGCCTTGAGGAGGACGGAGGACACCGGGAGGTATAGGGGGGGCGATTGGGGACCTGGTGACCCTCATTCTCTCCCCTCTGATGTGCGATCACATCAGAGGGGAGAGAAATCTTTTTTTTTTTTTTTTTTGCGGTCGCCGTTATACTTAGTATAACGGCGATCACGACACCAGGGTCGGTAACTACCGACCCGGATCATGTTCTCTGGGGTCTCGGCTACCCTCGGCAGCCGATACCCCAGAGAAAATTGCTCACCCCCCGGCAGAACGCGGCGGGCGCACTGAGCATGCGCCCGCCATTCAAGATGGCGGCGCCCACCGGAGGAAGCAGGTGGGCCTGCGGGCCACAAGGGGCACATTGGGAGACACAAGGGGGGTCCCGGGGACCCTTTTTCTCAGAGAAATGGCACATCAGATTTTTTTTTTGTTGTTGCGATCGCCGTTATAGGGTTAATAACGGCGATCGCAACATTGGGTCTGTAAAAACCGACCCGATTCATGTTCTCTGGGGTCTCGGCTACCCCGGTAGCCGAGACCCCGGAGAAAATGCGCCTCTGAGGGGTGCTATTCACTTTATCCACAGCGCCGTTAATTAACGGCGCTGTGGTTTAAGTACCCTTAATGACCGCCGTTAAAAGGCGTATCGGCGGTCGTTAAGGGGTTAAAATAAGCCTTCATTCAGCTTCATCAACAGAAAATGTAAGATTACATCTCAAAGAATAATACGACACAAAAATGTTTTATTTTGATATAGTATTTATAATGCGCAAATGTAGGAAAACTATATGAATTTGGTACCTCGTTAATCGTACTAAAATATTGAATTTTTCCCTTTTTGTCATCAGCCACACATTTATTTTTTGAAGACACTCTTGTGGTTGAAATAGTCACTATTTATAAATGCTTTGAGTTTCTAAAAATGGGGTCACTTCTGGGGTGTTTCCTCTGTACTAACACCTTAAGGGCTCTGCAAATGCAATATGGCAACCAGAAACCGTTACTGCAAAATTTGCCCTCCAAATGGTGCTCATCTCTACTAAGCCATGCTGTCCGCCCAAACACAACATATAGGGTTTCTCCGCATGCGGAAGAAATTGCATAAAAATTTAAGGGGTATCTTTTTCTTGAATTACTCCATATGAAAATGAAAAATTTGGGGCTAAAACTACATTTTTAAAGTTAAAAATATTAATTTTTCCATTTATTCAAGCCACTTTGCATTAGATCATGTGAAGCACCTGAAGGATTATCAAACTTACTAAATATTACTTTGAATACTGTAAGGTGTGTTTTTTTTAAATTGTGTTATTTGTTGGGATATTTTTTTACATACAAGTCCCTCAAAGGCACTTGAGAATTGAGTTGTCCCCTAAAAAATACATTTCTGAAAGTTCATTGAAATTTTTAAAAATGACTGCTAAACTTATGAGCCTTCTAATGTCCCCCAAAAATGAATGGATGTATAAAAATCGATACCAACAAAATAAACATGGTAAATGTCATTTATTAACTATTTTGTCTGGTATGACTTTTTGTTTTTTGGGTAGTCACATTAAAAGTTTGCAAAGTGCAACATTTTCCTTTTGTATAATAAATTTAAAACATATTGAACATTCCAAAGTTATTGCTCTATAAAATGACACCTACCAGATTTTTGGTCCTTCCAGTTTTGATGATTTGATAATGATATATAAAATGTAGACATAGGCCTAGGTGGTATGTATGTACTGTGCACATGTTAAAACTTTATTTTAAGAAGTTGTTGTACCTACGTTTCTGTTTCAGTCACACTTTTAGCTACCCTTGGCAATTTTTATAGCATTTTTTTTTTAAACTTCACTTTCACATAAAATTGCATGAAGGTACCTGGGTGTATAAAGTGCTGCTGAGTGCCTTTTTGACTATGTGGCAGGTGTCTACTGTCAAAAAATATTTAGGTAATGGGAGTTTAATATAATTTTTTTTTGTAATTTAGATTTAATTTGTACTCGGCAAAAAAGCAAAAAATTTCTTAGCTAGCTGAGGCATAAAGTGTCAAGAAACTCAAGGTTGTGAAAAAAGTTAAAGACCCACCTATTGTGATGAATAACCAGTCTGATATACAGGTGACATCTTCCAAAGCAAGAAGAGCCAAGCAGATCCAATATATTATTTTTGAGAAAAGAATTAGTATTACTAATTTTACTCATTAAATTATCTGATCATTCTATGCTTAATAGTCATTTGGGCGGTCATATTCAGTGATGGCTTAAGTAGGACGGCTTTCTGGACTCCAAAGCATAAAGTCGTGGGGACTTTAATTAAAAAAATACAAGTTATACTGAAAGTTTTGCCTAAAAAAAAATACCGTACATATCAACATTCTCACATGGCGGTCAATGTGACAGGTTCACTTCTTTTGACTGTTGATAACCAGTCATGCTCCGACTAATTCTGTTTCTGAGTCTTAAATCATTAGATGCTGTACATTTTATATATACAGTGCCTTCAAGTAGTATTCAACCCCCTGCAGATTTAGCTGGTTGACACATGCGGAATTAACTTGGCATTGTGACATTTGTACTGTAGATCAGCCTGGAAGTGGGAAATGCACTGCAGCAAAAATTTTTTTTTTAATTTTTTTTTTTTTTTTTTTTAAATGTTAAAAGTTAATTCAGAGTGTCATTTATTATTCAACCCCTCAAACCACAAGAATTCTGTTTGGTCCCCTAAAGTATTAAGAAGTAGTTCAGGCACCAAGAATAATGAGCTTCACATGTGTGGATTAATGATCTCTTTTGCCAGCCTTTTCTGACTATTTAAGACCCTCCCCAAACTTGTGAACAGCACTCATGCATGGTCAACATGGGAAAGACAAAGGAGCATTCCAAGGCCATCAGAGACAAGATCGTGGAGGGTCACAAGGCTGGCAAGGGGTACAAAACCCTTTTCAAGGAGTTGGCCCTACCTGTCTCCACTGTTGGGAGCATCATCCGTAAGTGGAAGGCTTATGGAACTACTGTTAGCCTTCCACGGCCTGGACAGCCTTTGAAAGTTTCCTCCCGTGCCGAGGCCAGGCTTGTCCGAAGAGTCAAGGCTAACCCAAGGACAACAAGGAAGGAGCTCCGGGAAGATCTCATGGCAGTGGGGACATTGGTTTCAGTCAATACCATAAGTAACGTACTCCACCGCAATGGTCTCCGTTCCAGACGAGCCCGTAAGGTACCTTTACTTTCAAAGCGTCATGTCAAGGCTCATCTACAGTTTGCTCATGATCACTTGGAGGACTCTGAGACAGACTGGTTCAAGGTTCTATGGTCTGATGAGACCAAGATCGAGATCTTTGGTGCCAACCACACACGTGACGTTTGGAGACTGGATGGCACTGCATACGACCCCAAGAATACCATCCCTACAGTCAAGCATGGTGGTGGCAGCATCATGCTGTGGGGCTGTTTCTCAGCCAAGGGGCCTGGCCATCTGGTCCGCATCCATGGGAGGATGGATAGCACGGCCTACCTGGAGATTTTGGCCAAGAACCTCCGCTCCTCCATCAAGGATCTTAAGATGGGTCGTAATTTCATCTTCCAACAAGACAACGACCCAAAGCACACAGCCAAGAAAACCAAGGCCTGGTTCAAGAGGGAAAAAGTCAAGGTGTTGGAGTGGCCTAGTCAGTCTCCTGACCTTAACCCAATTGAAAACTTGTGGAAGGAGCTCAAGATTAAAGTCCACATGAGACACCCAAAGAACCTAGATAACTTGGAGAAGATCTGCATGGAGGAGTGGGCCAAGATAACTCCACAGACCTGTGCCGGCCTGATCAGGTCTTATAAAAGACGATTATTAGCTGTAATTGCAAACAAGGGTTATTCCACTAAATATTAAACATAGGGGTTGTATAATAATTGACCCACACTTTTATGTTTAAAATTTATTAAAATTCAACTGAGCAACATAACTTTTTGTTTTGTAAGATTTATGCTTCTGTTAATAAATCCTACTCTCGTTTGCAGTTTGAAGGCTCTAACTTATTTGCATCTTATCAAACCAGCTAAATCTGCAGGGGGTTGAATACTACTTGTAGGCACTGTATATATATATATATAAATATATATATATATAGTGAAATGTTACATCTTCTAGTTTGTCATTATGTTATACTGATTGCCTTCCTCTAGTATGCTTAACAGTTTCTACTTTATTAATGTGTACATTGGATATAAAATATCTCAAACTGAACCCAAAAAGTGATTTTAGTATTTCCATTGCTTGCATTATTATTATTGTTCACTGTTGCGTATAATATGTAGCAAAGTGAACGCAGCTGGTATGATGTCATTTCCTTACATCCACTGCTGGCAGCGCGCATAGTAAAGCTTTGCCATTCTTCTGTTCTATTAAACTAACAGGTTTCAGGTTTGCAAAAGCAAGAAAAAAAGTTAATGCAAAATTATCTATCAATATATTTGACAACAACGATCCCTACATTCATTATAGTATACGTGACAAGGAACAAAGATCTATCTCGAAAAATGCTCCTCCTATATTCAGATATTTACAACTTTTTATTAATCCAGTCTACTATTGATTTCTCATTAGAAATAAAAATATTTTGTGAACTCCCATGTACGCAAACCGAGTTACAAATTTAGAGACTTTTCAGAAGGTGTTTCCAAGCTTTCATCCCATTTTCCTTCTCAGTAGTAGAGGGAAACAAACATGAAGGTCAAATTGGCACTTCTGGACATTTTCCAGGAGTGAGAAGTTTGTAGAAAGACTATTGCATCCATGTTTCACTACTTTACCCGCCCTCAATAACTAATGGATGCTGAATGTTCTTTACTCCATAGAAATTACCTTAAAATACTATCAAATGGAAATATTTGTTTCTATATTTAGTTTCCTTTTTGTGCAAATGGTTTGGTTCTTTTATCCTTTCCCATATCTTAGTTTGCTTGCTTTTCTAATTTTTAATTATTCTTGGAAACATCTACTGTTGTGAATTGTTAATTACCAGAAATGTCCACACTACATAGATTGACGACACTTCATGCAACTAATCAACTAATGTACCCATGATCTGGCTACATGTACTACCCAGATCAACAAAGAGATCCATCGTAGTTAAATTAAAATAATCTTTATTAAATATCACTAAAATCAGAACAAATTTAAAACTCAGAGTGACTACTGGAGGCAACATTACTATGTCCTGACTAATGTTTGTAGTAATAGCCCATATTAGTTAATGCAAATAAAATATTATCAATATTGTAATACAAGAAAGACTTTTGGTCATCCACTGATAATAAAAAGCATCAGAAGTTACAGGTGTGAAATATATATAATTTACGCAATATGTATTGCCATGTATACTTCCCACCATGCTTCATAGAAATATATAAATGTACATAGTGGCAATACAATATTATAGCCAGAAAAGGACACAAGATGTAAGCAGCACATCAGCATTAAATGTGTATAAGAAAACATGTAATGATGCCTATAGATGACGTGAAGCCTATAAATGTCTGATACATACAAATGTCCTCAAAGAAAAGGTTGAAGTAAACCAATATCTGTTATGTTTCGGTAACTGAGGAGAAATGGCAAAAAATAGCAAGAGCAGCAATACACCAGAGAGGCTGGAACCTATTGGATTGCAGTAACCTGAACTAACCACACAACTAGAGGTAGCCGTGGAGCGTATCTACGGTGATCCTAGACGCCTCGTCACAGCCTGAGAGATAACTACACCTAAAGGCAGAAAGATGAAAGCTATCTGCCCCGGAGCAGATCCCCAAAGAAAATAGGAAGCCCCCAAACATGTAATGGCGGTTAGACAAGAAGAAAGCACGGACACAGACAGAAAATAGAATGAGCAAACGCTGGGGCCCAATCTGTCTAGACAGAAAAGTACAGGAAAGAATTCTGACTGCAATCCAACAAAAAACCCTAACAACACGACCTCTTCCACCTAAATCAGATCTCTGGTGTAACAAAACGTTATTCAGCAAATAAAAGTAACAAAAGAGAAAAGCAAAAGTGCAGATACAAACGGAGCACAATTGCAGCGCCAGACCCCCAAAAGGGGACAGGCTGCAGTCCACTGCAGGCAGCAAACCAGCAGAGAAAATGAAACAGAGAAAAAAAAACAGCAAACACTTATCTGAAGGAGAGCAGGAAACTAGCAGTGCTTCAAGCAAGACCAGAAGAACAATTGATAACCGGCAAGGCTGCTGGGAAATCAGGCCACTTATATCCTACCATTCAGCGCCAGCTGAAGGCCATTCATTAATCAGTTCATTACCCTCAGCAACCACCAGAGGGAGCCCCAGCTCAGAATCCACCTCCAGCATATTCACAACAGTACCCCCTTGAGGAGGGGTCACCGAACCCTCACCTGCGCAACCAAGCCGATCAGGATGGGCTCGATGATAGGCACGGATAAGTCTCCCACCATGAATGTCTGAAGCAAACACCCAAGAATTGTCCTCCTGACCATAACTTCTCCACTTAACCAAATACTGGAGTTTCTGTCTAGCAAAACGAGAATCCAATATCTTCTCAACCACATACTCCAAATTGCCCTCAACCAAAACAGGGTCGGGAGGTGCAGCCATAGGAACCACTGGTTCGACAAACCTCTTCAATAAGGATTTGTGGAACACGGTATGGATCTTCTCTTGAGAGAGACAACCTCTCCACCACCTGGTCCCAAATCTGCTGCATACGCTGCACAATAGAGTCAACCCCTGGACAGACAGAAGCCTCCGCCTGTCCTGAAGAAAATCGAGGGTGAAACCCGGAATTGCAGAAAATGGAGACATCAAGGTGGCAGAGCTAGCTCTATTATTAAGAGCAAACTCCGCCAAAGTCAAAAAAGAGACCCATTCATCCTGATCAGCAGACACAAAACATCTCAAATAAGTCTCCAAGGTCTGGTTTGTTCTCTCGGTTTGTCCATTGGTCTGAGGGTGAAATGCAGAGGAGAAAGACAACTGAACACCAAGTTTAGAACAAAATGTCCTCCAAAATCTGGAAACAAACAGAACTCCTCTGTCAGACACAATGTTCTCCGGAATGCCATGCAACTGAACGACATGCTGAAGGAACAAAGGCACCGACTCGGAAAAGGAAGGCAACTTAGGCAATGGCACAAGATGTATCATCTTGGAAAACCTATCACAGATTACCCAGATAACGGTCATTCGCTGAGAGACAGGAAGGTCAGAAATAAAATCCATAGAAATATGGGTCCATTGCCTCTTAGGTACAGGTAATAGCATTAACAAACCACTAGAATGAGAGCAAGGCTTGGAACGAGAGCAAGTCCCACAGGACTGCACAAAGTCCCTGACGTCACGAGACAAAGTAGGCCACCAAAAGGAGCGACTCATCAAGTCTCTGGTACCAAAAATCCTGGGATGACCAGCCAACGCGGAACAATGAATCTCAGACATCACACTCTTTTTCCACTGGTCTGGAACAAACAACTTCCCAACAGGACAGCGCTCAGGTTTATCCATCTGACACCCTTCCAGAGCCAGTCTCAAATTGGGCGAAATGGCGGAAAGAACCACACCCTCTTTCAAAATAACAGCAGGATCAGATAACTTAGGAGAATCTGCAAAGAAACTCCTCGAGAGGGCATCCGCTTTGACATTCTTAGTGCCAGGAAGAAAAGAAACCACAAAATTAAAACGTATGAAAAATAAGGCCCACCTGGCCTGTCTAGGATTAAGTCGCTTGGCTGATTCGAGATAAACCAGGTTCTTATGGTCCGTGAGGACCACCACCTGATGTTTGGCTCCTTCCAGCCAATGTCTCCACTCTTCAAAGGCCCACTTCATGGCCAATAACTCCCGATTACCCACGTCATAATTACATTCAGTTGGAGAAAATTTTCAAGAGAAAAAGGCTCAAGGGTTACTCTTAGAGGTCTCTGGATCCCTTTGGGACAAAACGGCACCTGCCCCAATCTCAGAGGCATCAACCACCACCTGAAACGGCAGAGAAACATCAGGCTGCCGTAGAACAGGAGCAGAAATGAATCTCTGCTTAAGTTCCTGAAATGCAGAAACTGCCTCAGGAGGCCAATTCACCACATCGGAACCCTTTTTGGTCAGATCAGTCAATGGTTTAACAATACCAGAGAAATTACCAATAAATTTACGATAAAAATTGGAAAAACCCAAAAATCTCTGAAGAGTAGTGTTGAGCGATACTGCTCAATATCTAAAAATATCGGATCGGAATGGTATCGCCGATATCACTAAATATCGTCGATATCCGATTCCGATACCGGAAGTCCCATGTAAGTCTATGGGAACAAAATATCGCAACTAAAAAAACACTTTCTTTCGTTGTAAACACAAAATATACACACATAGAATACATATATATATATATACATGTCATTGTGACATATATATATACATATATTTATAGTTTATACACTTCTACATAGTAAAATAGACTCTGATTCAATTGCCGGGTAAAGCCGTGACATACCCCATAGAAGTCGACGGGCTCGGTGCCGAGTACCCCCAAAACCTCTGGCTCTGTGCCACTCAACTTGGGCGTCACTAACAGGATTCTGTAGCTAGCTATAAGCGAGTCCTGTGTGCCTGAATTGAACTGGTTTTGTGCTTGAGAATTGCTAAAATCATCAGAGAATGTATTTGCCATTTTTCCGCCATATCTGCGTCACGACGAGGCACTGGTGAAGAAGAAGGGCGTGCTCTTCGTGGGTGTACACTCACTCAGTGGCGCGAAAACGATGGCCGACCACTCTAAATGGTACTGCAATGTAAGATCGTGCCCCACAGCTCTTGAGTTCCGCCTCCTCATCCTCCTCAGTGTGCGGAAACTAACACGAAGTCCCGCCTCACTACAAAAGAGGGGCCCTCTCCAGATGCTAATGACACATGTGACTTGGCAGAGATGGCTAATGGACACGAGCAGAAGTGTGAAGGGATGGAGCAGTCAGAGCTCTCCCCCCACGGAAGCGACCCAATCGCCACGGAACCACCGTTGGGCACCCGGCCTGGAAACCCTCCTACGCTGCAAGAAGCGGAGGATACCCTAAGAGGCCTGGCCCGGCACCGGGAGGAGGTCGCCAGGATGGAAGCCAGCTGGCGTGCCCTAAAACTAAACTTGGAGCGGCGCCAATCCCTCTTACCTGAAGTGTCTGTACCGGAAGGTGAGGCACCCGTTCTAGTAGAGGAGTCCGTGCGGGCATCCCAGCCCTTGCAATGTGATCCGGTTGACGTTGTCGCAGTGGAGGCACCCGTTCCTGCAAAAAACGCTGCACCGGCAGCACCCCAGATCCCGCTGTCTGCCCCCGTCGCTGAGACAGAAGAATCGACACCCGTCCTCATGGAGGAGGCCGCGCAGGCACCAGAGGTCTACCTGTCTGTACCGGAGCCCCGACTGTCATCTGTTCCAGAGCCGGCTGCTTCCTCCGCAGGTGAGCGCCGCCAGGACTGTCGGGCGCCAGGAGAGCTGCCGCAAACCGGACATCGTAAGCTGCAGTTTGATGGTGGAGACATGGAGATGCTGGTGGAGGAGAATTACAACCGGCGTCAGGAGGAAGAGTGGAGACGTCGGGAGAGAGAAGCCGAGCGACAAAGGGAGCAGCGCGAATCCCAGAAGCTTCGCCAACATCACATCGAGAAGGACCGGGCAGATAAGGACCGGATGAGAAAAGATAAAGGAACCCTGAGGGAGCCGCGGCTTAAGGGTGCAGTACGGAGCTTTAAATTGAAAGCTGGTTGGGGCTTCATCCAGGAGCCTGGACTTTATTTAGAAGTGTTTGTGACCCGGCGGGACGTGGAGACTCACCTCCCAGAAGGACACCCGGGGAGGGACCTGTTGCCAGGAGACTTGGTAACTTACACCCGACACTGGGGTTACAATGGATGGTATGCCCTAAATGTCACCAGGTGCGACCCCTGGTCCCCAGAGTGTCAGGAACCTGTGAGACCCTCGGAGCCTTCAGCCTCCCACATCCAGGCCTCTGCACAAGTGCCCACCCCACGCCGTAAATCTCCCCAGCCTCCCTCAGCGGTCTCCTCAGCAGCCCCAGCTATGGACATGATAATGATAGCTGGCCCGTACCCGGCGCCTGTTAGGCCCCCTGGGGTTCGTTCAGTCCGGGACATAGGGCTCCAGACCCGGAGGGAGATGAAAGAGGTGGCCACACAGACACAGATAGCGGGTCACGACTTGACTGTACAGGCCACACGACGTCATCAGGTCCTGGTGGTCCTTGGTGTCTCGGATGTTTGGCAAGCATCAGAAGAGTACCAGGTGGTACCTGGAACACTCCTGCCAAAGAATTATAAATAACCCAGACAGGGTCCCTGTATGTAAATAGTTAAATTGTTGATGTACCCGGACGGGTGAATGTTCATAAAAAAGTTTTTTAATTTAATAAAAAAAACAACACAGTTTTCATTACTTTTATTACAGTCTCATCCTGCGACACCATCGTTCTCCTGTAAAAAAATGAAAAAAAAAAACAGCAGTATACCACCTGTCCGACGCAGTCCATAGTAACGAGTGTCCCACGACGATCCAGCTCTGCTACATCAGAATGACATCAGAGGCAGGCAGGCAGAGCCTGTCATCCCGGCGCAGCACAGCTGATTACCTGCTTCCCCGGCGGTGACGTCATCGGACTAGTTTACGGCCGGGATTACCCTGCAGTCACTGCAGTTATCGCGAAAAACTGCATGTGACCGCCAGGGAGAAGATAATGGCAGCCATCAAGCAGTCCAGGACGTGACCGCCGGAGATCTTCTGCCAGGTAAGTGCCGCTGACTCCTGACAGACCCGACCGACAGACACTCACAGTGACAGTGACAAATCCGATTCCGGTATCCGATATGACGAAAATATCGGTACTCGGAATCGAAAGCCCGATACAGCTAATATCGGCCGATACCCGATATTTGCAGTATCGTATCGCTCAACACTACTGAAGAGCCTTCAATGAAGTAGGTTGAACCCAATCACAGATGGCCTGAACCTTGACCGGGTCCATTTCAATAACAGACGGAGACAAAATGAATCCCAGAAATGAGATCTTCTGTATGCCAATAAGACACTTTGATCCCTTCACATACAGTGCATTCTCTCTCAAAATCTGGAACACAGTCCGAAAATGTTTCACATGAGAGTCCCAGTCATTGGAAAAAATCAAGATATCATCCAAATAAACAATCAGAAATTTATCCACAAAATCCCTGAAAATATCATTCATGAAGGATTGGAAGACGGAAGGGGCATTAGTAAGCCCAAAAGGCATCACTAGGTACTCAAAATGCCCCTCTGGGGTATTACACGCCGTCTTCCATTCATCCCGTGCTTAATGCGAATAAGGTTACACGCCCCCCTGAGGTCAAGCTTGGTAAACCAACTAGCACTTTTCACTCTGGAAAATAGGTCAGAAATCAAAGGTAACGGATATTGATATTTAACAGTGATCTTATTCAGGAGGCGATAATCAATACACGGCCTCAATGAACCATCCTTTTTGTCTTATTCAGGAGGTGATAATCAATACACGGCCTCAATGAACCATCCTTTTTGGCCACAAAGAAAAAACCGGCGCCCAAGGGTGAAGAGGATGGTCTGATATGACCCTTCTCCAATGACTCCTTGATATAAGATCGCATAGCATCATGTTCAGCTACAGATAAATTAAAATGGCCACCTTTAGGAAATTTACCACCAGGCACTAATTCAATAGCGAAATACCACACGAAAAACAGCCATGTAGTCTCAAAAATACATCTTTATTAATGCAACATAATACATATGATTAAAAATAGAAAAAGGAAAAGGATGGCACAAGGGAAATGTGATCCAATATGGCAGTAGTCACAGACAAGTGGAATAGATAGGCCTGACAATGGAATCTGCTCTCTAAATATATATAATATTAGAAATCACAATTATAGCGACCCGAGGTATAGGGATGAAGACAGAATGATTAGAGTACTATAGGCATTATACACAAAATATATAGATAATAAGTATAGAAATAATGTTAAACTGGCACCATAATAAGAATAACAAAATATATTGATATAAGCAACTATAAAGAGTGATGCACTATGCCTGTATGTAGGCTCAATATAAGATGACTTCTCTTCCTAGTGCAGCACAATGTATATGATGCCAGAGGAGTATAAGACCCATACGTACTCTAAGTCCTATCCATATAGGGAAATACAGATCATATCACAACAAAATGCAAGCAGGGAAAACAGAAAACCATGGATCCCTGACTTGAACAGCGGTGCAGGAGCCGGACGGCTCTCTGCTCTCCTTTGAGGTAATATTCAGCGGTTTTCCATGGCATTGGTCGTGATATTGATTTATACAAATCCTGCACCGCTGTTCAAGTCAGGGATCCATGGTTTTCTGTTTTCCCTGCTTGCATTTTGTTGTGATATGATCTGTATTTCCCTATATGGATAGGACTTAGAGTACGTATGGGTCTTATACTCCTCTGGCATCATATACATTGTGCTGCACTAGGAAGAGAAGTCATCTTATATTGAGCCTACATACAGGCATAGTGCATCACTCTTTATAGTTGCTTATATCAATATATTTTGTTATTCTTATTATGGTGCCAGTTTAACATTATTTCTATACTTATTATCTATATATTTTGTGTATAATGCCTATAGTACTCTAATCATTCTGTCTTCATCCCTATACCTCGGGTCGCTATAATTGTGATTTCTAATATTATATATATATATATATATATATTTAGAGAGCAGATTCCGTTGTCAGGCCTATCTATTCCACTTGTCTGTGACTACTGCCATATTGGATCACATTTCCCTTGTGCCATCCTTTTCCTTTTTCTATTTTTAATCATATGTATTATGTTGCATTAATAAAGATGTATTTTTGAGACTACATGGCTGTTTTTCGTGTAGTATTTCTGTATTCGGTACAGTTTGTCTCACTACTGTGTCCAGAATTCACATGCTTATATGATAAGCCATTGTGTATTTAATATATATATTATCTGCATGTGATATGTTGGTTACTATTAATTTTCACTAATTCAATAGCGCAATCGTAGCTCCTGTGAGGGGGCAAGGATGCAGATTTACTTTCACTAAACACATCAGAAAAATCAGTCAAAAAGTTAGGGACATCCTGAGACTGTGGAGAGGCAGAAAAAACAGGAGTGTCAGTATTAACACATTGGCAGCCCCAACTGGTCATAGACACAGATTTCCAATCCAAAACAGGATTATGAGACTGTAACCAAGGGAAACCTAGTACAATAATGTCATGCAGATTATGCAGCACCAGAAATTTGCAACTCTCCTGATGATCTGGTTCAACCCTCATTATCACCAGAGTAGAAAACTGGGTTTATTCTCCGCCAAAGGGGTAGAATCAATGCCCAGTAGGGGAATAGACTTCCGCAGGGGTATCATGGGAAACCCACAACGTTTGGCAAAGTCAAAATCCATCAGGTTAATAGCTGCTCCTGAATCAACAAAAGCTTGAGCAGAAAATGTGGACAGGGAGCAAATCAGGGTAACAGTCAACAGAAATTTAGTCTGAACACTACCCAAGACAACTGAATGCGCAAAACGTCTTCCCCGCTTAGGGCAGACTGAAATAGCATGGGACGCGTCGCCACAGTAGAAACATAACCCATTGCGCCTATGAAACTCATGATGCTGAGCCCCAGAAGTCACTCCATCACACTGCATGGGCTCAGGAGCTGGCTCACAAGGCAACACTATCTCACGCATACCTCTGCGCTCACGCAAACGTCTGTCAATTTGAATGGCCAAAGACATAGAATCATTGAGATCAGAGGGAACAGGGAATCCCACCATAACATCCTTAACTTTTTCTGACAGACCCTTTCGAAAAAGGGCTGCCAAAGCATGATCATTCCATTTGGTCAGGACTACCCACTTTCGAAATTTCTGACAGTACAACTCAGCGTCTTCAAGACCCTGATTTAATGCCAACAAGGTATTTTCAGCTTGATCAGTGACATTAGGTTCATCGTACAATAACCCCAGAGCCTGAAAAAATACATCAATATCATTCAAAACAGGATCCCCAGGTGTCAGGGAAAAAGCCCAATCCTGAGGGTTGCCGCGCAGCAGGGAGATGACAATTTGAACCTGCTGTGCCGCGTTCCCTGAGGACTTAGGCCTTAAGGCAAAAAACAACTTACAGTTATTTTTTGAAATTCAGAAATTTAGATCGATCCCCCAAAAACAAATCTGGCATGAGGATCCTAGGTTCCACAACTGGCAACCCAGCAAGATAGGTAGCAATACTCCGAACCTCAGTGGCAAGCTGATCCACACGGCCAGACAACTGTGCAAACTCCATTGAGAGAAGAAAAAAAAATTCCTCCTCAGCACCCAGAGAAAAAGGGAAAAAATGCAACAAACAGAAAAAAAAATTTTCTGACAACTCCCTTTTTTCTTTTTCCTTTTTTACTATTTTTCCCTTCTGTTGAGTACCATATAATTTTCAGTTTGGCCGGTTATACTGTTATGTTTCGGTAACTAAGGAGAAATGGCAAAAAATAGCAAGAGCGGTAATACACCAGAGAGGCTGGAACCTATTGGATTGCAGTAACCTGAACTAACCACACAACTAGAGGTAGCCGTGGAGCGTTCCTACGTTGATCCTAGACGCCTCGTCACAGCCTGAGAGCTAACTACACCTAAAGGCAGAAAGATGAAAGCTATCTGCCCCGGAGCGGATCCCCAAAGAAAATAGGAAGCCCCCAAACATGTAATGGTGGTTAGACAAGAAGAAAGCACGGACACAGACAGAAAATAGAATGAGCAAACGCTGGGGCCCAATCTGTCTAGACAGAAAAGTACAGGAAAGAATTCTGACTGCAATCCAACAAAAACCCTAACAAAAATACCAACACTTCTGATTGCCAAAAAACCTGAGATCACACGACCTCTTCCACCTAAATCAGATCTCTGGTGTAACAAAACGTTATTAAGCAAATAAAAGTAACAAAAGAGCAAAGCAAAAGTGCAGATACAAACGGAGCACAATTGCAGCGCCAGACCCCCAAAAGGAGACAGGCTGCAGTCCACTGCAGGCAGCAAACCAGCAGAGAAAATGAAACAGAGAAAAAAAACCAGCAAACACTTATCTGAAGGAGAGCAGGAAACTAGCAGTGCTTCAAGCAAGACCAGAAGAACAATTGATAACCGGCAAGGCTGCTGGGAAATCAGGCCACTTATATCCTACCATTCAGCGCCAGCTGAAGGCCATTCATTAATCAGTTCATTACCCTCAGCAACCACCGAAGGGAGCTCCAGCTCAGAAGCCTCCTCCAGCATATTCACAACAAATATCCCAAGGAAAAAATAGGACAGCAAAGGTATAAAGGTGTTACCTATCACAAAGATGTGAAGGGATAAGTGACCACAGATGTCAGGTGTAGCGCCCCCACAACCAGACGCACGTTTCACCGATAACTTCTTCCTGAGGTGGGTCATACTGGAGGGCGTCAGCCGATTTAAATAATTAACCACCAATAGATGCTGTGAACGAACTGATGACGGCATTGATGCTGTGCCACAATGATGATCCTGCCACTCCCCATATTCTATTTGAACTTCCCGGAAACATGCTCAAGTTCAGGAGGTGTAAGTGAGAGAAAAAATCCTACCATCACAGAGAGTAATATACAAATTTGAGACCAACACATCCGAAATAGATTGAAAAGAAGACTCTGAATAAATAGAGTCCCTATACTAAGAAAGAGGAATGAATTATCGTTAAAATACGACTCAATTTCCTATTACTATAACTTCAAATGACCGCGCATAACCCAGAGGTAGACAAAGGTATATATTAATAGATAAAGTGCTGATTGGAAATGAGATGAACGGTAAGTGTTTTGATACAACCTGTAAGAACCAAGTGCATGTGAAAATATAACAATATCACTATTATCAATAGTCAGGAGATATTATCACTATTGTCAGATAAGTGTTTTAAAGCCACATGTGTAAGAAATAAGTGCATGTGATGCAGAGAGAGTGACACAGTAACCTGTGTTGATTGCAACCTCCCACTCACTATAAACAGAGTAAGTATTCTCCATTTCTAATGATGGAATGGTGACGTGTGTATGATGTGGCCTGTATTGATTGCACCTTCCCAGTTCCTATAGATAATGTGAGTACACCTCATCTCAAACAATATAAACAACATATATATTACAGTACACCCCTCGTCAAATAGAGGCTTAATCAACCCTTTATCAGCTCCTATCAATCATTTTAACACAGCAGTATCTAGCTTATGTGAAGACAAAATACCAGGAACACACAAAGGGAGCAACAAACACACCCCTGTCACTATTATCAAGGTTCTCTGATGGCACAAGCACAAACGTTATAAAACAGTCCACTATATAGATATAGTGATTTAATTCACTGTGAAGGACACTATTGTCCATCCATAAACACACAAGCATAGCTCCCATAGGAAGGTTGTTCAAGTGCATAGTATTGGTATGAAGGTAAGATGACTCATTTCTGCTGAGATCCATATACTTTCCTTGTCTGCTTCAAGCATAACTCCCCAAGAAAAGTTCCTCAAATATGAGGTACTGGTATAAGGGTGAAATACTGTTTATTTCTGCAGAAGCTCAAATACTGTCTCTGTCCGTTTCATAATATTGCGTAGGCGTCTTCCACTGGTAATCAAAAAGAGGGGTGTATATACCTAAAACCAGAATAAAGAAATGTTAAAATAAATATAAAAAGAAACAGCCTAGACTGCACTCAATACACTCTAACCCCTAAAAATTATGCCTCTTTATAAGAATGTTGAGAAGCACAGAATTTTTTGAGACCTTGTGGGCTGAATTGAACATTGGGACAGCGCTATCAGATCAACGTACAAATCTAGTATCTCAATGGCCCTTCAAGAGTCTTTTTTTAAGATTCTGACTAGGTGGTATTATACCCCTACTAGACTATCACACATAAATCCGGAAAATTCTTCCCTTTGCTGGAGGAAATGTGGCCAGCAAGGGAATTTGTTTCATGTGTTTTGGAGTTGTCCGAAGGTAAAAAAGTTATGGTCTCAAGTAATGATCTATATCAATCTGTTTTCACATAATTTTCAAATTACACCACAAAGGGCCCTGCTTTCTTTGGACATGGAGTTAGTTGATTCTTCAGTTAAACTAGTCATTATTCATATCTTTCTAGTAGTTAAAAATGCAATTGCTTTCTGTTGGAAAAATTCTGACCCTCCATCATTTGAGGATATTCTAGACAAGATTAAACTTCATAGTTCTTTTGAGCAAAGATTTGCATTAGTTAACGACGGAATTAGCAGATACTCTAAGAAGTGGAAGGTCTGGAATACAAAATTCTGTGATTAATAGTTAAAATCTGGGGTTGATTTGAAAATGTTACATATACCTCAATGTCATGAATATGTATGTGCATTGATCCAATATACTACTGTTTAGTCATATATGTAATATGGTTCAAAGTAAACTGTAAGTTCTCTAGTTTTTTATATCCCCACCTTCCCTCCCCTATATCCCTTCCCCTTGTTATTTTCACCCATTGTTCATTCTCCACCTTGTATTTTATGAAACTGAATAAAAATGTTTGAAATGAGACCTGAGAATACTCAGCTGATAGATCCATCTACTCTCCAATTGCGAAATTGTGCCAATATCTCCTCCATTGGGACCCAAATCCACCTGATCAATTCCCTCAACAGTAAGACCTCTTCGATTGCAGTCATGGATACGCTTGAAATGTCTTGCCAGGGTCTTGAGAAGAGTACAGTCCCGGATGGATCGCACCTTCTCAATCTCCCTGATATGCTCCCTGACTCTAATTTTGAGCTCTCTAGTGGTTAACCCTATATATGCTTTCCGTAGGGACATTCTTTATGATATTTCAGTCCCTTATAGGGAGGAGGTGAGGTGTCTTCTAATATTAAAATCTGAGAAAAATGCTCCAAATATGCATTGTATTTAATAATACATGGTAAGTACCATAAAGAGAAAAAATTGCCTCCAAAGTTCAAATAGTGACGACTCACACTATAATGTAATAAACAAGAGAAAAGAGTCCTATTATATGAAATTATTTTATTAATGAAAAGAACACATAGTGAGAACAGGACATGTGCTAATTATGTAACAAGGGTTTACAATAAACACTGAATCAGGGACAACAAGAAAGCAGAGAGTAGTACCACTATAACTGTCCAAATAAATATATATATATATATATATATATATATATATTGCCTATGTATGGTATTGTGCAGCTAGGCATAATATTCCAGTGGGAAAGGAAAAACATATTGCACGTTGCCCATAGTAATGTATAGGATCAGAGTTTATAGAAGGAATCACACAGAGGGAGTAAAGGAGTACTCCCATAGGACTCAATGGTGGACCTTCTCTGTGCGTTCATTCAAATAGTATGTAATATTACAATTGTATTATATTCAGAAAGCAGCTCTGCATGCTATATCCTGGGATAAGGTGCAACAGTGCAAAAACATTTCCTAACTAGTCATCCTGCAAATAACAATGATCCACATGTGAGAGACCTATAGCAGTGAAATAACAGGATATCAACACTGGATAAGATTGCTCATAAACACATACCCATCATGTTAGTAAAGTGGACACAGGCTCTGCTAACCCCAACGCACGTTTCATGGTATGAACACACCGCTTCCTTGGGGGCGTCAATATTAAAATCTCTAGACCCATCAAAATTCCAGAATTTAGTTGATATGACTAAATTCAAACATGCTTTGCACAGACCACACGGGAAAAATCCCATCTGTCCCTGCGAGCGACCACTGGTAGATTTCTTAGGGTCATAATGACTTTGCACTAGGAGGTCTTTTAGATTATCAGATCTTTTTGCAACAAGGGAAGGAGACAGTGGCAGGATTTGCTTCACGGTATGGTTTACCCAAAGGACATTTCAATGTTTTTTGATGATGATCGTTGTAAGTTCCTGCCTTTGGGTACAGAAGGTGGATATAAACCATATGTGTTCCTTGTCTTCCTTTTTCCTCCTATTAGTGTTAGCATACAACAGTTAATCTCTTGTAATTTTAGTAGTCCCATTATAGCCTTGTCTGATTAGTCTATTGCTGTAGCCTCTTTTCTGAACTCTCCGGGTAAGGTTTGCAGATGACTTTCAAAAGAGTTTGAATCACAGCAAATCCTTTTAGCTCTTAAAATTGTCCAATTGGAAGTCCATCAACAGAGCAGCCAGGAAGAAGAGCTTCTCTGTTGACGTGGAGAAGCTGAATCTTCAACAGAGAATAAACTCCTGTTCTGTTAACGTGACGTCAGCATGAGCTGCTAAATCGCCAGCAGGAGCAGTCTATGACTGCTCTGTGCTGATGGAGATTGACAGCCGGCAGGTAGGTAGTAACTACTTGCATGTTAATACTTATGCCTATAGAAATATAATAGTCACAAATAATCTCTTTAACCCCTTACTGCCATCGGACGTACTATCCCGTCCATGGTACCTGGGCCCATATGACCATGGACGGGATAGTACGTCTCGTGCGATCGGACGTGCTCCCGGGGGGAGCGCAGCCGATCGCGGCCGGGTGTCAGCTGATTATCACAGCTGACACCCATGACTGTGTGTCAGGAGCGGTCACGGACCGCTCCCGGCACATTAACCCCTTGCACACCGCGATCAAACATGATCGCGGTGTACTGGGGGCACAGGGGAGGATCGCGCAGGGTGGGGGCTCCCTGCTCGCCCCCCTGAGACCCTCAGAGCAGCGCGATATGATCGCGCTGTTCTGAGGGCTTCCTCCCTCCCAGGACCCGGATCCAAGATGGTGCCGGGGTCCTGGAGGGAGGCGGCTACCTCAGTGCCTGCCGAGAGCAGGCACTGAGAAGCCTGCTGCACTGCCTGAGCGATCGCTGGTGTGACAGAGTGCTGTGCACACTGTCACAACAGCGATCTGATAAAATACAGTGATGTCCCACCCTGGGACAAAGTAAAAAAGTAAAAAAAATAAAAATAAACATGTTTTAAAAAAAAATCCAAAATAAATAAAAAAAAATATATATATTCCCCAATAAATTCACTTCTTCCTGTAAATAAAAAAAACAAAGCAATAAAAGTACACATATTTGGTATCGCCGCGTCCGTAACGACCCCCCCTATAAAATTGTCCCACTAGTTAACCCCTTTAGTGAACCCCTTAAAAAAAAAAAAAACGAAGCAAAAAATTAATGCTTTATCATCATACCGCCGAACAAAAAGTGGAATAACACGCGATCAAAAAGACCGATATAAAAAAACATGGTACCGCTGAAAACGTCATCTTGTCCCGCAAAAAACAAGCCGTCATACAGCATCATCAGCGAAAAAATAAAAAAGTTATAGCTCGCAGAATAAAGCGATGCAAAAATAATTATTTTTTATATAAAATTGTTTTTATTCTATAAAAGCGCCAAAACATGAAAAAATGATATAAATGAGGTATCGCCATAATCATACTGACCCAAAGAATAAAACTGCTTTATCAATTTTACCACACGCGGAACGGTATAAACGCCTCCCCCAAAAGAAATTCATGAATTGCTGATTTTTGTTCATTCTAACTTCCCAAAAATCGAAATAAAAAGCGATCAAAAAACGTCACGTGCTCAAAAATGGTACCAATAAAAACGTCAACTCGTCCCGCAAAAAATAAGACCTCACATGACTCTGTGGGCCAAAATATGCAAAAATTATAGCTCTCAAAATGTGATGATGCAAAAACTATTTTTGCAATAAAAAGCGTCTTTTAGCGTGACAGCTGCCAATCATAAAAACCCGCTATAAATAGTAAATCAAACCCCCCTTTATCACCCCCTTAGTAAGGGAAAAATAATAAAATTAAAAAAAGTATTTATTTCCATTTTTCCATTAGGGTTAGGGTTAGGGTTGCGGCTAAAGTTAGGGTTAGGGTTGGCGCTAAAGTTAGGATTAGGGTTAGGGTTGGGATTAGGGGTGTGTTAGGGTTAGGTTTGTGGTTAGGGTTGGGACTAGGGTTAGGGGTGTGTTGGGGTTAGGGTTGGAGTTAGAATTGGGGGGTTTCCGCTGTTTAGGCACATCAGGGGCTCTCCAAATGTGACATGGCGTCTGATCTCAATTCCAGCCAATTCTGCGTTGAAAAAGTCAAACGGTGCTCCTTCACTTCTCAGCTCTGCCATGCGTCCAAACAGTAGTTTATCCCCACATATGGGGTATCAGCGTACTCTGGACCCCAAAAGTTATTGTGCAATTTGTCCTATTTCTTCTGTTACCCTTGGGAAAATAAAAAACTGGGGGCGAAAATATCATTTTTGTACAAAAAAAAATATTTTTTTTGTTTTACGGCTGTACATTATAAACTTCTGTGAAGCACTTGGGGCTTCATAGCGCTCACCACACATCTAGATAAGTTCCTTGTGGGGTCTATTTTCCAAAATGGGGTCACTTGTTGGGGATTTCCACTGTTTAGGCGCATCAGGGGCTCTCCAAATGCGACATGACGCCCCCAGACCATTCCATCAAAGTCTGCAATCCAAAACGTCACTACTTCCCTTCCGAGCCCCAACGTGTACCCATACAGTAGTTTTCTCCCACATATTGGATATCAGCGTACTCAGGACAAATTGGACAACAACTTTTGGGGTCCAATTTCTCCTGTTACCCTTGTAAAAATAAAATATTGGGGCAAAAAAAATCATTTTTGCAAAAAAAAAGGATTTTTTATTTTTACGGCTGTGCGTTATAAACTTCTGTGAAGCACTTCGGGGTTCAAAGTGCTCACCACACATCTAGACAAGTTCCTTGTGGGGTCTATTTTCCAAAATGGGGTCACTTGTGGGGGGTTTCCACTGTTTAGGCGCATCAGGGGCTCTCCAAATGCGACATGACGCCCCCAGACCATTCCATCAAAGTCTGCAATCCAAAACGTCACTACTTCCCTTCCGAGCCCTGACGTGCGCCCATACAGTAGTTTTCTCCCACATTTTGGGTATCAGCGTACTCAGGACAAATTGGACAACAACTTTTGGGGTCCAATTTCTCCTGTTACCCTTGTGAAAATAAAATATTGGGGGCGAAAAAATCATTTTTGTAAAAAAAAAAGAGATTTTTTATTTTTACGGCTGTACGTTATAAACTTCTGTGAAGCACTTCGGGGTTCAAAGTGCTCACCACACATCTAGATAAGTTCCTTGTGGGGTCTATTTGCCAAAATGGGGTCACTTGTGGGGGGTTTACACTGTATAGGTGCATCAGGGGCTCTCCAAATGTGACATGACGCCCCCAGACCATTCCATCAAAGTCTGCAATCCAAAACGTCACTACTTCCCTTCCGAGCCCTGACGTGCGCCCATACAGTAGTTTTCTCCCACATATTGGGTATCAGCGTACTCAGGACAAATTGGACAACAACTTTTGGGTTCCAATTTCTTCTGTTACCCTTGTGAAAATAAAATATTGGGGGCGAAAAAATCATTTTTGTAAAAAAAAAAAGGATTTTTTATTTTACGGCTGTACGTTATAAACTTTAGTGAAACACCTGGGGGTTAAAAGTTCTCACCACACATCTAGATAAGTTCCTTGAGGGGTCTAGTTTCCAAAATGGTGTCATTTATGGGGGTTTCCACTGTTTAGGCAGATCAGGAGCTCTCCAAACACGACATGGCGTCCAGCCAATTCTGCGTTGAAAAAGTCAGACGGCGCTCCTTCCCTTCCAAACTCTGCCATGCACCCAAACAGTGGTTTACCCCCACATATGGGGTATCAGCGCACTCAGGACAAATTGCACAATAACTTTTGGAGTTTTGTTACCCTTGGAAAAATAAAAATTGGGGTGAAAAGATCATTTTTGTGGAAAAAATATGATTTTTAAATTTTACGGCTCTACATTATAAACTTGTGTGAAGCACTTGGGGGTTCAAATTGCTCACCAAAGATCTAGAAAAGTTCCTTAGGGGGTCTAGTTTCCCAAATGGGGTCATTTGTGTGGGGTTTCCACTGTTTAGGCACATCAGGGGCTCTCTAAATGCAACATGGCATCCAATCTCAATTCCAGCCAATTTTGGTTGGAAAAAGTCAAATGGTGCTCCTTCCATTCCGAGCTCTGCCGTGAGCCCAAACAGTGGTTCCCCCCCACATATGGGGTATCAGCGTACTCAGTACAAATTGGACAACAACTTATGTGGTCCAATTTCTCCTGTTACCCTTGGGAAAATAAAAAATTAGTGACTAAAAGATAATTTTTGTGGGAAAAAAATAGGATTTTTTATTTTCATGCCCGGGCATTATAAACTTGTGTGAAGCACTTGGGGGTTCAAAGTGCTCACCAAAGATCTAGATAAGTTCCTTAGGGGGTCTAGTTTCCAAAATGGGGTCACTTGTGGGGGGTTTCCACTATTTAGGCTCATCTGGGGCACTGCAAACGGAACATGACCCCCATCAACGTCTGCATTCCAAAACGTTACTACTTCCTTTCCAAGCCCTGCCGTGCACCCAAACAGTTTCCCCCCCCACATATGGGGTATCAGCGTACTCAGGACAAATTGGACAACAACTTTTGGGGTCCAATTTCCTTGGGAAAATTCAAAAATTTGGGACTAAAAAATCATTTTTGTGGAAAATTGTTTTTTTTTTTTTCACACCCAGGCATTATAAGCTTTTGTGAAACACTTGGGGGTTTAAAGTGCTCACAACAGATCTAGATAAGTACCTTAGGGGTCTAGTTTCCAAAATGGTGTCACTTGTGGGGATTTCCACTGTTTAGGCGCATCAGGGGCTCTCCAAACACGACATGGCGTCCAATCTCAATTCCAGCCAATTTTAGTTTGAAAAAGTCAAACGGCGCTCCTTCCCTTATGAGCTCTGCCGTGTGCCCAAACAGTGGTTTTCCCCCACATATTGGGTATTGACGTACTCAGGAGAAATTGCATAACAACCTTATCTGTCCATTTTCTCCTTTTACCCTTGTGAAAATAAAAAAAAAGTATGTAAAAGATCATTTTTGTGGCTAAAAAGTTAAATATTCATTTTTTCCTTCCACGTTGCTTTAGTTCCTGTGAAGCACCTGAAGGGTTAATAATCTTCTTGAATGTGGTTTTGAGTACCTTTAGGGGTGCAGTTTTTAGAATGGTGTCACTTTTGGGTATTTTCTGCCATATAGACCCCTCAAAGTGACTTCAAATGAGAGGTGGTCCCTAAAAAAAATGGCTTTGTAAATTTTGTTGTAAAAATGAGAAATCGCTGGTCAACTTTTAACCCTTATAACTTCCTAACAAAAAAAAATTTTGGTTCCAAAATTGTGCTGATGTAAAGTAGACATGTGGGAAATGTTATTTCTTAACTATTTTGTGTGATATATTTCTCTGTTTTAAGGGAATAAAAATTCAAAGTTTGAAAATTGCAAAATTTTAAAAATTTTCGCCATATTTGCGTTTTTTTTCAAAAATAAACGCAAGTTATATTGAAGAAATTTTACTTCTAACGTGAAGTACAATATGTCACGAGAAAACAATCTCAGAATCGCGAAGATCCATTGAAGCGTTCCAGAGTAATAACCTCATAAAGAGACAGTGGTCAGAATTGTAAAAATTGGCCCGGTCATTAACGTGCAAACCACCCTTGGGGGTGAAGGGTTAAAGGTGTTGTCTAGAACAGTACAACCCATTCTTAAATGCTCCACTTCCTCAAATAAAATTAAAAAAATATATACTCATCTTCTGCACCAGTGATGACGGCGCTACATTATGTGTGTGAGCACTGCAGCCTATCAGCATACACCAGTGTTGCCTCCAGAAATTTCAGGGCTCCATATTAGCAAAATTTTCAGGCCCCCTTGAGACTCTGCCCACATTCCACTCCAGCTCCGTCTCCACCCCGCGAACCAGTTCCACCGCACACTCTTGGAAAAATTCTGCACCACATCCTCACCAATCACACATTAACAGTTCTCATTGAATACCATATCACATACATAGCCATCAGCTTTCGTTTAGGCCAAAAGATTTTTTTAAGCCACCACCATGACAAGGTAGACTCTTCTGACAGGGCCCAACTCTACTCTAACCTATTAAATATTTGTTAAAATACCCAGTACTCTTTTTAGGTATATTTATATTTATTTTTTACATTTTTTTAAAATGACCAATAATCTCACATACAAGGGACAAACAGCGTCACACCACGGCTGGACCACAAATTACCACCACATAGTAACAGAATAATACCACATAAAAGGAACAAATACCATCACACCATGTCCAGACCACATATTGCCACCACATAGAGACTGAATAATACCACATACAGCGACAAATAACACCACACCATGACCAGACCACATCTTGCCACTATATAGTGACTGAATACTACAATACTGATCATTAATAAAAAAAAAGAACAATACTAATATTACCATAAGTGCCATAATACTCAGAATCTCTATACATAGTATTCAGTGTATAGTGTTAGTGTACAGGTAATAGTGACTCACCAGTGACATTATACACAGGAGCTCTGTACATAATATACAGTGTTTAGTGTCAGTGTACAGGTAATAGTGACTCACCAGTGACATAATACACAGGAGCTCTGTATATAGTGTCAGTGTACAGGTAATAGTGACTCACCAGTGACATTATACACGGGAGATCTGTATATAGTGTATAGTGTACAGGCATTACAGGGATCACTGGTGACATTATACACATGAGCTCTGTATATACTATATAGGGTAAGTGTACAAGTATCACACTGACTTAACAGTGACATCTATAGTTGAAGATATTCATCTTCACTTAGCTTCTTCATCCAGTACAGATTGCCATTACATCTTCCAGCCAGTACTTATCTCTCCAGAAAATAAGTTATCTAGAGCACATTCCTCAATTTTTACCCATCTTCTACACTATACCAGATGAAGAAAAAAGCGACAGTGTCACCTTGCACAGTAATAGGACCTCCACCACTGAAAATAGTATCCTCAAAAATAAAATAAATCACAGCAGTAATAATATCCCTTAATTAGCTATTACAGTAATAACATCCTACATCCTACATCCTGGCTCCCATGTGTCTCATTCCTGGTCCCATGCGTCTCCATTCTGCTCCCACATGTCCTCCCATCATGGCCCCATGTGTCTCCATCTTACCCCCATATGTTCTCCCATCCTGGCCCTATATATGTCCTCTCATCCTGGCCCTACATATGTCCTCCCATCCTGGCCCCATATGTCTCCATCCTGCCTCCATATGTCTCCATTCTGCCTATCATATACTCTCCGTCATGCCCCCATATGTGTCCATCCTGCCCCCCATATATCTCCATCCTGCCCTCCCACATGTCTCCATCCTACCCCCTCTTATGTCTCCATCCTGCCCACATATATGTCTCCATCCTGCCCCATATGTCTCCATCCTGCCCACATATATGTCTCCATCTTGCCCCATATGTCTCCATCCTATCCCTTATATGTCACCATCCTGTGCTCCTCCCATATGTCTCCATCCTGCCCTCATATATGTCTCCATCCCTCCCTTATATTCGTCCTCTCATCCTGATCCTGTCTCCATTCTGACCCCCACATTTTTTCCTCCTGTTCCCCCATAGCTCTCCATCCTGCCCCCATATATCTCCAAACTGCCATTGCATATGTCTCCATCCTGCCCCATCCATATGGGTCCCCATATTATGGTTTTCAGTACAAAAAAAAGTTTCTCCTTACCTGGCCGTGGTCCAGCAGCTTCCTCTACCTCAACCATTTGAGGCTCGGACACGCCGACGCATGATAATGACGTCATATGCCGGTGACATGTGCACCGCTCTCTGGTTGGTGGCTCCTATTGCAGTGCAGGAAGCGGGTCCTGCACGGCAATATATTTCAACTCAATGTGCATCCAATGACACATGTACAGTTACTGAGTGAATGGCTGAATCCTGCCTCTAGGTCCAGGTAAGGAAGGGGGCCCCGACCGAGGCCTCTTCCTCACTGGGCATCATGCGCCAGTAAAGGCAGTAATGCTCTCATAGAAGTCCTGGCGGACACTAATGGGCTGCAGCCATCACTGCTTGTGTCATTAAAGTCTGTGGCTAATGGATTCTGTCTGAATCCCATTTTTCATGGATTTAGAAGAAAACTCTGGACGCACTACATAAATGTAGCATGACCGGAGCCTTATATTTATTCTGTGCCATTCCTATTATTTCATTTGCATATTAATAAATAAATTGACACTGGCTGTTTTACTTTCCACTTGTCTAAGGGGTGTATCCCTACACCTTCAGCTCATTTATTTCATACATATATACAAGAGTTAACTGTCAGAGGTCACAGGCTCAAAAAGTAATTTGGACAGACTTGGCACAAGCCACTCTGGCTGGCAGATTCAAGAGGAGCCCCGACCTCTACCTTTAAAACTTGTAGAGGGATCTTGTCTTACAATGGGGTGCACAGGATTGCTTCCACAGAAGGGATGCTCACCAAAAAAGCGAACCAAAGATGAGAGGTCATCACACAGGGTTAAGACTGAGAAGTCACGTCAGGGAAAAAATCAGGACACAAGCTGGTAGAAAAAATACAAGCGAAGGTCAGACAACAGGATAAACAAAATTGCACACAGAAGCAAGGAAACAGAGTCATGTCTAGCTGAAACTACCTAAATAACCAACCGCTAAAGACTGTTTGCTGGGGTTTATAAATAAGGGATCACTGCCCATGGCTCCCAGCAGAGAGCTAATCACATACCAGCTCACTGCAGCAAAACACAGGTGGACAGGAAAGGGATAACTAGTCTCAGCAACTAATCTCCCACATGCTGCCGAAGTTCAGCAGGGGTTGCAGCAGTATGTTCAGACACGGATGTGACAAAACTGCAGAAAGCTTTAAAAAACCATGATACAAAATTATTCATGAAAAGAGACAAATCAAGAGAGCTAACAGACCCTCATTCACTTTCTTAAATTATTCAAAGGTGTGTTTGTATTCAATTTCCATAAATATTTACATTTGTACGTAATTCTTTATTCAGTAAACAGCGTAATGACAACTGAAACTTTCTTCCTAGAACTTTACAATGGAAATGTCAAGAAAATGTGCAGCATGTGTAATCCAAACAGCAATGGCAGCTGCATTAACCAGACACAAAGCTCCTTTTCCAGCGAGTCTGTGCACACTTCTATTGGAAACATCTGGATGTAATTTCATTTCGGAGTAGAATAATAATAAAAACAATACTCGATTTAAAGCTTGAAAGTTTGCGACTAGTTAGCAAATTCTTTCCTCGCTGACTTGTGGATAAACCCTAAACTGCATTATTATTATTATTATCCTGTAGTTCCTGTGCTGGGACAACCCCACCCAAAAAGAAAGCAAGTCTTTCATTTATGATGCCTGTGGTCCAAGAGCTGAGATATGTGTGTATGTGCAGTGTTTGTGCTAGTCTGGATGCATACATCAGCAGCCCATCAGGGGATAGGCGAGAATGTCCTGCTAGCGGAGAGAGAAGAGGACTTTGGAAGTAAACTCAACTTTTCTACTAAACTGAAGACAAAGAGTAAACTTTGCCACACTCAGCTATTTTTACTCCTACTGCAATATGGATACAGATGTGAAACACTTCTGTTTCTGAACCTCCCAATTTGAGATGATGAAGGACACTGAACATACAGGTCCCATGAAAACTTAATGAAGTTGGAAGAGTTTGGAATACTTTATCATTTGAGAAAAGTTAACCTCTGCTGGGCCAAGTTTCTGCCTGACTGCTTAAGGATACTACAGCATGCAGGGAAGATGGAAGCTGGGTGCTGATAATGGGGACCCATGCTTGATCACATCACTATGTTGTCTAAAAGAGGTCTAAGCCAAGCGGTGGAGTAGAGGACATGGGCTGGAGACGCAGGTATTGCCCTAGTCCTGCATTTATAGCTCTCTTTGTGGCACTATGTGTCTTCTATCAGTGTCTGTCTCTGCTTTGGAAAAGCACTACATGGACTAAGGATTGTGACTTAAGGAGAAGTTTGGGTCTCCTGGAGGTTGCCACGCAGAACAAGGAATGCCTACATACGTGGAATAGCATAGTCACAAAGATAAAGGATGTGAGTGGACTGTCTTTTCATTTTAAGACACAATATTGCTTGCTACTAAATATTTTTCTTGCAGTTGTCTGTTTTGTACCTTGCATGCTATTAAATGATTACATAAACTTGCTGATTGTAATCCTGTTTTGCAGAACTGAGAAGTTAGTGGCTAGCTAACAACGTTGTTGAAAAAAAAAAGCAAAAATACAACATCCCTGTAATTTAATGAATTTATAGACAATAATTGCATGATGATGACGGTTCAGTGATCTTATATTGTTATGTTACGTATCCTGTATAAAGCAGTTTTCATCTAAGGATTATAACGTTTCTGTATGTTTTTGTCTTTATTTTATTAAGCTCAGTTGAGTCAGGAACAGATATATTATCGGTAGTAGACTTTGTATAAAACACTTGTGAGGTGCCCGCTGTCCAACCGTGAAGTGGATTGTATAAAGGATGCAGAAGGGGACACATACAAAAGAGGGGACCTCTATGCAAAACAATGTATGGGCTCTTCACTGTCCAATCACTCTTCATAAAACACAATTCCACCTGCTTTGAGGGTTAATGTGGCCCCCTTACCTCTTGGGCCCATTAGTTGCACCAATGGTGTGTTCACCCCTGAAAGGATTTCAATCATGGCCTGCTTCATGGTAGGAACGCCGACACGTTGCATGCATGCTGGAGATTTCATATTTCAGGCAGTCCTGTATTACTAAGTAGAGTGCATGGAAAAACATCAATCACACTCATAGGGGTGTGAGAATAGGAACTGAGAAAGGACTAGCCTGGAGAAAGCGATGCTATGTAGGAATAGTCCTGGCTCATTTACACATAACAAGCAGATAAATATAAAGCGCTCTTCTAAAATACAGAGCAGATTGTAACTTTAAAAGCGTCATTATAACACTGCAATCAGTATATTTATAAATATAATAGTGGGATTCTGCCACTTTAGGGGCCTGACAAGTTCCCCTTAAATATTTACATGTAGGATCTTCATTGGTTTGTCTACTTCATTGTCTTAAGTTTAGCAATTTTCCATTTAGTACTGAAATTCATCTGACAATCTGAAAATATAATTACAGATTGCCTTAACTTCTGTATATAGCCAGTCCCCTGGCTGAGGAGCATTCTTACTAACTTTCGCAACTGTGGGGTCAATGGCCTCGCTGCTGATAAACTACATTAAAAATCACAGCAGTCATGCTATCCTAGTTAATGCACTCATGTCCCATTAAATCAAAATGCTAATGTTGGTGTCAGTTATTGCATGTAGTCATGTCTGGAGATTAAGTTCCACTTTTATGGTGTACAGTTGAGTGTTACAGGAATATTGCCTGAGAATGATAATAGTATAAAGGAAAAGCAGAGATATTTTCCATCATAATCAGTCACCTTGCTTCTTTTATTGTTGGTTGCTTTGCTATTATGAGCCTTCATATTTGGTTTGGATTTCCCTCTGAATAATATTCATTTGTAGGTACGATGTATCAGGCCACGTTCACACATTCAGTATTCGGTCAGTATTTTCCCATCAGTATTTGTAAGCCAAAACTAGGAGTGGGTGACAAATACAGAAGTGGTGACGTGTTTCTATTATACTTTTCCTCTGATTGTTCCTCTCCTGGTTTTGGCTTACAAATACTGATGTAAAATACTGACCAAATACTGGATATGTGAACGTGGCCTTAGAGTATGAAATATTACTGTGTAATTGAGAAGCAAGGTAGCCACAGACATGAGCCATATTAACCATCTGAGTAGCTAAGCCGTAACACCATTGGCTTACCAAATATGATATATACATTTTTAGTTATTTGTATTATAATTTTACAACACTTTTATTAATTTCAGAATGATGTTCTCTTTTCAAATACAAATGTAACATATTCTAACATGACACACATACCATTATATAGCAAATCAACACCCTACTTGATAAGTCAAAAGGCTTCTGTTTCATCAAATTTGGTATATGCCGCATTTGATGGTCACTTGTGCTAGTTGTCTTGTGTATATGTATATATATATATATATATATATATTGTAGGGATCCGCTCTGGTAGGCAGGGGCCGGGCCGCAGTAATGAGGTAAACACACAGGCGTTCAGTTCAAAGTTCAGTGGTTTTAATGATGGGTTCAGCAAAAGTCCAGATAACAAAATCAAAACAGAACATAAATCACTCCAGTTTGGAGAACCACTGGTCCCAGACTCACCCTTGCTTGGGACGGGCTTAACTAAGCGGCTGCAGGTCAGCAGAGACCGCCAGGTGCCATTCCGGGTGGTCTGGTACTCGCTTCCTGGTGCACACTGACACACTGTAACAAAACACTCTTCCAGGCTGTCTCCAGCCAAACTCCTTCCTTCCCTCCTACATACTCCCACAGCTTCTTGTTAAATAGGCCTAGTCCACACCCTCAGGTGAGGTACACATCAGCTGACCTGATCACGTGACTATGACCTCATCACAGGTCCTTGTGATCATGGAAAATCCTGACCAAACTTCAGTCTGCTAGAAGAAATATATCTCCCATCCAGCAAGATCCCCTTTAGTGTACCACATACCTCCCCCCTTTGTTCAACCTTAGGAGGGTGGACACATGACATACAGTGAACTCTGGACAGTGCATCTGCGTTCCCCTGTAATTTACCTGCCCGATGTTCTACTGAAAATTTGAAATTTTGCAGGAACAGAAACCACCTGGTGACTCGTGCATTTCTCTCTTTGGCTTGACTCATCCAAGTCAGAGGGGAATGATCAGTTACCAACCAAAACGTTCTCCCCAACAGATAGTAGCGCAATGACTCCAGCGCCCATTTGATGGCCAGACACTCTCTCTCTACAATGCTGTATCTGGTTTCAGCTGGAGTAAGCTTTCGACTCAGGAAACTAATGGGATGCTCCTCCCCGTTAACCTCCTGCGACAGCACGGCACCCAGACCTACCTCTGACGCATCAGTCTGGACAATGAATTCTCTTTTGAAGTCGGGTGTGATCAGAACTGGTGACCCACACAGTGCCCCTTTTAGTTTTACAAATGCTTCTTCAATCTGATCATTCCAGCGCACCATTACTGACTTCCTCCCTTTCAGGCAGTCAGTTAACGGCGCCGACAGGGTTGCAAAATTGGGAATAAACCGCCGGTAATATCCCACTAACCCCAAAAACCCTTTCACTTGTTTTGTGGTGAGGGGACGGGGCCAGTTTTGGATTGCCTCCACTTTGTTTATTTGAGGTTTGATAACTCCTCTTCCAATCACATACCCCAGGTACCGAGCTTCCTCCAACCCTATGGAACACTTCTTTGGGTTGGCAGTTAGCCCTGCTTGTCGCAGAGAATCAATCACCGCCTGTACCTTGGCTAAGTGACTTTCCCAGTCTGCACTGTACACCACAATATCGTCGAGATAGGCCGCGGCATATCGGCGATGAGTACGAAGAACAACATCCATTAACCTCTGGAAAGTCGCTGGAGCGCCATGCAACCCGAAGGGTAGGACTATATACTGGAACAGTCCCTCGGGTGTTACAAAAGCCGTTTTACTCTCTCGCTGCTTTTGTTAGGGGCACCTGCCAATACCCATTTGTGAGGTCAATGACTGAAAAATACCGGGCCTGCCAAAACCGCTCTATTAACTCATCGACCCGGGGCATGGGGTAGGCGTCAAATTTAGAAATTTCATTCAGTTTTCTGAAGTCATTACAGAACCTTAGTGTTCCATCTGGTTTTGGTATTAGGACTATTGAGCTGGCCCACTCACTCTGGGACTCTTCAATAACCCCTAACTGCAGCATCTTCTTTACCTCTTCCGAGATGGCTTGTCGCTGGGCCTCAGGCACCCGATATGGCTTTAATCGGACTTGGCCTGCGGCTCCGTGACAATGTCATGTTGGATTAGGGAGGTACGGCCAGGGAGCTCTGAGAAAACATCAGTATTTCAGCTAACAAACTCTCGGACCTCCTGAACTTGTCTAGGAGACAAAGTGTCTGCTATTTTGACGGCGGAAAGGACTTCTCTTGCCTTCTCCTGAGGCAAGGGAGCCCTCTCTACTGGAAATGCAGGCTGTGGACAATCCTCACCAAGAGGGTCTCTGTCTTTCCATGGTTTGAGCAGATTCACATGGTATACCTGTTCTGGCTTTCTTCGCCCTGGTTGGTGTACTTTATAGTTTACGGGACCCACCTTCTCCATAATCTCGTAGGGTCCCTGCCACCTTGCAAGGAACTTACTATCCACTGTAGGCACAAGTACCAACACCCGATCCCCAGGGTTAAAGGACCTTACCCGTGCCTCCCGGTTATAGACCTGCCTCTGTGAGCTTTGTGCTGCTTCCATATGTTCTCGGACTAATGGTAGGACTGTCTCCATTCTTTCTTGCATTTTGGCCACATGTTCTATCACACTTTTGTGGGGAGTTGGTTGGTTCTCCCAGGTCTCTTTAGCTATATCGAGTAAGCCACAGGGATGTCTGCCATATAATAGTTCGAAGGGCGATAACCCCGTAGATGCCTGGGGCACCTCCCGCACTGCAAACATCAGATATGGCAACAAGAGATCCCAGTCCTTACCATCTTTAGAGACAGCTTTTTTCAACATATTCTTCAGGGTCTTATTGAACCTTTCTACCAACCCGTCTGAGGATGATAGACCGATGTGCACAACTGTTTAACACTCAACAAGTGGC
>JARQOD010000004.1:252305461-252324290 GCA_033576555.1 Oophaga sylvatica | reverse complement strand
AATGTCACACACAGCGATATCGCTGGTGAGCTCGCTGCTGCGTCACAAAACTAGTGACTCAGCAGCGATCTCGGTAGCGATATCGCTATGTGAGACGGGCCCTTAAGTGGAAAGCTTAATTGATTGCTTTCCACTTTCACTTCAGGTCAGCCAGGGACACAATCAGTGACGTCAGGGAACTGATTAACAAAAATAGGGGTTCCCTTCGAAAAAAAAATGGCGTGGGGTCCCCCTATTTTTGTTAACCAGCCAGATGAAGCAGACCGCTGAGGCCTGGATTTTCAGGCTGTTAAGGAGCCAAGATTCATGGACCTTGCCAGTCTGATAATACTAGGCCACAGCAGTCTGCATATCTTGGCTGATTAACAAAAATAGGGGATCCCCTCGAAAAAAATTGGCGTGGGGTCCCCCCTATTTTTGTTAACCAGCCAGATGAAGCAGACCGCTGAGGCCTGGATTTTCAGGCTGTTAAGGAGCCAAGATCCATGGACCTTGCCAGCCTGATAATACCAGGCCACAGCAGTCTGCATATCTTGGCTGATTAACAAAAATAGGGGATCCCCTCGAAAAAAATTGGCGTGGGGTCCCCCCTATTTTTGTTAACCAGCCAGATGAAGCAGACCGCTGAGGCCTGGTTTTTCAGGCTGGTAACGATCCAATATCCATGGACCTTGCCAGCCTGATAATACCAGGCCACAGCAGTCTGCTTAGCTTGGCTGGTTAACAAAAATAGGGAATCCCCTCGAAAAAAAAACGGCGTGGGGATCCCCCCTATTTTTGTTAACCAGCCAAGTAAAATGCAGACTGCTGCGGCCTGGTATTAAAAGACTGTCAAGGCCCATGGATTTTGGCCCTCAACAGCCTGATAATACCAGGCTACAGCAGCCCCACATTTGGCGCATCAAAAGATGTGCCAATTGTGGCACTTTACCCGGCTCTTCCCACTGCCCTGTAGCGGTGGCAAGCGGGGTAATAAGGGGTTATTGTCACCGTTGATTGCACGGTGACAATAAGCCCGGTTAATAATGGAGAGGCGTCAATAAGACACCGATCCATTATTAATCCCAAAGTTATTAAATGCATAAAAAAAAGACACAGCAAGAAAAAAGTCTTTTAATGAAATAAAAGAGACAACACAGTTTTCATTTCTTTTATTGTACTCTCATTCCTGCGACGCCATCGATCTCCTGTAAAAAAAGAAAAAAAAAACAAACCAACAGTATACCACCTGTCCGACGCAGTCCATAGTAACGACAGTCCCACGACGATCCAACTCTGCTACATCGCAATGACAGGCAGAGCCTGACATCCCGGCGCAGCACAGCTGCTTACCAGCTTCCCCGGCGGTGACGTCATCGGACTGCGATTACCCAGCAGTCACTGCAGTTATCGCGAGAAACTGCATGTGACCGCCGGGGAAAGAAGATGGCGGCCATGAAGCAGTCCAGCCCGTGACCGCCGGAGATCTTCTGCCAGGTAAGTGCCGCTGACTCCTGACAGACCCGACCGACGGACACTGACAGTGACAGTGACAATCCCGATTCCGGTATCCGATAAGACGAAAATATCGGAACTCGGAATCGGAATTCCGATACAGCCAATATCGGCCGATACCCGATATTTGCAGTATCGGAATGCTCAACCTACTCAGGAATGGTAAGATTAAATAAAGGCTTTTAGGAAGAGTTGCTCCAGGGACAAATTCAATTGCACAATCATAATCTCTATGAGGAGGCAATACCTGCGATTCCTTATCAGAAAAAACTTTCCAAAAATCCTGAATAGGTACAGGTAACTCCCCCTTAACTACAGCAATACGCCCATTACAACACTTGTCATAACAATTAGGACTCCAGGACTTAATTTCATTGGTAGACCAATCCAGTACCGGATTGTGCAATTTTAACCAGGGTAACCCCAAAATCACCGGTGAGGGCAAATTATTCAAAACTACCAAATCCAAATTCTCTTGATGAACATCATTAATAGTAAGAGGAAATTCACAGATATGGTGAGTAACATTTTTCAAGGGAGAACCATCCACAGAAATGACATTAATAGGGGAAGACAGAAGTTTGGGTTTTAATTTTAGTTTTTCCAAAAATTTCCCATCAATCACATTGAGAGTAGAACCACAATCCACAAATACCCGAAACTCCATTAATTCCTCCTCAACAGCAGTGGTAGCAGAAAGAAAGACACCTTTATTGTTTAAACAAGCTATACGGGCGAAACTGACCTCATTTTTTTTTCTCTTTATTCATTCGAAGCGCACAGTTCTTAATAAAATTCTTAGACTTGCCACAATAGAAACACAAACCTTCAGAATACCTGCGGTCTTTTTCCTGAGAGCGAAGTGTCATCGCTCCAACTTCCATCGGCTCTCCAATGTCAGCACAGTCCCTCTCCAGACTTGGAGCTGACAAGACAGAGGATTTATTCTCATTAACCCTTGCACGCAGTCTCCTATCCACCCGTATGGCTAATTGCATAGCCTCTTGCAAGTTACCAGGTATAGGATAAGCAATCAGCAAATCTTTAACCCTTTCACTTAGCCCTGCAAGAAATAAACTTTTCAAAGCTGAATCGTTCCACCCCACCTGGGTAGACCACCGACGGAAGTGAGTACAATATTTTTCCACATTACCTGATCCCTGTCTCAAACGCCTCAATTCTGTCTCAGCTGATGAAACACGATCAGGATCGTCATACAATAACCCCAAAGCAGAAAAAACCTATCCACTGATCTAAAGCATGGATCACTAAGTTGCAGAGAAAAGGCCCAGTCTTGAGGTTCTTTGCGCAAAAGTCACACTATGAACCCTATGCGCTGAGATTCATCACCAGAGGATCTGGGTCTCAAACGAAAATACAACAAGCAAGCATTTTTAAAAGAAAAAAAATATATTGTTGTTCACCAAAAAATAAATCAGGCAAACGTACCTTTGGCTCCACGAAATGTGCTCCAGAACAACTACTCACGTGTTTCTGGATCTTAGCCACCTCCAGAGAGAGTCCCTGCAGGCGTTGAGCCAAATCCTGAACCGACACCATAATGGAAAAAGAAAATCTTTCCTTAGGGATATTTTTTGGCTGGACTTACTGTTATGATCTGCTACAAGCACTAAGGAAAGATGGGAATTCTGTCCCTACAATAGAACTAAACTGGATCCCTACGATGTAACGGGGAACCTGATCCTGCGACAAGACCCGCTAAAGTCTTCAGCTAGTCTGAACGAAGACCTATAGATGCGATGAAGGAATCCCTACAAGATCTAGGGACTGGGGAAAAAGGTGGACACCTCCTAACAGAAGTTGTAGCAGGGGTAAATAAACAGAAAACAAATTACTTAGAGATCCTAAGATCAAGCAAAACTGACTGAGGAAGGCACCTAAGCACCCGGCTAGCTTAAGAGTAGATAATACAATGAAGTCCAGCAAAGTCAGAAGGGCGGAGCCAGACTAAATAGGGAAAAAAGGTCATGTGACCAGCAAACTGAAAAAAAACCTAACAAGAGGGTTCTAACAGCACCACAGACTGTCCAGGAGTTGACTGGTGCTTTAAGCAAGGTCTGAGAGGAGATTCATCAGGAGATCATCCGACGCCTTATCAGGAGCATGCCCAGGTGTTGTCAGGCGGTCATACAGGCACGTGGAGGTCACACAGACTACTGAGCATTATTTCCTTGTCTCGAGGCATTTCCACTGAAGTTGGATCAGCCTGTAATTTGATTTTCCACATTGATTTTGAGTATCATTCCAAATCCAGACCTCCATGGGATATTAATTTTGATTTACATTAATCATTTTAATAGTTTACTGTTCCCAACACATTCCAGTATGTAATGAACAAAGATTTTCAACTGGAATATTTAATTCAGTGTTATCTAGAATCTGGTATTTTAGTGCTCTTAGACCACTGTAAATTGTAAAATGTAAATTGCTCTTTTATTCTATAACCTACTGACAACATGTCTCCAAATTTCCAAGCAATACATTTTGTATTTATTTCCAGAAAATGAGAAATGGTCAAAACAAAAAAAAACAGTGCTTGCAGACCTCAAATAATGCTAAGAAAACAAGTTCATAATCATTTAGAAACAACAATACTAATGTTTTAACTCAGGAAGAGTTCAGAAATCAATATTTTGTGGAATAACCATGATTTTTAATCACAGCTTTCATGCATCTTGGCATGCTTTCCACCAGTCTTTCACACTGCTTTTGGGTGACCTTATGCCACTCCTGGTACAAAAATTTAAGCAGTTCTTCTTTGATGGTTTGTGACTATCCATCTTCCTCTTGATTACATTCTAGAGGTTTTCAATTTGGTTCAGGTCTGGAGATTGGGCTGGCCATGACAGGGATTTGATGTGGTGGTCCTTCATCCACACATTGATTGATCTGTGTGGCATGGCGCATTGTCCTTCTGGAAAAACCAGTCCTCAGAGTTGGGGAGCATTGCCTGAGCAGAAGGAATCAACTGTTTTTCCAGGATAACCTTGTATGTGGCTTGATTCATACGTCCTTCGCAAAAGATTAACCTGCCCCATTCCAGCCTTGCTGCAGCATCCCCAGATCATCAAGGATCCTCAAACAAATTTCACAGTGGGTGCAAGACACTGTGGCTTGTATGCCTCTCCAGGTCTCCGTCTAACCATTAGACGACCAAGTGTTGGGCAAAGCTGAAAATTAGACTCATCAGAGAAGATTACCTTACTCCAGTCCTCTATGGTCCAATCCTTATGGTCTTTGACAAACTTCAGCCAAGCTCGCCTTTGCTTTTCATTTATGAAAGGCTTTTTTCTAGCTTTACATGACTTGAGCCCTGACTCTAGGAGCTTGTTACAAACTGTTCTTGCCGTGCACTTAACCCCAGCTGCCATTTGCCATTCCTTTTGTAGGTCACTTGATGTCATCCTGCGGTTGCTGAGTGACATTCGAATAAGATGACGATCATCCTGGTCAGTGGAGAGTCGTTTTCGCCTTCTGCTGGTCTGTAGCCTTGTTGTCCCCAATGTCTGCTGCTTGACCTTGTTGTAATGGATTGCCGTCTTACAAATTTTAAGGATGGAGGCAACATGACGCTCACTGTATCCCTTTGCTAATAAAGCCAGAATTGAGCCCTTCTTTTCCTCACTCAAGACTTTTCTTTTCAATTCCTTTGGCATGTTTAAAAATTATTTTTTCATTCCTATTACTTTTGGGTTATTACTAGCACTTGTTTTGCCATCCAGCTTGTCCTATTACAAGAGGATTGTGAACACCACAGCAGTGTTTTTTATACTTTCCTTCGTTAAATAAGATTTGGTTCAGGTGATCACCTAATCAGAAGCACATTAAGTAGAATGAGGTGTACTCTGGTTGGAATTCAGCTGACACTGGAATGGAATGGCTGTCAGACATGTAGAGAAGCTGATTTTTATAAAACTGTGCAGTGGTCTCTTAATTTTTGCCAGAGCTGTATATACACAGTATATGAAATGAGACAGCACTAAAAAATATAAAAAGAAGATAGACATATAAATACAGTCAGGGCCAGAAATATTTGGACAGTGACACAATTTTCGCGAGTTGGGCTCTGCATGCCACCACATTGTATTTGAAATGAAACCTCTACAACAGAATTCAAGTGCAGATTGTAACGTTTAATTTGAAGGGTTGAACAAAAATATGTGTTAGAAAATGTAGGAATTGTACACATTTCTTTACAAACACTCCACATTTTAGGAGGTCAAAAGTAATTGGACAAATAAACATAACCCAAACAAAATATTTTTATTTTCAAAATTTTGTGGCGAATCCTTTGGAGGCAATCACTGCCTTAAGTCTGGAACCCATGAACATCACCAAACGCTGGGTTTCCTCCTTCTTAATGCTTTGCCAGGCCTTTACAGCCGCAGCCTTCAGGTCTTGCTTGTTTGTGGGTCTTTCCCTCTTAAGTCTGGATTTGAGCAAGTGAAATGCATGCTCAATTGGGTTAATATCTGGTGATTGACTTGGCCATTGAAGAATGTTCCACTTTTTTGCACTCATGAACTCCTGTGTAGCTTTGGCTGTATGCTTGGGGTCATTATCCATCTGTCCTATGAAGCGCCGTTCAATCAAGTTTGCAGCATTTGGCTGAATCTGGGCTGAAAGTATATCCCGGTACACTTCAGAATTCATCCGGCTACTCTTGTCTGCTGTTATGTCATCAATAAACACAAGTGACCCAGTGCCATTGAAAGCCATGCATGGCCATGCCATCACGTTGCCTCCACCATGTTTTACAGAGGATGTGGTGTGCCTTGGATCATGTGCCGTTCCCTTTCTTCTCCAAACTTTTGGCTTCCCATCATTCTGGTACAGGTTGATCTTTGTCTCATCTGTCCATAGAATACTTTTCCAGAACTGAGCTGGCTTCTGGAGGTGTTTTTCAGCAAATTTAACTCTGGCCTGTCTATTTTTGGAATTGATGAATGGTTTGCATCTAGATGTGAACCCTTTGTATTTACTTTCATGGAGTCTTCTCTTTACTGTTGACTTAGAGACAGATACACCTACTTCACTGAGAGTGTTCTGGACTTCAGTTGATGTTGTGAACGGGTTCTTCTTCACCAAAGAAAGTATGCGGCGATCATCCACCACTGTTGTCTTCCGTGGGCTCCCAGGTCTTTTTGGATTGATGAGTTCACCAGTGCTTTCTTTCTTTCTCAGGATGTACCAAATTGTAGATTTTGCCACTTCTAATGTTGTAGCAATTTCTTGGATGGTTTTTTTTCTGTTCTTGCAGCTTAAGGATGGCTTGTTTCACCTGCATGGAGAGCTCCTGTGACCACATGTTTCCTTCACAGCAAAACCTTCCAAATGCAAACACCACACCTCAAATCAACTCCGGCCCTTTCATCTGCTTAATTGAGAATGACATAACAAAGGGATTGCCCACACCTGTCCACGAAATAGCCTTGGAGTCATTTGTCCAATTACTTTTGGTCCCTTTAAAAACAGGGTGGCACATGTTAAGGAGCTGAAACTCCTAAACCCTTCATCCAATTTTAATGTGGATACCATCAAATGAAAGCTGAAAGTCTGAACTTCAACTGCATCTGATTTGTTTTGTTTCAAATTCATTGTGGTAATGTCTAGAACCAAAATTAGATAAATGTTGTCTCTGTCCAAATATTTATGGACCTAACTGTATATATTCTCTTTTTGCATTTTGGAGTGCGGCCTCTCTTTCATTTGTGTCAGTTAACTTTCCAGCTTTTTGTTGACCCTGTCTTTACTTTTTTGAGATGTGTTGCTGCCATCAATTTTTAAATTAGTTTTTTTTTTCAAATTAAATGGAAAAATGTTAAACTTTCCGCTTGCGATATGTGTTCTATGTTCTATTGTGAATAAGATATGGCTGTAAGAGATTTCCAAAAATTCAATTTTTGTTCTCTTTACATTTTACTTTATTTGAATTTCATGAATTGTGCACCAGAAACATGACTGATAACTTATTTACACATTGGAAAAGATAGCATCAGTCATAGAAGGTATATATTACCTCAGGCACAACCTTCCCCAAAGTGCCTTGTGAATAATACAAAAATCCAACTGATAGGGAGATAGAGAGAGATAGGAGAGGTGTCAGCAGCAGTACCAGATTCAGTGGGATCAGTGATGGTGTAGCTGGCATCTCTCCTACAATATTTGAATGACAATTACACATTTTTTCATTGTTGATGTACAAGAAAGCAGAAGCAAGACAGCTAAATATTTTTAATGGAAAAAAAATCTAGTCAGTGTTAGTGTGATCGCTTGTGACAAACAACTCTACAGAGTTTTTTCATTTCTTGTGCAATCATTTTTGTGAAAGGAAATAATTGTTAAATATGCAAAAGAAAATTCTGTAAACTTCAGACACTTAACTGCAACTTTATTACTCACAAAGTTTGCATGTCTTGACTAATTTTCCTTTTACATATCTGTTTTACGTACTCATCAAATTATACATCCATACCTGCCACACCAATAAAGTCCTCTTTTGCAGTTATTCACCTACCTAGCATTTCTTATTTTGTCATTTTTTTGGGAAGGGGTTCAATTTTGTTGAAAGAATTGAAAAAATGTTGACATTTAACTGTGCATATCTGTTTTTGAACACCTGTTTTACTAGTCCAGTTTGACAACGTCACACACTATACTTATACTGCATCCTGCTGCCACATTTTGCTTTCTATGCGTGCACCTACCAACTTTGTATTTCTTACTACATTGTTTTTGTAAGGGTCGAATAATCGGCTTTGAACTAATTGTCAAAAGGGAATTATAGTATTATGCAAAATGTATGGTAAAAAAAACAGCAAGGAATGGGATAGTGTAAAAGAAAATAAACATACTTCGTCTAAGAACGTGCTAGCCTTGTCATCAAAAACACCATCACCACTGGCACCAGTTGTCCAGGCAGTAGTATTAGCAAATTTAGGTAACAATTGGTCTCTTTTACCTCTTACAAATATATTAGTGGAGATGAAATGAAGAACATTATGTAATATATGGCATATCACTTATCAAAGTAGGATGATGTTACCTGTAACAGTGACACTGTCAGTTTGAGTTAGTGATCTACGTCAATAGTCTGTCTGATCACAAATGACTATGAGGGATAATTTTTGGATCTTTTTTATTTGTAAAAAAAATATGAATAGTCTGCGTGATTAAATGGGATATTTAGTGCTATCCAGTTTCCCCCCTTTTCCATGTTGACATCACTCTGACATTACTAAACCTATGTTTGCAATAAAAATATTGGCACTGTTGAGTCTTAGGAAACTTCAGTGTTAGTAAGATATTTTCAAAGCAATTAGAGTACATATGATTTGCTGTAAATTTATTAACCAGAAATCAAACTTTTTTGAAAAATTAGCAAAACATGAAAATTTGAATTTTAACCCCTTAATCCCATCCGACGTACTATTCCGTCCATGTGACCCTGACCTAATTCCCATTGACAGAATAGTACGTCACATGTGATCAGCTGCGCTCCTGCGCAGCTGATCGCGGCCGGGTGTCAGCTGATTATCACAGCTGACACCTGGCACATTAACCCCTGGCACACCGCGATCAAACATGATCGCGGTGTACCGGGGCACAGGGAAGCATCGCGCAGGGAGGGGGCTCCCTGGTGCTTCCTGAGACCCTCATAACAGCGCGATGTGATTGCGCTGTTCTGAGGCCTTCCTCCCTGCAAGACCCCGGATCCAAGAAGGCCGCAGGGTCCTGCAGGGAGGTAGCTTCCTCAGTGCCTGCTGAGAGCAGGCGCTGAGAAAGTCTGCAGCAGTGCCTGTGAGATCGCTGGTCTGACAGAGTGCTGTGCACACTGTCAGACCTGCGATCTGATGGTATACAGTGATGTCCCACCCTGGGACAAAGTAAAAAAGTAAAAAAAATGAAAATCACATGTGTAAAAAAAAATTCCAAAATAAAGAAAAAAAAATATTCCCCAATAAATTCATTTCTTCATGCAAATAATAATAAAAAACAATAAAAGTACACATATTTGGTATAGCCGCGTCCGTAACCACCCGCCCTATAGAACAGTCCCACTAGTTAACCCCTTTAGTGAACCCCTTAAAAAAAAACAAAGCAAAAAATCAATGCTTTATCATCATACCGCCCAACAAAAAGTGGAATAACACGCGATCAAAAAGACGGATATAAATAAACATGGTACCGCTGAAAACATCATCTTGTCCCGCAAAAAATGAGCCACGATAGAGCATCATCAGTGAAACAATAAAAAAGTTATAGCTCGCAGAATAAAGCGATGCAAAATATATTATTTTTTATATAAAATTGTTTTTATTGTATAAAAGCGCCAAAACATAAAAAAATGATATAAATGAGTACTAACCCGAAGAATAAAAGTACTTTATCAATTTTACCACACGAGGAACGGTATAAACACCCTCCCAAAAGAAATTCATGAATTGCTGATTTTTGTTAACTTCCAAAAAATCGAAATAAAAAGTGATCAAAAAATGTCACGTGCTCAAAAATAGTACCAATAAAAACGTCAATTCGTACCACAAAACATAAGACCTCACATGACTCTGTGGGCCAAAATATGCAAAAATTATAGCTCTCAAAATTTGATGCAAAAACTATTTTTTGCAGTAAAAAGCGTCTTTTAGCGTGACAGCTGCCAATCATAAAAACCCGCTATAAAACCCCGCTATAAATCGTAAATCAAACCCCACTTTATCACCCCCTTAGTTAGGGAAAAATAATAAAATTAAAAAAATGTATTTATTTCCATTTTCCCATTAGGGTTAGGGTTGCGGCTAAAGTTAGGGTTAGGGTTGGGGCTAAAGTTAGGTTCAGGGTTGGGGTTGGGATTAGGGTTAGGGGTGTGTTAGGGTTAGGTTTGTGGTTAGGGTTATGGTTAGGGTTGGGACTAGGGTTAGGGGTGTGTTGGGGTTAGGGTTGGAGTTAGAATTGGGGGGTTTCCACTGTTTAGGCACATAAGGGGCTCTCCAAATGTGACATGGCGTCTGATCTCAATTCCAGCCAATTCTGCGTTGAAAAAGTCAAACGGTGCTCCTTCCTTTCTGAGCTCTGCCATTCGCCCAAACAGCAGTTTACCCCCACATATGGGGTATCAGCATACTCAGGACAAATTGCACAATAACTCTTGGGGTCCAATTTCTTCTGTTAACCTTGGGAAAATAAAAAGTTGGGGACTAAAGATCATGTTGAAAAAAATATGATTTTTTTATTTTCATGCTCGGGCGTTATAAACTTTAGTGAAACACCTGGGGGTTCAAAGTTCTCACCACACATCTAGATAAGTTCCTTGAGGGGTCTAGTTTCCAAAATGGTGTCATTTGTGGGTGGTTTCCACTGTTTAGGCACATCAGGGGCTCTCCAAACATGACATGGCATCCAGCCAATTCTGCGTTGAAGAAGTGAAACGGCGCTCCCTCCCTTCTGAGCTCTGCCAGGCACCTAAACAGTGGTTTACCCCCACATATGGGGTATCAGCGTACTCAGCACAAATTGCACAATAACTTTTGGGGTCTTGTTACCCTTGGGAAAATAAAAATTGGGGTGAAAAGATCATTTTTGTGGAAAAAATATGATTTTTTAATTTTACGGCTCTACATTATAAACTTGTGTGAAGCACTTGGGGGTTTAAATTGCTCACCACAGATCTAGATAAGTTCCTTAGGGGCTCTAGTTTCCAAAATGGGGTCACTTGTGGGGGGTTTCCACTGCTTAGGCACATCAGGGGCTCTCCAAATGCAACATGGCGTCCTATCTCAATTCCAGCCAATTTTGGTTGGAAAAAGTCAAATGGTGCTCCTTCCAATCTGAGCTCTGCCGTGCACCCAAAGAGTGGGTCCCCCCACATATGGGGTATCAGCATACTCAGGACAAGTTGGAGAACAACTTTTGTGGTCCTATTTCTCCTGTTACCCTTGGGAAAATAAAACATTGGTGACTAAAAGATAATTTTTGTGGGGAAAAAAATAGGATTTTTTATTTTCATGCCCGAGCATTATAAACTTGGGTGAAGCACTTGGGGGTTCAAAGTGCTCACCACAGATCTAGATAAGTTCCTTAGGGAGTCTAGTTTCCAAAATGCAGTCAATTGTGGGGGTTTCCACTGTTTAGGCACATCTGGGGCACTGCAAACGGAACATGACCCCATCAACGTCTGCATTCCAAAACGTTATTACTTCTTTTCCAAGCCCTGCTGTGCGACCAAACAGTTTCCCCCTCACAAGGGGTATCAGCGTACTCAGGACAAATTGGACAGCAACTTTTGGGGTCCAATTTCCTTGGAAAAAATCAACAATTTGTGACTAAAAAATCATTTTTGGGGAAAATTGTTTATTTTTTTTCACACCCAGGCATTATAAACTTTAGTGAAACACTTGGGGGTTTAAAGTGCTCACAACAGATCTAGATAAGTACCATAGGGGGTCTAGTTTCCAAAATGGTGTCACTTGTGGGGGGTTTCCACTGTTTAGGCGCATCAGGGGCTCTCCAAACGCGACATGGCGTCCAATCTCAATTACAGCCAATTTTGTTTTGAAAAAGTCAAACGGCGCTCCATCCCTTCCGTGCCCTGCCGTGTACCCAGACAGTGGTTTTCCCCCACATATGGGGTATTGGCATACTCAGGAGAAATTGCACAACCACATTATCTGTCCATTTTCTCCTTTTACCCTTGTGAAAATAAAACAAAGTTTGTAAAAGATCATTTTTGTGACTAAAAAGTTAAATGTTCATTTTTTCCTTCCACGTTGCTTCAGCTCCTGTGAAGCACCTGAAGGGTTAATAAACTTCTTGAATGTGGTTTTGAGTACCTTGAGGGGTGCAGTTTTTATAATGGTGTCACTTTTGTGTATTTTCTGCCATATAGACCTCTCAAAGTGACTTCAAATGTGAGGTGGTCCCTAAAAAAAATGGCTTTGTAAATTTGGTTGTAAAAATGAGAAATCGCTGGTCAACTTTTAACCCTTATAATTTCCTAAAAAAAAAAAAAATTTGGTTCCAAAATTGTTAAGTAGACATGTGGGAAATGTTTTTTATTAACTATTTTGTGTGACATATTTCTCTCTTTTAAGGGAATAAAAATTCAAAGTTTGAAAATTGCAAAATTTTCCAAATTTTTGCCATATTTGCGTTTTTTCAAAAATAAACGCAAGTTATAGCAAAGAAATTTTACCACTAATGTGAAGTACAATATGTCACAAGAAAATATTCTCAGAATCGCAAAGGTCCATTGAAGCGTTCCAGAGTTATAACCTCATAAAGAGACAGTGGTCAGAATTGTAAAAATTGGCCCGGTCATTAACGTGCAAACCACCCTTGGGGGTGAAGGGGTTAAAGATTAATTAATCTCCAATATACATATTTTTTATTATTTATAGGTGTAATTCTATGTTATTGAGTTACCCAAAACTTAAAAGCAATGAGTATAGGCACCAAGGTTTTGAAATACTGAAGACTCTTGAAACTGTTTAATTTATAAACAAGAAAGAACAAATGGCAATGATACTTAGCTGCTGACACTGTGAAAATGTTCCCTTGTACTGTTCACACCTCATTTAGATATGATGCCAGACTGTTCTCTAATAAAAGCAATATGCGGACAGGCAGTTAATTGTCTGCTTTCATGTCACTAAAAATTATTGAGCTCTAAATCACTTTTGCTATGTGTTATGCTCTTCTTTATACTTCAAATAAATAACATTTATAGTCCAAGGCTTTTTCCTAGACTTAATGCTTTGGAACAAAATTGGCAGTCATTTCCACCTTTTTGGGTGAAGTGATTTATTAAATTGCTATGATAAGTTAAAAAAAAATCTAGTGAGATGTATTTTAATGCAATTTGCTTGAAATCAGTATCCTTCTGAACCCCTGGATCTTCTCTGTTGAAGGACAGGAAATAGAGCTTGAATTCCAGTCATCTCAACTTTAGTCTTCAGTATTGCTGCCGCCTGCCAGAATAACTAAAATTTTAGCTCAGTTTAGAAATAGTTATGAAATAAAATGCCATTAACATGATATCATGAAGTGCCATGCCTGTAAGGTCTTTTCTACTTTGGAAATTATGTGACATTTAATTTACACTTAAAACTAATGATAAAGTAAAAATATAAAATATACAGTCAATTTATAAGCAGCAGAAAATCATACTATTACTTGCCATAAGGCTGTATTTATTTTATAGCTCTAGGGTCCTATTTGAGCAGAGTTGTACCACGAGCAGAGTGCATTTTAATCAATAAATCTTGTGTCGGCGCAGTAGAAGCAAGAAGCCAATGCCCATAGAAGGGTGGAAAAATAACGTGGAATATCACAATGGCAGGGTGCAGGTGTGGGACAACCACTAGACATTACAGGGCACTGTGTGATGCCGATGTGACAGGTACACTAATGAAAACTGGAGGCAGAGTTTTCTCCCAGACACTGCATGCCCCATAGCCTGGAAGAACGCATTAACATAAAGGATTAAAAGATGATTTCTGCACAACAAGAACGCAGTTATGAGGCATACAGGTATGATTATTTGACGTATTGTAGAACCTGTATATCAATAGGTTACATATGTCCATGGGGGTGAGAGATTCTCTTTAAAATTGTCTTGTGTGCAGAGCTAATAGTAATCAATGGAGTCAATGACACCAATTCATCTGATATTGATGACTTACCCTAAGAGTAGGACATCCATACTTTATGCCTTTTACAGGGAGTTTGTCACCAGGTTTTTGCCATTGATTCCTGCAATGTGTCACTTACTGGGATATTTGCCGTAGTTTTGATAAAAATGTTATCAACAGGAAATTATCACTAGAAAATTAGTATCCTTGCTGCCATGTAGTCCTCCATATTCATAAGTTCTATATAACCCTACCCCCACCACTGATTGGCAGCTTTCTGCCTATGCACAGTGTACACAGAAACCTGCCAATCAGTGCTGTATCTGTGGAGTTATATAGAGATCAACATTCAGAGAACTGATAGATCTGCAGCAAATAAAACACCGATGCTATCAAAGCTCTAGCAAGAAGCCTCATAAGTGATGCAACGGGGTCTTTGCCCCCACAACATTCTGCTCTCAGATGGGGTAGCAAAAATCTGGTGACAGATTCCCTTTAAATATACTCTGTTGAAAGGCTATAATATTTATCCATAATAGGAATATATATGTATATATATATTTTACCTTGTTTTGATCAATCCATGCTTTGTGCACTTACATTGTTCCTCACTGTCACTGGATTGCAGTCTAGTTTTGTCATAAATGAGAACTAAGTTGAATACTTTTACACTGTTTCTTTTTTCTTTAATGCACCAAGATTAGATTCCTATGGCTACAATAGCTATAAATATAAATTTCATCGATGGCAAGTCGTTATGTGTAAATGTTAGCTAGAAAGGTAAATTATGTAAAAGAACTTGGCTGAAAGATTATTTTGACCCTTGCATTTTTCATTCACTAAAAGACTGTAATTTAAACTGTCAGATTTGCCTTAGCTCTTACTGTAAGGATTGTGGAGAGATGACAGGAAGGTATGTGGTCCACCAACTGCATACAATCAAATGTATAGATGTTCTTCTGACACAATGCATCCAACTGTCCTGGAAAAGAAAAGTGCTTTACGGCAATAGAAAGTTCTAGCTGAGTTAGGTTGTTGCAGAAGACGGCTCTGTCTACAAGTCTTTTACTGTGTCCTAAACTATTTTTACATTGTAGAATGTAAAGATCAAAGAGGACAAAATGAGATGCAGCATAGCCTCATGTAAAAAACAGTTTATTAGGATGATCGTATGAGAACATTGCCTTCAATACTCTCAGGAATACAACTGGCAAGCTAAATGCTATATCAATATAAGATGTGTAGGATTGTTGTGAGTCTTGGATGGAGGCCCAGAGAAAACGTGGCTAGTGGTTGCCCTATAAATAAGATATGGACAACTGAAAAATTAAAATCAAGATGAATATTGTTATGGTCTAGACCAGGGTTCCCCAACTTCAGTCCTCAAGGCCCACCAACAGGTCATGTTTTCAGGATTTCCTTAGTATTGCTCAGGTGCTAATTGCATCACCTGTGCAGTACAAAGGAAATCCTGAAAACATGACCTGTTGGTGGGCCTTGAGGACTGGAGTTGGGGAACCCTGGTCTAGATGACCAACCTCACATGGACCTTTAGGGTATCAGTGGCTCATTTGGGAGGGTGTCCTAGCACTTGTCTCTTGCCATGAGTAGATCATTTAGTACTCTAGTGCTGTTTTCTTGCAGAAGCCAGGCCAGAAAGGGTCATAGACGCAATCAACTGATAGTCTTTTATCTAGTTGTATAGTACCAGCCTAAGAGGAGCAGATTAGAGACAGTTCTACAGTATATCTATTGTAGAGGACCGTGCAGTATATGAACAGTCCAGTTATGTCAGAGATCAACATGTAATGCTTCATTTACCCTGCAGTATGTGATACTGGAGGTTCAAGACAGTGGACGGAAACAAGCATCGCAGTAGGAACGAGTACTTGCATACTGTATGTCCATTGTGGAATCAAGATTATCAAAATTAAACATATCACAAATAAATGGTGTCTGTAAGGAAAAGGTTGTCGCCATTTTGTATAGGGCCTGTACCAGCCTCCATTTTGTCAGTTCACACAGCCACAGACTTTTAGCTACACATTGCCTATTAGCATATCCAGTACGACAGGTTTTGATGCCCACTAGGAATCAATAGGCCTTTACATGCTAATTAGTCTAGGCCAGTGACTGAATGAGATGTTCAGTCGTATGGTAAATAGCCCAAGCTCAGGCATTGTTTCCTGTTCCATATGAATTGCAGGCCAATTACTATGCGTGCTTCAAAGCAATGGGGATGGGCCTAGCAGGTCTAAAAAACTAGCCATGACCAGGCTGCTGGTCTCATTCCATTTCTCACACAGAAGCCAAGAAGATGGTCTAGGAAAGACCAAGGGACTATTCAGGAACTGAAGACTGTACCTGGGAATGGCAGAGCCAAGGCCTTCCCAAGACCATAATACCCGGTAATATTGATCCATAGCTTATACCTTTTAGCCTTGTACATTATTGTTGTATTTTTACTCTGACTGCCATTCCATTGTAGTTACGTTGTATAGCTTTACTGTATATTTCTGTAATTATCTAGTGCGCCCTTAAGGCAAATTAAACCATAAAATTAACCTTGGGCTGATGCTTTTACTCTGATCACGAATCTTAGACTACCCAGTGGGTAGCAGGACACCTTCCCCGGCGGCCATTTGCTCTAGGTGCAGTTCTCTTACTGACCTGAGAGACAAAGGGGGGCGCCGGAGAGCTGTACCTGTGGAGTTACGTCCCATTGGTGACGTGGGAGGAAAGGGATCGTCCGTCACATTTGGTAGCGGCGGTGGTATCAGAAGCTGTGATACCCGGGCTACCGTGTGGCGGCCGGCTGAGTTCCTCACAGTGTCTAATTAGCATTATAGGCATTTTCACTAATCTCAGTATGCATGGAAATATTGATAGTATTCTAGGAACCTGGTATTGTAATTTACAGCATAATCAAGAAGTTATAGATCTTTTACACATAATGTGTGCTAACCTTTCTACTCTTTTAGTATGAAGAGAGATTTAAGAAGAAACCTCTTTCTAACCTGAAGGAAATTATCATCTTGCATATTTATCAGTCTATTGGGATTAAAGAATCTGCCCTGTACAAGCGGGTCCTAACAAAACTGGAGTACACAATCCACAAGTTTGCAGATATTGACAGCATCAAAGCATTTCTTACACACAACAAAAAGATGCTGGGTAAGTAGAACACTGTTAAAGAATTGTCCTGGTTACTAGTATGATGCCTAATAAAGGACTTTTATCTTGTGTAGAATGGCAGGCGGTAAGGTCCTGGGAGGCAGGTATGTGTTAGTGAGATGACATTTATTTTTATTGGATTTTGGGTCCTGGATTTGGGAGCGACAAAAAAAGTGTGGATGGGAAGGGTTGCTCCTGTACTCCAGTCTGAGTCTTACAGGCCTAATAACAGGCTGCTGGAATAGCTGCCTGTTAGCTGGATAGTCTATGCTAGAGACTGAGAAGTGTCTGTAATACCAAGATGGTGAGGCCGTTTGTTTTTACTTGGCAACACATTTGTCAAACACAGTGCACACAGAATATTGTTTCCATACATGGTTTCTTGGTTTACCACACATAAACGTGTGTATGAAAATTAATACAGACTATCAACACAGTTGGTAAAACTGTTTTGATCCATGATCCATGTTATCAGGGACATATTAATATCCATAGTATAAATACACAATAAATGTGTAATACAGATAATAATCATCAGTGTTGTATTACAAAGATAAATCAGTAATAGTTATGGCCCAAATTGAACTACATGAGACAGCGTCAGATACTGATGACAGAGATACGGATCATCAGCATCAGAATGTTTACCATTTAGTGGCACCAGTTGGTCCATATAAACGGACCCTTATTGTTGCCTGGATCTGGATTATTTGACATTGCTGGTATTCTTGTGCCCTTGACCTTGGATTGTGCTTGACCTTAATGAATTGCTTGATACCACATTTTTGCTTGCCTGACTCTTTTCTGGATCATCCTCTACAGTCTCATATCTTTCTCACCTAGTTAGACGGTCCACAAGATCTTAATCTGCAGGCTAGTTCATAACGCCTAGCATTTGTTCCTGGTGACTACCAGAAGCTTATTAGATTTGATGATCCTGAGTGGCCCCCATACACATTGGAATAATTCAGCTAAATTTACAGATGTCAATGGATATTATGTGTATGGGAGCTCCAACAAATAATTGTCGGGGGAGCTGTTGGGCATGTCTGATTTTGGACTGCCGATTGCTTTGTTCTCCCTGAGATAAGCCATTGCCAGACATGTCTGTTGATGGCTCTCTAATGGAGAACACAGGAGTGCTTGGCCAAACAAGTGCTCCTGTGTATGGCAGAGTTGGCTGAGATGGCTGTCGGTCACATGATTGTCTGAAAATAATTTTGTATGTTACCTAATCATGTCTGATAACAGTTTCACCACTTGCTTCTATGTATGTCAAAATACATAGTAATAGCAACATCATAAAGTCTGTACAAGATCGTAAGTGAAGCCACCAGATTGCAACAATTCCCTTTCAAAAAGAAAAAGTTAAAGTCAACATAATGTACAAATTTATGGGAATCTGCAGTACAATCAATACAAGTTAAGCAGAATTCCACAAGCTTTATAGTTAGCGGGTTGTAGCTACTAGCTCCGATGTGTAAGGATTTATAAAGAATTGTATCTGTGTA
>JARQOD010000004.1:252260238-252305361 GCA_033576555.1 Oophaga sylvatica | reverse complement strand
TGTGGTTTTGAGTACCTTGAGGGTGCAGTTTTTATAATGGTGTCACTTTTGTGTATTTTCTGCCATATAGACCTCTCAAAGTGACTTCAAATGTGAGGTGGTCCCTAAAAAAAATGGCTTTGTAAATTTGGTTGTAAAAATGAGAAATCGCTGGTCAACTTTTAACCCTTATAATTTCCTACAAAAAAAAAAATTTGGTTCCAAAATTGTTAAGTAGACATGTGGGAAATGTTTTTTATTAACTATTTTGTGTGACATATTTTTTCTTTTAAGGGAATAAAAATTCAAAGTTTGAAAATTGCAAAATTTTCCAAATTTTTGCCATATTTGCGTTTTTTCAAAAATAAACGCAAGTTATAGCAAAGAAATTTTACCACTAATGTGAAGTACAATATGTCACAAGAAAATATTCTCAGAATCGCAAAGGTCCATTGAAGCGTTCCAGAGTTATAACCTCATAAAGAGACAGTGGTCAGAATTGTAAAAATTGGCCCGGTCATTAACGTGCAAACCACCCTTGGGGGTGAAGGGGTTAAAAGATTAATTAATCTCCAATATACATATTTTTTATTATTTATAGGTGTAATTCTATGTTATTGAGTTACCCAAAACTTAAAAGCAATGAGTATAGGCACCAAGGTTTTGAAATACTGAAGACTCTTGAAACTGTTTAATTTATAAACAAGAAAGAACAAATGGCAATGATACTTAGCTGCTGACACTGTGAAAATGTTCCCTTGTACTGTTCACACCTCATTTAGATATGATGCCAGACTGTTCTCTAATAAAAGCAATATGCGGACAGGCAGTTAATTGTCTGCTTTCATGTCACTAAAAATTATTGAGCTCTAAATCACTTTTGCTATGTGTTATGCTCTTCTTTATACTTCAAATAAATAACATTTATAGTCCAAGGCTTTTTCCTAGACTTAATGCTTTGGAACAAAATTGGCAGTCATTTCCACCTTTTTGGGTGAAGTGATTTATTAAATTGCTATGATAAGTTAAAAAAAAATCTAGTGAGATGTATTTTAATGCAATTTGCTTGAAATCAGTATCCTTCTGAACCCCTGGATCTTCTCTGTTGAAGGACAGGAAATAGAGCTTGAATTCCAGTCATCTCAACTTTAGTCTTCAGTATTGCTGCCGCCTGCCAGAATAACTAAAATTTTAGCTCAGTTTAGAAATAGTTATGAAATAAAATGCCATTAACATGATATCATGAAGTGCCATGCCTGTAAGGTCTTTTCTACTTTGGAAATTATGTGACATTTAATTTACACTTAAAACTAATGATAAAGTAAAATATATAAATATACAGTCAATTTATAAGCAGCAGAAAATCATACTATTACTTGCCATAAGGCTGTATTTATTTTATAGCTCTAGGGTCCTATTTGAGCAGAGTTGTACCACGAGCAGAGTGCATTTTAATCAATAAATCTTGTGTCGGCGCAGTAGAAGCAAGAAGCCAATGCCCATAGAAGGGTGGAAAAATAACGTGGAATATCACAATGGCAGGGTGCAGGTGTGGGACAACCACTAGACATTACAGGGCACTGTGTGATGCCGATGTGACAGGTACACTAATGAAAACTGGAGGCAGAGTTTTCTCCCAGACACTGCATGCCCCATAGCCTGGAAGAACGCATTAACATAAAGGATTAAAAGATGATTTCTGCACAACAAGAACGCAGTTATGAGGCATACAGGTATGATTATTTGACGTATTGTAGAACCTGTATATCAATAGGTTACATATGTCCATGGGGGTGAGAGATTCTCTTTAAAATTGTCTTGTGTGCAGAGCTAATAGTAATCAATGGAGTCAATGACACCAATTCATCTGATATTGATGACTTACCCTAAGAGTAGGACATCCATACTTTATGCCTTTTACAGGGAGTTTGTCACCAGGTTTTTGCCATTGATTCCTGCAATGTGTCACTTACTGGGATATTTGCCGTAGTTTTGATAAAAATGTTATCAACAGGAAATTATCACTAGAAAATTAGTATCCTTGCTGCCATGTAGTCCTCCATATTCATAAGTTCTATATAACCCTACCCCCACCACTGATTGGCAGCTTTCTGCCTATGCACAGTGTACACAGAAACCTGCCAATCAGTGCTGTATCTGTGGAGTTATATAGAGATCAACATTCAGAGAACTGATAGATCTGCAGCAAATAAAACACCGATGCTATCAAAGCTCTAGCAAGAAGCCTCATAAGTGATGCAACGGGGTCTTTGCCCCCACAACATTCTGCTCTCAGATGGGGTAGCAAAAATCTGGTGACAGATTCCCTTTAAATATACTCTGTTGAAAGGCTATAATATTTATCCATAATAGGAATATATATGTATATATATATTTTACCTTGTTTTGATCAATCCATGCTTTGTGCACTTACATTGTTCCTCACTGTCACTGGATTGCAGTCTAGTTTTGTCATAAATGAGAACTAAGTTGAATACTTTTACACTGTTTCTTTTTTCTTTAATGCACCAAGATTAGATTCCTATGGCTACAATAGCTATAAATATAAATTTCATCGATGGCAAGTCGTTATGTGTAAATGTTAGCTAGAAAGGTAAATTATGTAAAAGAACTTGGCTGAAAGATTATTTTGACCCTTGCATTTTTCATTCACTAAAAGACTGTAATTTAAACTGTCAGATTTGCCTTAGCTCTTACTGTAAGGATTGTGGAGAGATGACAGGAAGGTATGTGGTCCACCAACTGCATACAATCAAATGTATAGATGTTCTTCTGACACAATGCATCCAACTGTCCTGGAAAAGAAAAGTGCTTTACGGCAATAGAAAGTTCTAGCTGAGTTAGGTTGTTGCAGAAGACGGCTCTGTCTACAAGTCTTTTACTGTGTCCTAAACTATTTTTACATTGTAGAATGTAAAGATCAAAGAGGACAAAATGAGATGCAGCATAGCCTCATGTAAAAAACAGTTTATTAGGATGATCGTATGAGAACATTGCCTTCAATACTCTCAGGAATACAACTGGCAAGCTAAATGCTATATCAATATAAGATGTGTAGGATTGTTGTGAGTCTTGGATGGAGGCCCAGAGAAAACGTGGCTAGTGGTTGCCCTATAAATAAGATATGGACAACTGAAAAATTAAAATCAAGATGAATATTGTTATGGTCTAGACCAGGGTTCCCCCAACTTCAGTCCTCAAGGCCCACCAACAGGTCATGTTTTCAGGATTTCCTTAGTATTGCTCAGGTGCTAATTGCATCACCTGTGCAGTACAAAGGAAATCCTGAAAACATGACCTGTTGGTGGGCCTTGAGGACTGGAGTTGGGGAACCCTGGTCTAGATGACCAACCTCACATGGACCTTTAGGGTATCAGTGGCTCATTTGGGAGGGTGTCCTAGCACTTGTCTCTTGCCATGAGTAGATCATTTAGTACTCTAGTGCTGTTTTCTTGCAGAAGCCAGGCCAGAAAGGGTCATAGACGCAATCAACTGATAGTCTTTTATCTAGTTGTATAGTACCAGCCTAAGGGAGCAGATTAGAGACAGTTCTACAGTATATCTATTGTAGAGGACCGTGCAGTATATGAACAGTCCAGTTATGTCAGAGATCAACATGTAATGCTTCATTTACCCTGCAGTATGTGATACTGGAGGTTCAAGACAGTGGACGGAAACAAGCATCGCAGTAGGAACGAGTACTTGCATACTGTATGTCCATTGTGGAATCAAGATTATCAAAATTAAACATATCACAAATAAATGGTGTCTGTAAGGAAAAGGTTGTCGCCATTTTGTATAGGGCCTGTACCAGCCTCCATTTTGTCAGTTCACACAGCCACAGACTTTTAGCTACACATTGCCTATTAGCATATCCAGTACGACAGGTTTTGATGCCCACTAGGAATCAATAGGCCTTTACATGCTAATTAGTCTAGGCCAGTGACTGAATGAGATGTTCAGTCGTATGGTAAATAGCCCAAGCTCAGGCATTGTTTCCTGTTCCATATGAATTGCAGGCCAATTACTATGCGTGCTTCAAAGCAATGGGGATGGGCCTAGCAGGTCTAAAAAACTAGCCATGACCAGGCTGCTGGTCTCATTCCATTTCTCACACAGAAGCCAAGAAGATGGTCTAGGAAAGACCAAGGGACTATTCAGGAACTGAAGACTGTACCTGGGAATGGCAGAGCCAAGGCCTTCCCAAGACCATAATACCCGGTAATATTGATCCATAGCTTATACCTTTTAGCCTTGTACATTATTGTTGTATTTTTACTCTGACTGCCATTCCATTGTAGTTACGTTGTATAGCTTTACTGTATATTTCTGTAATTATCTAGTGCGCCCTTAAGGCAAATTAAACCATAAAATTAACCTTGGGCTGATGCTTTTACTCTGATCACGAATCTTAGACTACCCAGTGGGTAGCAGGACACCTTCCCGGCGGCCATTTGCTCTAGGTGCAGTTCTCTTACTGACCTGAGAGACAAAGGGGGGCGCCGGAGAGCTGTACCTGTGGAGTTACGTCCCATTGGTGACGTGGGAGGAAAGGGATCGTCCGTCACATTTGGTAGCGGCGGTGGTATCAGAAGCTGTGATACCCGGGCTACCGTGTGGCGGCCGGCTGAGTTCCTCACAGTGTCTAATTAGCATTATAGGCATTTTCACTAATCTCAGTATGCATGGAAATATTGATAGTATTCTAGGAACCTGGTATTGTAATTTACAGCATAATCAAGAAGTTATAGATCTTTTACACATAATGTGTGCTAACCTTTCTACTCTTTTAGTATGAAGAGAGATTTAAGAAGAAACCTCTTTCTAACCTGAAGGAAATTATCATCTTGCATATTTATCAGTCTATTGGGATTAAAGAATCTGCCCTGTACAAGCGGGTCCTAACAAAACTGGAGTACACAATCCACAAGTTTGCAGATATTGACAGCATCAAAGCATTTCTTACACACAACAAAAAGATGCTGGGTAAGTAGAACACTGTTAAAGAATTGTCCTGGTTACTAGTATGATGCCTAATAAAGGACTTTTATCTTGTGTAGAATGGCAGGCGGTAAGGTCCTGGGAGGCAGGTATGTGTTAGTGAGATGACATTTATTTTTATTGGATTTTGGGTCCTGGATTTGGGAGCGACAAAAAAAGTGTGGATGGGAAGGGTTGCTCCTGTACTCCAGTCTGAGTCTTACAGGCCTAATAACAGGCTGCTGGGAATAGCTGCCTGTTAGCTGGATAGTCTATGCTAGAGACTGAGAAGTGTCTGTAATACCAAGATGGTGAGGCCGTTTGTTTTACTTGGCAACACATTTGTCAAACACAGTGCACACAGAATATTGTTTCCATACATGGTTTCTTGGTTTACCACACATAAACGTGTGTATGAAAATTAATACAGACTATCAACACAGTTGGTAAAACTGTTTTGATCCATGATCCATGTTATCAGGGACATATTAATATCCATAGTATAAATACACAATAAATGTGTAATACAGATAATATCATCAGTGTTGTATTACAAAGATAAATCAGTAATAGTTATGGCCCAAATTGAACTACATGAGACAGCGTCAGATACTGATGACAGAGATACGGATCATCAGCATCAGAATGTTTACCATTTAGTGGCACCAGTTGGTCCATATAAACGGACCCTTATTGTTGCCTGGATCTGGATTATTTGACATTGCTGGTATTCTTGTGCCCTTGACCTTGGATTGTGCTTGACCTTAATGAATTGCTTGATACCACATTTTTGCTTGCCTGACTCTTTTCTGGATCATCCTCTACAGTCTCATATCTTTCTCACCTAGTTAGACGGTCCACAAGATCTTAATCTGCAGGCTAGTTCATAACGCCTAGCATTTGTTCCTGGTGACTACCAGAAGCTTATTAGATTTGATGATCCTGAGTGGCCCCCATACACATTGGAATAAATTCAGCTAAATTTACAGATGTCAATGGATATTATGTGTATGGGAGCTCCAACAAATAATTGTCGGGGGAGCTGTTGGGCATGTCTGATTTTGGACTGCCGATTGCTTTGTTCCCCCTGAGATAAGCCATTGCCAGACATGTCTGTTGATGGCTCTCTAATGGAGAACACAGGAGTGCTTGGCCAAACAAGTGCTCCTGTGTATGGCAGAGTTGGCTGAGATGGCTGTCGGTCACATGATTGTCTGAAAATAATTTTGTATGTTACCTAATCATGTCTGATAACAGTTTCACCACTTGCTTCTATGTATGTCAAAATACATAGTAATAGCAACATCATAAAGTCTGTACAAGGTCGTAAGTGAAGCCACCAGATTGCAACAATTCCCTTTCAAAAAGAAAAAGTTAAAGTCAACATAATGTACAAATTTATGGGAATCTGCAGTACAATCAATACAAGTTAAGCAGAATTCCACAAGCTTTATAGTTAGCGGGTTGTAGCTACTAGCTCCGATGTGTAAGGATTTATAAAGAATTGTATCTGTGTATATCACTGTCCTCGTATGATGCTTCCTATTAATAACTAAATCTCCTTGTGTAGTAGCTGCAGAAAGAAAAGCTTTATGCATGATGTTTCCAGCGTGGAAGAAAATTGCTTGGTATAGATTCTGATCCTGCTTGGAAACAGACTTCTCACGGAAACTATTTTTGGATGTTCACAATAATGTAACCCTTGGATGACCGTAATAATATTAGTTTTGGAAGCAAGTAGAACTGTCCCAGGGCAGATACACATGGCCAACTACAGACTGTAATCTAAAATCAGTCTATTTTCTATGCTATGGGCATAAACTTCTAAAACACAAATAAATATCACAATTTATAAGAAAACAGCTATTGAAGGAAACAAATACACTGGTCAGTCACCACATTAAAACCACCTGTCTAATTTTGTGCAGATCCCATGTGTACCCCCAAAACAAGATGTTATGATGGCACTGTAGTGGTGTGAATTTTATGGGACACACATGCTGAAGTAGTGAGGAGCAGCACCAATGCTCATTTGGGGGTTGAGTTGGTTAGATATGAAAAGTGAAACAAGGGAATATTGGTGCCTTGTCAGATGGGCATGTGGAGATACAGCAGGTGTATAGAGATACCTTGATTTGAAGTCTTCAGAATCCCAAACCGGTAACACCTGATGAAGGCTCGAAGCAAAAATGGATTTGTGCTTGTTTTACTACCCAAAACAACTCTGTCCTATTAAGGCATGTGCTACACAAGACCAATGGGTGTTTTTTGTGGTGTTTGGCCCTGAGACATCAGCAACAAATCCTTTATGGCCTAAGTTGTGACATGCCGCCTCCATGGGGGGATTTGACTGTTTTTTTTCTAGCACATACCAAAGATGCTTTGAAGTCCATGTCAACACCTTTAACTTTCTGTGATGTTCTTAAATGTGATGTTCTTAACCCCTTCACCCCCAAGGGTGGTTTGCACGTTAATGACCGGGCGAATTTTTACAATTCTGACCACTGTCTCTTTATGAGGTTATAACTCTGGAACGCTTCAACGGATATTCGCTATTCTGAGACTGTTTTCTCGTGACATATTGTACTTCACGTTAGAAGTAAAATTTCTTCGATATAACTTGCGTTTATTTTTGAAAAAAACGCAAATATGGGGAAAACATTTTTTTTCCCTTAAAACAGAGAAATATATCACACAAAATAGTTAAGAAATAACATTTTCCACATGTCTACTTTACATCAGCACAGTTTTGGAACCAAAATTTTTTTTTGTTAGGAAGTTATAAGGGTTAAAAGTTGACCAGCGATTTCTCATTTTTACAACAAAATTTACAAAGCCATTTTTTTTAGGGACCACCTCACATTTGAAGTCACTTTGAGGGGTCTATATGGCAGAAAATACCCAAAAGTGACACCATTCTAAAAACTGCACCCCTCACGGTACTCAAAACCACATTCAAGAAGTTTATTAACCCTTCAGGTGCTTCACAGGAACTAAATTAACGTGGAAGGAAAAAATGAATATTTAACTTTTTAGCCACAAAAATGATCTTTTACAAACTTTTTTTTTATTTTCACAAGGGTAAAAGGAGAAAATGGACAGATAAGATTGTTATGCAATTTCTCCTGAGTACGCCAATACCCAATATGTGGGGGAAAACCACTGTTTGGGCACACGGCAGAGCTCGTAAGGGAAGGAGCGCCGTTTGACTTTTTCAAACTAAAATTGGCTGGAATTGAGATTGGACGCCATGTCGCGTTTGGAGAACCTCTGATGCGCCTAAACAGTGGAAACCCCCACAAATGACACCATTTTGGAAACTAGACCCCCTGAGGTACTTATCTAGATTTGTTGTGAGCACTTTGAACCCCCAAGTGTTTCACAAAAGTTTATAATGTCTGGGTGTGAAAAAAAAAAAACAATTTTCCACAAAAATGATTTTTTAATCCCAAATTTTTGAATTTTCCCAAGGAAATTGGACCCCAAAAGTTGTTGTCCAATTTGTCCTGAGTATGCTGATACCCCATATGTGGGGGGGGAAACTGTTTGGGCGCACGGCAGGGCTTGGAAAGGAAGTAGTAACGTTTTGGAATGCAGACGTTGATGGGGTCATGTTCCGTTTGCAGTGCCCCAGATGAGCTTAAACAGTGGAAACCCCCCACAAGTGACCCCATTTTGTAGCTAGACCCCTAAGGAACTTATCTAGATCTTTGGTGAGCACTTTGAACCCCCAAGTGCTTCACACAAGTTTATAATGCCCGGGCATGAAAATAAAAATCCTATTTTTTTCCCACAAAAATTATCTTTTAGTCACTAATTTTTTATTTTCCCAAGGGTAACAGGAGAAATTGGACCACATAAGTTGTTGTCCAATTTGTCCTGAGTACGCTGATACCCCATATGTGGGGGGAACCACTGTTTGGGTGCACGGCAGAGCTCGGAAGGGAAGGAGCACCATTTGACTTTTTCCAACCAAAATTGGCTGGAATTGAGATTGGATGCCATGTTGCATTTGGAGAGCCCCTGATGTGCCTAAACAGTGGAAACCCCCCACAAATGACCCCATTTGGGAAACTAGACCCCTTAAGGAACTTATCTAGATCTTTGGTGAGCAATTTGAACCCCCAAGAGCTACACACAAGTTTATAACGTAGAGCCGTAAAATTTAAAAATCATATTTTTTCCACAAAAATGATCTTTTCACCCCAATTTTTATTTTTCCAAGGGTAACAAGACTCCAAAAGTTATTGTGCAATTTGTCCTGAGTGCGCTGATACCCCATATGTTGGAGTAAACCACTGTTTGGGTGCATGGCAGAGTTTGGAAGGGAAGGAGCGCCGTCTGACTTTTTCAACGCAGAATTGGCTGGATGCCATGTCGTGTTTGGAGAGCTCCTGATCTGCCTAAACAGTGGAAACCCCCATAAATGACCCCATTTTGGCAAATAGACCCCAAAAGGAACTTATCTAGATGTGTGGTGAGCACTTTGAACCCCGAAGTGCTTAACAGAAGTTTATAACGTACAGCCGTAAAAATAAAAAATCCTTTTTTTTTTACAAAAATGATTTTTTTCGCCCCCAATATTTTATTTTCACAAGGGTAACAGGAGAAATTGGACCCCAAAAGTTGTTGTCCAATTTGTCCTGAGTACGCTGATACCCAATATGTGGGAGAAAACTACTGTATGGGCGCACGTCAGGGCTCGGAAGGGAAGTAGTGACGTTTTGGATTGCAGACTTTGATGGAATGGTCTGGGGGCGTCATGTCGCATTTGGAGAGCCCCTGATGCGCCTAAACAGTGAAAACCCCCCACAAGTGACCCCATTTTGGAAAATAGACCCCACAAGGAACTTATCTAGATGTGTGGTGAGCACTTTGAACCCCGAAGTGCTTCACAGAAGTTTATAACGCACAGCCGTAAAAATAAAAAATTTTTTTTTTTTTTTTTTTTGCAAAAATGATTTTTTTCGCCCCAATATTTTATTTTCACAAGGATAACAGGAGAAATTGGACCCCAAAAGTTTGTTGTCCAATTTGTCCTGAGTACGCTGATACCCAATATGTGGAGAAAACTACTGTATGGGTACACGTTGGGGCTCGGAAGGGAAGTAGTGACGTTTTGGATTGCAGACTTTGATGCAATGGTCTGGGGCGTCATGTCGCATTTGGAGAGCCCCTGATGCGCCTAAACAGTGGAAATCCCCAACAAGTGACCTCATTTTGGAAAATAGACCCCACAAGGAACTTATCTAGATGTGTGGTGAGCACTATGAAGCCCCAAGTGCTTCACAGAAGTTTATAATGTACAGCCGTAAAAACAAAAAAAATAATTTTTTCTTTACAAAAATGATATTTTCGCCCCCAGTTTTTTATTTTCCCAAGGGTAACAGAAGAAATAGGACAAATTGCACAATAACGCTTGGGGTCCAGAGTACGCTGATACCCCATATGTGGGAATAAACTACTGTTTGGACGCATGGCAGAGCTCAGAAGTGAAGGAGCACCGTTTGACTTTTTCAACGCAGAATTGGCTGGAATTGAGATCAGACGCCATGTCACATTTGGAGAGCCCCTGATGTGCCTAAACAGCGGAAACCCCCCAATTCTAACTCCAACCCTAACCCCAACACACCCCTAACCTAGTCCCAACCCTAACCACAATCCTAACCCTAACACACCCCTAATCCCAACCCTAACCCTAATCCTAACTTTAGCGCCAACCCTAACCCTAACTTTACACCCTAACCCTAATGGGAAAATGGCAATAAATACATTTTTTTTATTTTATTATTTTTCCCTAACTAAGGGGGTGATAAAGGGGGTTTGATTTACCATTTATAGCGGGTTTTTATGATTGGCAGCTGTCACGCTAAAAGACGCTTTTTATTGCAAAAAATAGTTTTTTGCATCGCCACATTTTGAGAGCTATAATTTTTGCATATTTTGGCCCATAGAGTCATGTGAGGTCTTATTTTTTGCGGTACGAGTTGACGTTTTTATTGGTACCATTTTTGAGCACGTGACATTTTTTGATCGCTTTTTATTTCGATTTTTGGGAGGTTAGAATGAACAAAAATCAGCAATTCATGAATTTCTTTTGGGGGAAGCGTTTTTATCTTTCCGCATGTGCTAAAATTGATAAAGCAGTTTTATTCTTCGGGTCAGTACGATTATGGCGATACCTCATTTACATCATTTTTTTATGTTTTGGCGCTTTTATAGAATAAAAACAATTTTATATGAAAAATAATTATTTTTGCATCGCTTTATTCTGCGAGCTATAACTTTTTTATTTTTTCGCTGATGATGCTGTATGGCGGCTCGTTTTTTGCGGGACAAGATGTCGTTTTCAGCGGTACCATGATTATTTATATCGGTCTTTTTGATCGCGTGTTATTCCACTTTTTGTTCGGCGGTATGATGATAAAGCATTGATTTTTTGCTTTGTTTTTTTTTTTTTTAAGGGTTCACTAAAGGGTTAACTAGTGGGACAGTTTTATAGGGGGGTCGTTACAGAGGCGGCGATACCAAATATGTGTACTTTTATTGTTTTGTTTTTTTTATTTACAGGAAGAAATGAATTTATTGGGGAATATTTTTTTATTTTTTTTTTTATTTTGGATTTTTTTTTTAAAACATGTTTATTTTTATTTTTTTTACTTTTTTACTTTGTCCCAGGGTGGGACATCACTGTATTTTATCAGATCGCTGGTGTGACAGTGTGCACAGCACTCTGTCACACCAGCGATCGCACAGGCATAGCTGCAGGCTTCTCAGTGCCTGCTCTCAGCAGGCACTGAGGAAGCCGCCTCCCTCCAGGACCCCGGCGCCATCTTGGATCCGGGTCCTGGGAGGGAGGAAGCCCTTAGAACAGCTTCCCTGTGCCCCCAGTACACCGCGATCATGTTTGATTGCGGTGTGCCAGGGGTTAATGTGCCGGGAGCGGTCCGTGACCGCTCCTGACACACAGTCACGGGTGTCAGCTGTGATAATCAGCTGACACCCGGCGGCGATTAGCCTCCGGGAGCGCAGCTAATTGCCTATGACGTACTATCCCGTCCATGGTCAGATTGGCACGGGTTTCATGGACGGGATAGTACGTCTAATGTCAGAGAGGGGTTAAAGCCATTTCTGAATAATATTTTACAGGGTGCATTGGCCTGCTATAAGAGGGCACTGGCATTTGGTAGTGTTTGGACAGGTGGTTCATGTCAAAGTAGTATGTTAAAAGAACTAGAACATCACACTACATTTTTTTGGCTTGCCTTCAGGGCCTGTCTGGTACAAGCACAAAGTAGCTGACTCCGTCACTTACCACATCAGGCCTCTGGTATTATTAGAAATATTGGTCTTGTAGTAAATCTTGCTTTCCTCCGTCCATGGTAATAATAGTAATATATCCCATTTGGTGCTTGGGGACGGGGACAGCATGGGCCTGTGTGATTTTAAATGCCAGGGCTGAATTTCAGTCCCAGTCCGTACCTGCTAGAGAGCATCTTACCAAAGTGAGAGATGCACACACCACGCCAACCACTTGATATAATAAAAAATGCTCATTTTCCTACCCTAGTTGCTTTTAGTTGTGGGCAGGGTTCAGTTTGGGCACTCTGATCAGTCTGTAGCTATTTACCTTATGTCCAGCAAGCAGTGATGCACTGCATGTTCTGATATCTGTTATGGCAGCCAATTTTACATTTTTTTAATGTCTTTACACTTAAACATATTTAGTGCTTTCAACACATCAACTTTTTTTTTTTAAATCCTATCTTGCTTCCTAACATACAGTACCTCACCCTATACCATTGTTATACCATAATCAATATTATACATTGATATTTTATTGTTTCGACTGTCATGGTAAAATTGCAGAATTACTCAATAAGTAACTTGAATATTTTTCTATTTCGAAAAGAGGATGGAAGCAATATTACGACCATCATAAAAACCAAGTTGGATTCTTGCTGTAGTCCAGATTTTGCCTGCAATATTTTTTTTTTTCATAGGGAAACATTTAGGTTTCAATGTAGTCATGATAATCTTGCAGTTCTATGTTCACTTGCAGGTGCTGGCATATAACAGTAAAGTGCTCGACTTATTCATCCATGCAGTTTGTTCTTCCACTCAGTTTTTTTAACCCCTTTCTGACATTAGACATAAGTGATCCGTCCATGTGAGCTAGGCTTATTTGACCAGGGACGGATCATTACATCATCATGATTGGGGGGTGTGCAGGCGATCGCCGCCGGGTGTCAGCTGATTCTAAATGATGTGATCAAACACGATGTGGCGCATCTAATAGATGTGCCTTTTCTTGACAGCTGCAGGCTGCTATTTTTAGGCTGGGGGGAGTCAATATCCATGACCCCTTACCAGCTTGAGAATACAAGGCCTGCAGCTGCGAGCTTTAGCAAAAGCTGGGTGTCAAAAATGGGGGTGATGCCACTCCGTTTTTTTAAATTATTTATTTAAATAATTAAAAAATATAGCATGGGGAACCCTCTATTCTTGATAACCAACCTTGCTGAAGCTGACAGCTGAGGGATGCAGCCTCCAGCTGTGATTTTTGCCTAGCTGGTTATAGAAAATACAGGGGAACCCAAGCCATTTTTTTCATTCATTCATTCATTCATTCATTCATTCATTCATTTATTTATTTATAGCGCAGGTGGCGGCTGATGAATACCCCCATAAGCCACTCCTGCTGTCACTGTTATTAGCAGCAGCAGGGGTAGGCTGATAGGAGTAATAGTCCCATCAGCTACCGCCTGGTATCTCAATTATCACTTAAATATAACTCTCATCATTCTCCCCTGCTCATGCCAATCACCTGCAGAGCAGGGGCGAATGATGAGAGCCGTGTTCCGCACCCAGTGCCAGGGAACAGCACTTACTGTAACGCTTCTTCCCCGGCGCCAATGCGTGTCACACGGATGACATCTATATGTGTTATGCATGTGCACGTGTGAGGGACATTTTGCGGCCCGTGCTGACATTAAAAAATGGACATGTCAGCGTGTTTTGCTCATGGACACACGTTCTGTGGAAACACACTGACACGTGCGCAGACCCATTCACATGAATGGGTCTACGTGTGTACGTGTCTCCAGTACGTGTGAAAACTGTCACCACATGTACTGGAGACACAGATGTGTGAAAGAGGCCTAAATCTGGTATCTCTGTAATTGCACCGACCCGAAAAATAAAGTCACCTAATCACTTATACCGCACGAGGAACGGTGTAAAAAAGAAATAAAACCAATTCTTTTTATGCTGTTTATTTTTTCATTCTGCCTCCCAAAGATCGCAGTAAGGCTCGGCTCACATTTTTCCTGCGCTGAGTGCTTGCATCGGGGTTTCTGTGTAAATCTCTGAAATGCGTGATTCAGACGGACCTCTGGCAGAAGATTCCCTATAATGAGGCAGATGGAGGCACTGTGGACGCAAACTGACCTGTCCGTCTTTTTAGGATTGCATAAAAGTGCCGTCGACCACAGTTTTGTGCACTTCTGAAAAGGACACCTCTGAACAGAAGCCAGATGGAGTCCAGAGTAACTCTGCTGTCTCACTATAGTAAATGGATCCCTCAGGGATTTCATCTGAATCACGTCACTCGGAGATTTATATGGAAACTCCAAAGTAAGTGGTCAGCTTAGAGAGCCGGATAACTGTGATCCCAAACATTATGTAAAATGTTCCCAATAGCAACTTCTACTCAATCCACAAAAAAACAAGCCTTCACTCAGGTCCACCATCTGTTAACGGAAATATAGGGAGCTTCCCAGTTACTGGTAAAAGGTTCTGGAAAAGCGAAATGGCTCCCCACCTGCCAAAAGAAATTCAGCAAATTCTTCGCTCCCAAATCCAAATGCCCCCCTCCCTTCTGAGCCCCGCAGTATACCTAAACCACATATTGCATCCACGTTTGGCATTTCTGAATTGATGAGAGCCTGCCTAACTTATGGATGCATGCCTCGAGAAGCACGGGCTGGGCATAAAGTACTGGTGACTGCAACATACTAGTCACTACAGCGTACTGCTCATTGCAATTTTTTTTTGCAACATTCATTGCTGCTTATTTCTGGAAACTACCCATGAAGTCAAAATTGTCACTACACCTGTAGATAAATTCCCCAAGGGGTATAGTTTCCCAAATGGGGTCATTTGAGGGGGGATTCTGCTCTTCTATCAATTAGGGGCTCTGTATATGTAGTCCACAAACTGTTCTAGGACAATCTGCGCTCCAGGAGACAAATAGTGCTCTGTTCCTCCCGAGTCTCTCTGTATGGCTAAGTAGAACTATACACCCACATATGGAGTATTGCCACGTTCAGTATAAATCGTGGGACAAATTTTGGTGCCATTTTTACCCACGTCTTATGTGAAAAGGTAAAATCTTTTGCTAAAACAAAATTTTGGTGGTAAAAATGTAGTTATTTTGTCTTCACTGCCCAATGGTATAAAATTCTGTGACAAACCCGGTGTCAATATAATAATTGCACCCCTAGATTAATTCATTGAAAGGTGTAGTTCATTTAATGGGTCACTTATGGGGGGATTCTGCTGTCCTGGCACCTCATGGGCTCTTCCAGTGGGTCATGGCACTTGCAAACCATAACAGTCAAATCTGGCACTTCTTGCCTTCTGAGCTTTTCACTGTGCCTGAAAAATAATTCCCGATTATATGTAGGCATTGGCCCACTCAGGAAAAAAATGGACCTCAGTTTGTTGTAAAAAAATTTCCTATTAGCCCTTAGAAAAATTAAAAACTTGGAGCTACAACAACATTTTAGTGGTAAAAATGTAATTTATTCTTTCTTTACCGCTCAATGGTATATAATTCTGTGAGGCACATGTGGTGTCAATATGATCACTGCACCCCTAGATGAATTCATTGGGGTGTGTAATTTGTGAAATGAGTTCACATATAGGGGAGTTCTGTTTTTCTGGCACCTCAGGGGCACTGCCAATGTGACATGGCACCCTCAAACCATTCCAGTAAAATCTGAACTAAACTTCTGTGAAGCACTGGGGGGTTCAAAGTGCTCAACTCACATCTAGAAAAGTTACTTGGGTGGTCTAGTTTCCAAAATTGGGTAACTTTTGGGGATTTTCACTGTGAAGGCACATCAGGGGCTCTCCAAATGCGACATGTTGACCAATCTCAATTCAAGGCCAATTTTGCGTTGAAAAAGTCAAACAGCGTACCTTCTTTTCCGAGCGCTGCCATGCGCCCAAACAGCGGTTTACACCCACATAAGAGATATCAGCGTACTCAGGACAAATTGCTCAACAACTTTTAGGGTCCAATTTCTCCTGTTAACCTTGGGAAAATAAAAAAGTGGGGAAAAAATATAATTTTTGTGGATAAAATATGATTTTTTAATTTTATGGCTCTATGTTATTAACTTCTGTGAAGCACTTAGGGGTTCAAAGTGTTCAACTTACATCTAGAAAAGTTACTTGGGTGGTCTAGATTCCAAAATTGGGTCACTTTTGGGGAATTTCCACTGTTAAGGCATATTAGGAGCTCTCCAAAGGCGACATGTTGTCCGATCTCAGTTCCAGACAATTTTGTGTTGAAAAAGTCAAACGGCGCTCCATCTCTTCCGAGCTCTGCCAAGGGCCCAAACAGTGGTTTACCCACACATATGGGGTATCAGTGTACTCAGGACAAATTGCACAACAACTTTTGGGGTCCAATTTCTTCTGTTACCCTTGGGAAAATAAAAAAATTATATCTGAAGTAAATTTTTTGTGAATTAAAATTAAATCCCTGTGAAGCACCTGAAGGGATAATAAACTTCTTGAATGTGATTTTGAGTACCTTGAGGGGTGCAGTTTTTCGAGTGGTGTCACTTTTGGGTATCTTCTATCATATAGACCCCTCAAAGTGACTTCAAATGTGATGTGGTTCCTAAAAAAAATGGTGTTGTAAAAATGAGAAATCGTTGATCAACTTTTAACCCTTATAACTTCCTAACAAAAAAGAATTTTGGTTCCAAACTTGTGCAAATGTAAAGTAGACATGTGGGAAATGTTACTTATCAAGTATTTTGTGTGACATATCTCTGTGATTTAAGGCATGAAAATATTTAAAAGTTGGAAAATTGCGAAATTTTTAAATTTTTTGCCAAATTTCCATTTTTTTCACAAATAAATGCAAGTCATATCAAAGAAATTGTATCACTATTATGAAGTACAATATGTCATAAGAAAACAATCTCAGAATTACCAGGATCCATTGAAGCATTCCAGAGTTATTGGTATTGCTTAGTAAAGGTATAATAAAAAAGTAAATATTACATGAACTTTATTATTAGAGCACATAACCCTATGAATGAATGTGTTTTCAAAAAGTCACACAGTAAATCATTTCCGTAAATACTTTACTTATGTAGACTTTGTTATATAATTAATTATATAATTTTAACTTTACCTTATGCTACAAAACATATTTAAGAACAGATGATTTTATAGATATACAGTATAAATTGTTTTTTATGCAATTGTTCATTAAGGGGTAAACCCTCATTCACAGTGCGGTCTTTTACATCAGTATTTGTAATCCAAAATCAATACTGGAGCAAACGCATAGAAAAGGTATAATGGAAAGATTTACAATCTGTCCAACAGAAAGAAAATAATAAGTGGCACTCACCACCATTTTAATAGCAGAAATTATCTCAAATGTGTTTTATTAAGATTGTCTTCATATTTTTTATTTTTTTTTGTGTGTGTATTACGTAATTTTGTAACATAATGTAACATTTATGGTTACTGTGGTATTGAATTGTATTACTTACTACTTAAAAGCAGAAAATGACGCAGTGAAGCTCAAAGAAGCGTAGAGGTGCTCACCTGCCGTTGCCTGTGGCACGCCTTGCTAAATTCCCCCGGCCTAATTTTACTACTTCTATTAATTTATACAAATCACAAAGAGATTATTGTATGTGGTGAGTGCTGTTTATTTCATTCTTTCACCAGACTGTTTGGCAGAGCGCCTTGGAGTTCGTTAGCATTGATTGCCAACTTGACTTTTTATTTTTTCTGGATAGCTTATCAAAAAAATCACAGACAGACAATAATTTTTATGGAAACATTGAAAAACCATAATAAATCATTATGAATATAAGTTATATACAGTACAGACCAAAAGTTTGGAGACACCTTCTCATTTAAAGATTTTTCTGTATTTTCATGACTATGAAAATTGTACATTCACACTGAAGGCATCAAAACTATGAATTAACACATGTGGAATTATATACTTAACAAAAAAGTATGAAACAACTGAAAATATGTCTTATATTTCTAGATTCTTCAAAGTAGCCACCTTTTGCTTTGATGACTGCTTTGCACACTCTTGGCATTCTCTTGATGAGCTTTAAGAGGTCGTCACCGGAAATGGTCTTCCAACAATCTTGAAGGAGTTCCCAGAGATGCTTAGCACTTGTTGACCCTTTTGCCTTCACTCTGCGGTCCAGCTCACCCCAAACCATCTCGATTGGGTTCAGGTCTGGTGACTGTGGAGGCCAGGTCATCTGGCGTAGCACCCCATCACTCTCCTTCTTGGTCAAATAGCCCTTACACAGCCTGGAGGTGTGTTTGGGGTCATTGTCCTATTGAAAAATAAATGATGGTCCAACTAAACGCAAACCTGGTGGAATAGCATGCTGCTGCAAGATGCTATGGTAGCCATGCTGGTTCAGTATGCCTTCAATTTTGAATAAATCCCCAACAGTGTCACCAGAAAAGCACCCCCACACCATCACACCTCCTCCTCCATGCTTCACGGTGGGGACCAGGCATGTAGAGTCCATCCGTTCACCTTTTCTGCGTTGCACAAAGACACGGTGGTTGGAACCAAAGATCTCAAATTTGGACTCATCAGACGAAAGCACAGATTTCCAGTGGTCTAATGTCCATTCCTTGTGTTCTTTAGTCCAAACAAGTCTCTTCTGCTTGTTGCCTGTCCTTAGCTTTGGTTTCCTAGCAGCTATTTTACCATGAAGGCCTGCTGTACAAAGTCTCCTCTTAACAGTTGTTGAAGAGATGTGTCTGCTGCTAGAACTCTGTGTGGCATTGACCTGGTCTCTAATCTGAGCTGTAAACCTGCGATTTCTGAGGCTGGTGACTCTGATAAACTTATCCTCAGAATCAAAGAGATTTTTTCCCATAGATTTAAAAAAATATATCATTAAAAAATATAAAAGATAAAAAAGGACAAAAATATATATAATAAATAACCTTTATTAATTATGGTTTTAACACAGTACATTAAAAGGCACACAAAAATAATGACATAAATGGCCCACAATAAATATAAATTCAATAAAGATGATAAAGTTCAGCATATAATATAATGATTATTTGTGAGAAATAATGTAAAAAATGCACTGAGGACAAAACAGAATCATGTGACTATAGTGAAAAAAATCAATAATCTTAAATAGAACAAGTGTAAGTAATCACAATATCTCCATAGTGATTCTATAAAGTGTTAAAATAAAATGGTGCAGGGTATTTATTATCCAATCACCAAAATAAAATAAATAAAAATAAAAGCCCCTAAGCAATATATAAATCACAAATATATGTGCAAAAAATGCAAAATATCACAAAAATCATGAAAATAAATAAGTGCAATTAATCTGAATATATTTCCATATTTTGTTACCATAAAGTGCTATAGTGCAAAATAATGTGCAAAATAACAAGAACACCTGTGTAATATATTGTGCGCAATTACAGTATATACTCGAGTATAAGCCGAGATTTTCAGCCCATTTTTTAGGGCTGAAAGTCCCCCTCTCGGCTTATACTCGAGTCATATACCATGGGTCGGCGGGGGAGGCGGAGCACAGCTGTGCTATATACTCACCTCCTCCTGGCACGGTCTCTGCAGCCCCCCTGCTCTTCTCCCATGGTCTCCGGCGCCTGTGTTCAGCGGTCAGGTGGTACCGCTCATTAAAGTCATGAATATACACATATTCATGACTTAAATGAGCGGTACCACGTGCCCGCTGAACACAGGCGCCGGAGACCGCGGGAGAAGAGCAGGGGCTGCAGAGACTGCGCCGGTCAGAGGGTGAGTATAAGGGATATTCACCTGTCCTGTTCCACCACTGCTCGCTGCTGTGTCCTCGCGTCCTCTCTAGCTGTGAATGTTTAGGCAGAGGGTGCGATGACGTAGTTTGTGCGTGCCGCGCCCTCTGCCTGAGCATTCAATGCTGGAGGACCCAGAAGACAGCGGCACTCAGCGGTGGACCGGTTGACAGGTAAATATCTCAGGTGCCGGGGCCCTGAGCGAGCGGTGAGACCGTCAACTGTCCCCCATAGCACGCCGGTGTCCCCGCCTACTCAGGACACCGGCACCTGGCCCCCAGTGACGAGAGGTGAGTATGTCATTTTTTTTTTTGCAGCAGCAGCTGCGGCAGCATAAGGGACCTATACTATGGAGCATCTATGAGGGCATAATCTATGAAGCATCTATAGGGGCATAATCTATGGGGGCATAATCTATGGAGCGTCTATGGGGGTATAATCTATGGAGCATCAATGGGGGTATAATCTATGGAGCATCAATGGGGGTATAATCTATGGAGCATCTATGGGGTTATAATCTATGGGGGCATAATCTATGGAGCATCTATGGTGGTATAATCTATGGAGCATCTAGGGGGGCACAATCTATAGAGCATCTATGGGGGCACAATCTATGGGGGCATAATTTATGGAGCATCTATGGGGCATCTATGGGGGTATAATCTATGGAGCATCTATGGGGGTATAATATATGGAGCATCTATGGGGTATAATCTATGGAGCATCTATGGGGGTATAATAAATGGAGCATCTATGGGGGTATAATCTATGGAGCATCTATGGGGGCACAATCTATGGAGCATCTATGGGTGCACAATCTATGGAGCATCTATGGGGGCACAATCTATGGAGCATCTATGGGGGCACAATCTATGGAGCATCTATGGGGGCACAATCTATGGAGCATCTATGGGGCATAATCTATGGAGCATCTATGGGGGCACAATCTATGGAGTATCTATGGGGGCACAATCTATGGAGCATCTATGGGGCACAATCTATGGAGCATCTATGGGGGCATAATACAGGGGGCAGCATATGGGGCACAATACAGAGAGCATCTTGTGGGCATAATACATGGGGCAGCATATGGGGCATAATCTCATTTTCCACCCTAGGCTTATACTCGAGTCGATAAGTTTTCCCAGGTTTTTGTGGCAAAATTAGGGGATCGGCTTATACTCGGGTCGGCTTATACTTGAGTATATACGGTATATGCAAATATACAAAATCTCAAAAAATCTTCAGTACAAATTGATGCAATATAGCACAAATGTGCATAAAGTGCAAGAGTGCAAAGAAAATGTGCAAAGGTAACGCTACCAAATGACAGAAAAAACACACTTATTCATGATTCACAGATATGTGCAAATATGCAAGAAAAAAATGTGCAAAAAGTGCTGAGATATCTCACAATAAGAAGGCTGCTGAACGCCCCCACCTGCAATGTGTCGATTAATCACGGTAAGTATAGGGCATAAATACCCCTATAAAGGCTCCTAAATGAATATATGTGGCCACTCAGATATACCAATATAATGGTGCCACTTGAAATTGAAAAAGGAACTTAGCACATACCGCCAATCCTACAACTTTGCAGTATTTGGACCATAAGAATTAAATAAAAGACCGACCATAAAAACATTAGATATAATCCAAAATCGTTACCTTAATGAAAGGGGTCAGACTAATGTGTGTGCTGAACGCGCCCCGACACGCGTTTCGGATAATTCCTTCGTCAGTGGGATAAACTTATCCTCAGAAGCAGAGGTGACTCTTGGTCTTCCTTTCCTAGGTCGGTCCTCATGTGAGCCAGTTTCTTTGTAGCGCTTGATGGGTTTTGAAACTGCACTTGGGGACACTTTCAAAGTTTTCCCAATTTTTCGGACTGACTGACCTTTATTTTCTTAAAGTAATGATGGCCACTCGTTTTTCTTTACTTAGCTGCTTTTTTCTTGCCATAATACAAATTCTAACAGTCTATTCAGTAGGACTATCAGCTGTGTATCCACCAGACTTCTGCACAACACAACTGATGGTCCCAACACCATTTATAAGGCCAGAAATCCCACTTATTAAACCTGACAGGGCACATCGTGAAGTGAAAACCATTCCCGGTGACTACCTCTTGAAGCTTATCAAGAGAATGCCAAGAGTGTGCTAAGCACTCATCAAAGCAAAAGGTGGCTACTTTGAAGAACCTAGAATATAAGACATATTTTCAGTTGTTACACACTTTTTTGTTAAGTATATAATTCCACATGTGTTAATTCATAGTTTTGATGCCTTCAGTGTGAATGTACAATTTTCATAGTCATGAAAATACAGAAAAATCTTTAAATGAGAAGGTGTGTCCAAACTTTTGGTCTGTACTGTATGTCTACTGCACGTAATTCTGTTATCAAGACGTTATCTGTCCTCACTGTGAACTGTAAAATGATGATAATTACAGTCAAAAAAATCTGTATAAGTTTCTTCAACTTCAAAAAATTTTTTAAATATTTTTAACCGACAGGGCAAAAAAGTGCCCTATTTTTATGGACTGTTTGGAATTTCTGGACATCTGGCAACTTTATTGCATTCATTAGCGGAATAAGCAAGCAAAAGTTTCTCCATATTCATGGTGGGAGAGCCAAATGAAGCTCTGTGGTTTGGATTATAATGGAAAGATTTGCACTTCTTCCATGTTTCGGATCCACTTCTGGCATTGGTCTACAGTACATATACCAAATACTTACTAAAACACTTTTGCGTAAAAGTAGGCCAAAAAAGTTTTCACTCTATAATTTGCATAGTTAATCACTCCTCTATAATTTATACTTCCAGTTTAAAAGAATGCAAAATAGAAATATAGATCACTTGTATGCCAACGGCAAAAGGTTCTCGAAGCCAAGCTTGCTCCAGAAGGGTCATGGTTAGGCTGGATTTTAATGTATAAGCAATGCTATCAATCTCTATAATGTAGATTATAGGTCATAATACAACGTGGCATCCTCAGTGTCAGGCAAGATAGCTTCTTCAGTGACAACACCTAATAAAGAACTTTGTTTAATTTAATAGAGGAGGAATTATAGAAAATTCTCCATAGTGATCATTTATCAGTATAAATGGATAGTTCATCAAATCCTAACAGCACATTGTGTCTGGGGCTGACACTCCTAAACCTCTGGCTGGCTGTGCAAGTCTCTATAAATTACAGGTAAATGTAAGATTGACCTTAACATTATTTTGCTGACGACTTACAGGGCCTTGGTGAGGAATTCATGATTTAGATTAGCATTGAATTATATGTTTATGGATTAATTTTACATTCAATAACCATAGGTAATTTCAGCACAAATGCAGGGCAGAGGTTTTGGAGGCAAGATGAAACATTAGCGGTTTATAGAAATTACTGCCGCTAATATATGACTACAATTATCATATGCTTCCAGATAAAATGAAAGCTTTATTGTGTTACTGGAACCTGTATAGTAACTTTGGGGTCTCTCCTCTAAGTTCAACTGTTTCTGCTCAAGACCTCACCCAAATTTACGTTCTAGGATCGCTTACGGCTAAAAGGCTAAAATTGGCCGCCATGTTTACTTTTAAGACATTTGCTGTTTACATGGTTAGCTCATTAGTACAGCTCATCTAACCGTGCCTATACACCTTAGAGAGGTATCTCTCCCGACTACTCCTTACACATGAATTACCCGCCAAATAATATATGTTCTCTATGGGGGAACAGAATAAGCCACTGCCAGACTCATCTAGCATCAGCTTATCTGATTTCAGAACAGATTTCACAAAAAACTGAATGCAGCCCTAGCATTAGATGATAGATGATGTCAGTGGAGAGTCGGGAGACCACACTGATATACATCAGATGGCCAGCCAGTCCAGCTGACGTCAGTGTATGGGGTCCTTTAGTGTTCAGCTATCCTCTGCAGATACAACTGATCCTATTACACAACACCCATGTGTATGAATGATAGCTTTTTAACACATGGTTGTAAGAATTATTCACTCTAGTATCTTTCCACACTAATGCCCACCTTCTACCAATCTGATGTGCTCAAACTGGAAATACGAAAACAGGATGTCTTCTTAACAGAACTGTTCAGTGTGAACCAACATCTAACATCTCTGCCCCTCTCTCTCTATCCTCTTTACATGTTCCTCACTCTTTACTCTCTTTATCTTTCCTTTCTTCCCCTCCTCTTTCTCCTTTTTCTTTCTGTCTTGTCTTCTTCCCCCTCGCTCCTCTCTCTATATGCTCTCCTTTCTCTCTCTCCTCTCTTTCTCTCCTCTCTTTCCTCTTTCTGCTCTTGCTCTTTATTTCACTCTTTTTTTCTCTCTTTCTCTCCTGTATCTTTCTCTTTCTATCCTCTGTCCCTCTCTCTTTCTCTCCTCTCTATTTCCTCTCTTTCTATTCTTGCTCTCTTTATCTCTTTTTCCTTTTTCTTTCTCTCCTCTATTTCTCTTTCTCTTCTCTCTCTTTCTATTCTTTTTATCTCCTTTTCCTCTTTCCTCTGCTTTCTCTCTCATTCTCTCCTCTTTCTTTCCTCTCTTTCTATTCTTGCTCTCCCTTTCTCTCTCTTTTTTCCTGTCTTTCTCTACTCTGTTTTTCTCTATTTCTCTACTCTGTCCCTCTCTCTTTCTCTCCTCTCTCTTTCCTCTCTTTCTATTCTTACTGTAAGGGTCTGCGTAACGCACCAAATATTTGATGTAAAGAGGTGCGTTCGCAGCCCGGGGTCCACCGTGCAGGCGGAGCTTGCTGCTGGTAAAATGGCGCAGGAAGCGAACTCTGTTATTCCACAGAGCCGCTAGAAGGAGTGCCGCAGCGCTATATGGCGATGTGTGCGAACTCACTAAACACAACTGAGTCGCAAATTAAACACGCTAGGGCGCTGTCTAGCGTTGAAAGCGAACCCTGTTACATCACAGAGCCGCTGAGAAAAAGTTCTGTGTCCTGTCAGGCATCCAGGTACACAGTTAAGTGCTAAGCGAAACATAGAACGTGATCATGCGCTAATGTCCTCGCGGGAGTCACCCGCAATCTATGGCGTCTGAACGCCAGGCCCTGAATACGGCAATCAAACTCCTCACCGGTTATGCTGGTAATCTAGGGCATCTAGGACACCGACCCTGACCAGCTAGCATACCAAACTCCTCATCGATTAAGTCGGTATTCTAGGGGCTTATTTCAGCCGGGTCCCTAACCACACACACGCATGACCACACTGGCGCAAAGCATATAATGGTTGATATTAGCGCATGGCGGCTCAGCATTGCCACCCTTTTATAATAACAGCTACAGGTTCTGCCAGAAACAAGGACCAATGAAACTTGTTCCAGAACTCCAGTAAACACAGGACCTTCCTGGCAGACCAATAGGAGCTGCTGAAGTACCTGAGCACGTGACCCCCGATCTCCAATGAGAGATCTCACCCTGGGCATGCTCAGAAGGGGAAACGCAGGACTTTGTCCCAAAGACGTCTGCTCCAGCACTGGCTATAATAGCAGATCCAGGAGAGGCAGCAGCAAGTCACTGCACAGTACTGGAATGGGCAAGACACTGGGACCTATGTCTTTGCTGAGCAGGCTCCACTGTGGCCGGAGATGAATGGGAGACCGCAGTGGGACTGGTTCAGACTCCCCTTGTGCAGCAGCGGGAACTCGAACCCTAACATTACCCCCCCTCCTAGGGCCCCCCTTCCTTGGGCCTCGCTGCGCTCAAAGGCAGCGATGAGCTGCGGAGCCTGAACACGCTCAGCAGGCTCCCATGACCTATCCTCAGGCCCATAACCCCTCCAATCCACCAAATACAACTTTTTGCCATGTACCACCTTGCACCCCAGAATAGCATTCACCTCATAATCGTCCGTAGACAAACCCGATGTCCCGGCAGATGACTCGGAAAACCGGGACAAGTATACGGGTTTCAGGAGGAGACATGGAATGTGTCGGTGATACCCAGGCGTGGCGGAAGGGCTAACCGGTAGACCACAGGATTGACCTGTTCAAGGACCTTGAAGGGACCCAAGAAGCGAGGTGCGAACTTAGTGGACTCTACACGCAGCCTGATGTTACGGGCGGAGAGCCACACTAAATCGCCAGGGGCAAAAGTCGGAGTGGGGCGCTGATGTGCGTCGGCGGACGACCTCATTCTCTCCTTGGAGGCCTGAATGGCATCCTGAGTGCGGTCCCAAATGTCCCGTGCCTCTACAGCCCAGTCTGCCACCCTGGAGTCGGCGGAAGACACGGGCATAGGTACAGGAACCCGTGGGTGCTGACCGTAATTAAGGAGAAATGGGGTTTGTCCAGTGGAATCAGCCACAGCATTGTTTAATGCAAACTCCGCCCACGGTAACAAGGATGCTCAGTCATCCTGCCTAGCTGAAACAAAATATCGCAGATATGTGACCAAGGTCTGGTTGGCCCTCTCTACCAACTCATTAGTCTCGGGATGATAAGCAGAGGAGAGATTTAACTCAACACTGAGAAGGCGACAAAGCTCTCTCCAGAACCGAGACGCAAACTGGGGACCCCGATCGCTGACAATTTTGTCCGGCATACCGTGTAAGCGGAAGATATGTTTGATAAACAGTGTCGCCAAGGCCCGTGCAGAAGGTAACCGGGGTAGCGGCACCAAGTGCACCATTTTAGAGAAGTGATCGGTGATAACCCATATGATGGTACACCCACGAGATTTGGGCAAGCCTACCACAAAATCCATCCCGACCATTTCCCAAGGCCTGTCTGCCATCGGCAATGGGTAAAGTAACCCAGCTGGTCATTGACGAGGGGACTTATTTTTGCCACCGGAGACACATGCCCGAATATAATCTCCAACGTCCCGGACCATATGCGGCCACCAGTATGTCCTCGCGAGTAGCTCAGATGTCCTTTTTTTCCAAAATGTCCACCCACCCTGGACGAATGGGCCCAAGAGAGAACCTCCGGTCGCAAATTAGATGGTACAAAGGTCTTGCCCGGAGGGACAGACTCTAGCGAGACCGGAGCTACAGTTCCAGGATCTCAGAAGGGACAATAAGCCGTGGCTCCCCCTCCTCCTCCTCAGAAGACACAACGGAGCGAGAGAGAGCGTCAGCCCGAATGTTCTTCTCTCCCGACAGAAAATGGAGGGTGAAGTGAAATCGGGAGAAAAACAAGGACCATCTGGCCTGACGGAAATTTAGCCGCTGGGCAGTCTGTAAATACACCAGATTTTTGTGATCCGTGAAGACTCGGAAGGGAAAGCGAGCCCCCTCCAACAGATGTCTCCACTCTGAGAAGGCCAACTTCATTGCTAGCAACTCCCTGTCCCCGATGGAATAATTCCTCTCCGCTGGTGTGAAGGTCTTGGAGAAAAAGAAGCATGGATGTGTGTAGCCCAGCTGCGCTTCGTGCCACATATTACCCAGGAGGATGCATGGAAGGTAATTCACAATCACCCGATATTCATTCACACTTCACATTTCCCTGGTACCACCCAGAGGGAGCCCTTTAGAATACGCAGGTATATAAGGGTGTGGAGAGATAGAGCAGTGAGATGAAGACAGTCTAGCTGAACGTTAGCTAGTTGTTGGTTGTACCTCAGACAGATCAGATCTCCTCAGAACACCGGAGTGAGAGGATTCCTGTCAGAGCTCAGATTACACTAGTCTGTGTCAGAGCGTGTTGAAGAGCTGAGAGGAAAGTTACCTCAGATCGTGCTGACTGATAGTTCCCTAGGAAAGTGGAAAGTAACTCTCGGAGTGTGCACAGATCAGTCTGACGGAAGGTCCTGATAGCTACTTCGGACAGAGCCTAAGAAGGAAGTGAAGGAAAGGGAACTGCAGGATTTGTAACACCGAGTCAACTGAGGTACTGTTAGAGAGCGAGCGTGCTGACGCTTGGAGAGCGGTGAAGAGAAGAAAGCTGACATCTACTGCTGCCTGTGCTTATGTTAAAGGTGTGAGTAGGAGACAGGCAAGTGGAAAAAGGGAAAGAGAGAGTGACTGAGGAGAAATTAGCAACGATAGCTTACCTCCACTCTGCACCACCGGACACCGGGTCCGAGATTGCTAGTACCTTCACGGCTAGTGGGAAAAACCGGAGACCCTGCTGGACTTCAGGTCACAGAGGGGCCCAACAGTGCTGATACGTAACCGGGGTCAGGAAGAACAGGAGTCTAGCAGGACGCTGCAGATAGAGACTTAGTTCTGTCCAAAAGAAGGCTCTACCACAATGTCAGCCGGGCGTAGCTGTTTCACACGGAGTTAGGCTTTGTTTCATGCAAGTCAGAAACTCACACATATAAAGACGTAAGGAGGCCCTACACCTACTCAGTGATTACTGGACGTGCATCCTCCACCCTGAGCAGCTTCCCGGGACGTGCCTGCAAATACACCAGTAAAGGTACAGAAAGAGACTGTCTTGTGTGTGTCTGCCTCATTGTCCTGCACCCCTGCACCGCCATATACCTCGAGGGAACAGTCTTACCTGTGGGAGACTTAACACCTTGCTGCCCAGAACAACCCCTCAGAGGATTCACCCTGCAGCGCTGGTCACCCTGATCAGAAACCACAGGTGGCGTCACGAACATTTCTATAATCCCCTGTAAATATCCCCCCTTTAGTGAGCGCCCAGGGCAACGGACCGAGCTGCGCTACCCGTGACATCCCACAGTGAAGTGAATGGGCTCGGTGCCGAGTACCCCAAAGCCCTGTTACGTGCGACTCAGATGCTTCCGACCTTGAGCATCCTTTTGGAAGAGGACTGCTCCAGCACCAACGGACGAGGCATCCACCTCCAATATAAATGGCTTATCAACATCGGGGCGATGTAGGATGGGAGCGGTAGCGAAATGGGACTTAATAGAAGTGAAAGCCTTGGAGACCTCTTCAGACCACAATTTGGGATTTGCTCCCTTTTTGGTGAGGGCAACCACGGGAGCTACCAAAGTTGAGAAGTGAGGGATAAACTGGTGGTAGTAATTAATGAACCCCATAAAGCGCTGCACCGCCTTCAAAGAATGGGGTTCTTGCCAGTCCATCACCGCCTGTATGTTTGGCAGGATCCATAGCCAATCCCTGGGCGGAGATGATATAGCCCAGGAAAGGTAAGGACTCCTGCTCAAACACACATTTCTCCAACTTTGCGTAGAGGGAATTTGCCCGTAAGAGGTCGAAGACTCTGCAGACATCTCTCCGGTGGAAGTCAATATCTGGGGAAAAGATGAGAATATCATCCAGATAGACTACGACTGAGGTGGAGAGCATATCCCGGAAGATGACATTAACAAAGTCTTGGAAGACGGCTGGGGCATTACAGAGCCCGAAGGGCATCACCAGATATTCATAGTGCCCATCCCTGGTATTAAAAGCCGTCTTCCATTCGTCCCCCCTCACGGATGCGAATCAGGTTATAAACACCCCGCAGATCTAATTTCGTAATTACCCTTGCCCCCCGTAGCCTATCAAATAGCTCAGAAATCAGTGGCAACGGGTATTTATTCTAAACGGTGATGGCATTAAGACCCCTGTAATCGATGCATGGACGTAATTCTCCGTTCTTCTTCTGCACGAAGAAGAACCCTGCCCCTGCAGGTGACACTGACTTCCTAATGAATCCTCTTGCCAGGTTCTCCTGAATATATTGGGACATAGCCTCCGTCTCCGGAGAGAAATGGATAGACCCGTCCTGAGGAGGTTCTGCTCCAGGCAAGAGGTCAATAGGACAGTCATAAGGACGGTGAGGTGGAAGGACTTCTGCAGCCTTTTTGGAGAATACGTCTGCATATGACCAATAGTATTTAGGAAGTGAAGTAAGATCTGCGGCATCTCTGTAGTGGCCACCTGAATGCATTCCCTCATACATCTGCCTTTACATGACTCACCCCAACCCAATATCCTCCCAGAGTTCCACTCAGTGTGTGGGGAGTGGAAACGGAGCCAGGGCATCCCTAACAAAATCTCGTCTATTCCCTCGGGAATGACCAGAAGTGAGATAATCTCCTGATGGGAAGGGGACATTGACAATGTGAAAGGGATGGTCTGATGTGTGATAGGTGAAGGCAGTGCAACCCATTCACTACTCGAACAGTCACGGGTTTGGCGAGCATCACCAGAGGTATAGAGTGGTGGAGAGCGAAGGTAGAAGACATGAAATTTCCTTCGGCTCCAGAATCCACACAAAGCGTGACTGTTAAAGTGGATGAGCCAAAATTGATTGTCCCCCTAAAGGACAACTTGGAGGCGTGTACTGCTGTGTCTAGTGAACTCCATCCAATGGTTACTAGACGCGGTTGTTTTCCCGACCGCCGTGGACATTTATTAGCAAAATGCCCTATTTGTTGGCAAGCATCACAAATCACAGATACTCGAGCGGCCCGAGACTTAGGTCTCACTCGAGAAATCTCCATGGCCTTAGGGGAATCGGACGGCAGAATGGAAGATTCAAGAGGTCTGGCGAAGATGGGCGCCAGCCGGAACCTCTGCCTACACTGGGCCCGCTCCAACCTCCTCTCGTAAAAACGGAGGTTGATGTGGGTAGATATGGTAATGAGCTCCTCCAGTGTGGCAGGAATCTCCCTGGTGGACTAAGCATCCTTCACATGGTCTGCCAGTCCCCTCCAGTACACGGGTATAAGGACTTTATCTGGCTAGTCCAGCTCAGAGACCAGAGTCCGAAATTGGACGGCAAACTGCTGACCATGGATGAACCCTGGGTGATAGCCAACAGTTGAAGAGCCATATCGTGGGTGACGCGAGGTCCTAAAAAGACCGTTTCAGAGTATCCAAGAAGAGAGGAGCACTCTGCACTACACGATCATCGCGCTCCCACAACGGCGTTGCCCACTCCAACGCCCTGGCCCGACAAAAGGGAAATGATAAAACCCACTTTCCGCCCGCTCCGTGGGAAAACGTGCAGCCAGAAGCTCTAGATGTATGGAGCACTGACTGACAAAACCCCGACATTGTTTACTGCACCGGTAAACTTGTCTGGAAGTGGGAGGCGGGAAATAGTCTGAGTAGGGGTGGCAGAGGACAAACTGGCGGCGGCCACACTAGCAGCCTGAACCGCGACTGCGGTAACATCCAAAGCTGAGGTTGTGCGCTCTAGAGTCGCCAACCTACCCTCCAGCTGCTGGATATACCGCTGCAGACGCTGGTCGTCCGCCATTTTAAACCAGCCAGACCCTGGCGCTAATATTATGTAAGGGTCTGCAGAACACACCAAATATTTGATATAAAGAGGTGCGTTCGCAGCCCGGGGTCCATCGTGAGGCGGAGCCTGCTGCTGTAAATGGCGCAGGAAGCGAACTCTGTTATTCCACAGAGCCGCTAGAAGGAGTGCCGCAGCGCTATATGGCGATGTGTGCGAACTCACTAAACACAACTGAGTCGCAAAGTAAACACGCTAGGGCGCTGTCTAGCGTTGAAAGTGAACCCTGTTACGTCACAGAGCCGCTGAGAAAAAGTTCTGTGTCCTGTCAGGCATCCAGGTACACAGTTAAGTGCTAAGCGAACATAGAACGTGATCATGCGCTAATGTCCTCGCGGGAGTCACCCGCAATCTATGGCGTCTGAATGCCAGGCCCTGAATACGGCAATCAAACTCCTCACCGGTTATGCCGGTAATCTAGGGCAACTAGGACAACCGACCCTGACCAGCTAGCATACCAAACTCCTCATCGATTAAGTCGGTATTCTAGGGCTTATTTCAGCCGGGTCCCTAACCACACACACGCATGACCACACTGGCGCAAAGCATATAATGGTTGATATTAGCGCATGGCGGCTCAGCATTGCCACCCTTTTATAATAACAGCTACAGGTTCCCGCCAGAAACAAGGACCAATGAAACTTGTTCCAGAACTCCAGTAAACACAGGACCTTCCTGGCAGACCAATAGGAGCTGCTGAAGTACCTGAGCACGTGACCCCCGATCTCCAATGAGAGATCTCACCCTGGGCATGCTCAGAAGGGGAAACGCAGGACTTTGTCCCAAAGACGTCTGCTCCAGCACTGGCTATAATAGCAGATCCAGGAGAGGCAGCAGCAAGTCACTGCACAGTACTGGAATGGGCAAGACCTGGGACCTATGTCTTTGCTGAGCAGGCTCCACTGTGGCCGGAGATGAATGGGAGACCGCAGTGGGACTGGTTCGAGACTCCCCTTTTTGCAGCAGCGGGAACTCGAACCCTAACATTACCCCCCCTCCCCAGGGCCCCCCTTCCTTGGGCCTCGTGCGCTCAAAGGCAGCGAAGAGCTCGGAGCCTGAACACGCTCGCAGGCTCCCCATGACCTTCCTCAGGCCCATAAAACCCCCCCAATCCACCAAATACAACTTTTGCCAGTACCACCTTGCACCCCAGAATAAACATTCACCTCATAATCGTCCGTGACAAACCCCATTCCCGGAGATGACTCGGAAAACCGGGACAAGTATACGGGTTTTCGGAGGGAGACATGGAATGTGTCGGTGATACCCAGGCGTGGCGGAAGGGCTAAACCCGGGAGACCCCAGGATTGACCTGTTCAAGGACCTTGAAGGGACCCAAGAAGGAGGTGCGAACTTAGTGGATCTACACGAGCCTATGTTACGGGCGGAGAGCCCCACTAAATCGCCAGGGGCAAAAAAGTCGGAGTGGGGCGCTGATGTGCGTCGGCGGAGACCTCTTCTTCCTTGGAGGGCCTGAATGGACCTGATGCGGTCCCAAATTTTCCGTGCCTCTACAGCAAGTCTGCCACCCTGGAGTCGGCGGAAGACACGGCAAGGTACAGGAACCCGTGGGTGCTACCGAAATTAAGGAGAAAAGGGTTTTCCATGGAATCAGCCAAGCATTTTTAATGCAAATCCGCCACGGTAACAAGGATGTCAGTATCCTTCCTAGCTGAAACAAAATATCCGATTGTGACCAAGGTCTGGTTGGCCCTCTCTACCAACTCTTAGCTCGGGATGATAAGCAAGGAGAGATTTAACTCAACACTGAGAAGGCAAAAAAAGCTCTCTCCAGAACCGAGACGAAAAATTGGGACCCCCGATCGCTGACATTTTGTCCGGCATAAACCCTGTAAGCGAAGATATGTTTGTTAAACAGTGCGCCAAGGCCCGTGCAGAAGGTAACCGGGGTTAGCGGCACCAAGTGCACCATTTTAGAGAAGTGATCGGGATAAACCCTAGATGGTACACCCCGAGATTTGGGCAAGCCTACCACAAAAAACCATCCCGACCATTTCCCAAGGCCTGTCTGCCATCGGCAATGGGTAAAAGTAACCCAGTGGTCATTGACGAGGGGACTTATTTTTGCCACGGAACACACCCCAAAAATTTAATCTCCAAGTCCGGACCATATGGGCCCCTTTTGCCTCGCGGTAGCTCAGATGTCCTTTTTTTCCCCAAAATGTCCACCCCCCCTGGACGAATGGGCCCAAAGAGAACCTCCGGTCGAAATGGGGTAAAAAGGGTTTCCCGGGGGGGGCAGACTCTAGCGAAAGGAGCTACAGTTCTCAGGATTCAAAAGGGGAAAAATAACCGGGGCCCCCCCTCCCCCCCTCAGAAGCACAACGGGGAAAAGAGAGGTCAGCCGAATGTTCTTCTCTCCCGACAGAAAATGGAGGGTGAAGTGAAATCGGGAGAAAAACAAGGACCATCTGGCCTACGAAATTTTGCCGCTGGGCAGTCTGTAAATACACCAGATTTTTGTGATCCGTGAAAACTCGGAAGGGAAAGCGAGCCCCCCTCAAAGATGTCTCCACTCTGAGAAGGCCAACTTTATTGCTAGCAACTCCCTGCCCCGATGGAATAATTCCTCTCCGCTGGTGTGAAGGTCTTGGAGAAAAAGAAGCTGGATGTTGTGCCCCACTGCGTTCGTCCACATATTACCCAGGGGGGATGAGGAAGTAATTCACAATCACCCGATATTCTTTTCACACTTCAATTTCCCCGGTTTCCACCAGAGGGAGCCCTTTGAATACGCAGGTATATAAGGGTGTGGAGAGATGGCAGGAGATGGACAGTCAGCTGAACGTTAGCTAGTTGTTGGTTGTACCTCAGACAGATCAATCTCCTCAACACCGGAGTGAGAGGATTCCTGTCAGAGCTCGATTACACAGTCTGTGTAGAGCGTTTGAAGGCTGAGGGGAAAATTCCCCTAATCGTGCTGACTGATATTTTTCCCTGGGAAAAGGGAAAGTAACTCTCGGAGGTGCACAGATCAGTCTGACGGAAGGTCTGATAGTCTTCGGACGACCCTAAGAAGGAATGAAGGAAAGGGAACTGCAGGATTTGTAACACCGAGTCAATGAGGTACTGTTAGAGAGCGAGCGTGCTGACGCTTGGAGAGCGGTGAAGAGAAAAAAACTGACATCTATGCGCCTTTGCTTATGTTAAAGGTGTGAGTAGGACGACGGCAAGTGAAAAAGGGGAAAGAGGGTGATAGGAGAAAAAGCAACGTAGCTTACCTCCACTCGCACCACCGGACACCGGGTCCGAGATTGCTAGTACCTTCACGGCTAGGGGAAAAAACCGGAGCCCTGCTGGACTTAGTCACAGAGGGGCCCAACAGTGTGATACGTTTAAACCGGGGTCAGGAAGAACAGGGAGCTAGCAGGACGTGCAGATAGAGACTTAGTTCTGTCAAAAGAAGGCTCTACCCAATGTCACCGGGGAGCTTTTTTCACACGGAGTTGGCTTTGTTTCATGCAAATCAGAAACTCACACATATAAAGAGTAAGGAGGCCCTACACCTACTCAGTGATACTGGACGTGATCCTCCCCCTGACAGCTTCCCGGGAGGCCTGCAAATACACCAGTAAAAAGGGACAGAAAGAGACTGTCTTGTTTTGTGCTGCCTCATTGTCCTGCACCCCGCACCGCCATATACCTCGAGGGAACAGTCTTACCTGTGGAGACTTAACACCTTGCGCCCAGAACAACCCCTCAGAGGATTCACCCTGCAGCGCTGGGTCACCCTGATCAGAAAACAGGTGGCGTCACGAAAACATTTCTAAATCCCCTGTAAAAATCCCCCCTTTAGGGAGCCCAGGGAAAAGGACCGAGCTGCGCTACCCCCGGCATCCCACTTGAAGTGAAAAGGGCTCGGTGCCGAGTACCCCAAAGCCTGTTACGTGCACTCAGATGTTCCGACCTTGAGCATCCTTTTGGAAGAGGACTGCCCAAGCACCCGGACGAGGCATCCACCTCCCCTATAAATGGCTTATCAACATCGGGGCGATGTGGATGGGGAGCGGTAGGAAATGGGACTTAAATAAAGTGAAAACCTTGGAGACCCCCTTCAGACCACAATTTGGGATTTGCTCCCTTTTTGGTGAGGGAAAACCACCGGGAGCTACCAAAGTTGAGAAGTGAGGAAAAACTGGTGGTAGTAATTAATGAACCCCATAAAGCGCTGCACCGCCTTCAAAGAATGGGTTCGCCAGTCCATCACCCCCTGTAGTTTTTGGCAGGATCCATTGCCAAACCCTGGGCGGATGATATAGCCCAGAAAGGAAAGGACTCCGCTCAAAACCACATTTTCTCCAAACTTTGCGTTTGAGGATTTTCCCGTAAGAGGTCGAAGACTCGCAGACATTCTCCGTGGAAGTCAATATCTGGGGAAAAGATGAGAATATCACCAGATAGACTACGACTGAGGTGGAGAGCATATCCCGAAGATGTCATTAACAAAGTCTTGGAAGACGGCTGGGGCATTACAGAGCCCGAAGGGCATCACCAGATATTCATATGTGCCCATCCCTGGTATTAAAAGCCGTCTTCCATTCGTCCCCCTCACGGATGCGAATCAGGTTATAAGCACCCCGCAGATCTAATTCGTAATACCCTTGCCCCCCGTAGCCTAATCAAATAGCTCAGAAATCAGTGGCAACGGGTATTTATTCTAAACGGTGATGGCATTAAGACCCCTGTAATCGATGCATGGACGTAATTCTCCGTTCTTCTTCTGCACGAAGAAGAACCCTGCCCCTGCAGGTGACACTGACTTCCTAATGAATCCTCTTGCCAGGTTCTCCTGAATATTGGGACATAGCCTCCGTCTCCGGGAGAGAATGGGATAGACCCGTCCTGAGGAGGTTCTGCTCCAGGCAAGAGGTCAATAGGACAGTCATAAGGACGGTGAGGTGGAAGACTTCTGCAGCCTTTTTGGAGAATCGTCTGCATATGACCATAGTATTTAGGAAGTGAAGTAAGATCTGCGGGCATCTCTGTATGTGGCCACCTGAAGCATTCCCTCATACATCTGCCTTTACATGACTCACCCAACCCAATATCCTCCCAGAGTTCCACTCAGTGTGTGGGGAGTGGAAACGGAGCCAGGGCATCCCTAACAAAATCTCGTCTATTCCCTCGGGAATGACCAGAAGTGAGATAACTCCTGATGGGAAGGGACATTGACAATGTGAAAGGGATGGTCTGATGTGTGATAGGTGAAGGCAGTGTCCAACCCATTCACTACTCGAACAGTCACGGGTTTGGCGAGCATCACCAGAGGTATAGAGTGGTGGAGAGCGAAGGTAGAAGACATAAATTTCCTTCGCTCCAGAATCCACCAAAGCATGACTGTTAAAGTGGATGAGCCAAAATTGATTGTCCCCCTAAAGGACAACTTGGAGGCGTGTACTGCTGTGTCTAGTGAACTCCATCCAATGGTTACTAGACCGGTTGTTTTCCCCGACCGCCGTGGACATTTATTAGCAAAATGCCCTATTTGTTGGGCAAGCATCACAAATCACAGATAACTCGAGCGGCCCGAGACTTAGGTCTCACTCGAGAAATCTTCCATGGCCTTAGGGGAATCGGACGGCAGAATGGAAGATTCAAGAGGTCTGGCGAAGAGGGCGCCAGCCGGAACCTCTGCCTACACTGGGCCCGCTCCAACCTCCTCTCGTAAAAACGGAGGTTGATGTGGGTAGATTGGTAATGAGCCTCCTCCATGTGTGGCAGGAATCTCCCTGGTGGACTAAGCATCCTTCACATGGTCTGCCAGTCCCCTCCAGTACACGGGTATAAGGACTTTATCTGGCTAGTCCAGCTCAGAGACCAGAGTCCGAATTGGACGGCAAACTGGCTGACCATGGATGAACCCTGGGTGATAGCCAACAGTTGAAGAGCCATATCGTGGGTGACGCGAGGTCCTAAAAAGACCTGTTTCAGAGTATCCAAGAAGAGAGGAGCACTCTGCACTACACGATCATCGCGCTCCCACAACGACGTTGCCCACTCCAACGCCCTGCCCGACAAAAGGGAAATGATAAAACCCACTTTCGCCCGCTCCGTGGGAAAACGTGCAGCCAGAAGCTCTAGATGTATGGAGCACTGACTGACAAAACCCCGACATTGTTTACTGTCACCGGTAAACTTGTCTGGAAGTGGGAGGCGGGAAATAGTCTGAGTAGGGGTGGCAGAGGACAAACTGGCGGCCACACTAGCAGCCTGAACCGCGACTGCGGTAACATCCAAAGCTGAGGTTGTGCGCTCTAGAGTCGCCAACCTACCCTCCAGCTGCTGGATATACCGCTGCAGACGCTGGTCGTCCGCCATTTTACCAGCCAGACCCTGGCGCTAATATTATGTAAGGGTCTGCAAACACACCAAATATTTGATTAAAGAGGTGCGTTCGCAGCCCGGGTCCATCGTGAGGCGGAGCCTGCTGCTGGTAAAATGGCGCAGGAAGCGAACTCTGTTATTCCACAGAGCCGCTAGAAGGAGTGGGCCCCAGCGCTATAGGCGATGTGTGCGAACTCACTAAACACAACTGAGTCGCAAAGTAAACACGCTAGGGCGCTGTCTAGTCTTGAAAGCGAACCCTGTTACGTCACAGAGGCCGCTGAGAAAAAATTCTGTGTCCTGTCAGGCATCCAGGTACACAGTTAAAATGCTAAGCGAACATAGAACGTGATCATGCGCTAATGTCCTCGCGGGAGTCACCCGCAATCTATGGCGTCTGAATGCCAGGCCCTGAAATACGGCAATCAAACTCCTCACCGGTTATGCCGGTAATCTAGGCAACTAGGACACCGACCGACCAGCTAGCATACCAAACTCCTCACCGATTAAGTCGGTATTCTAGGGGCTTATTTCAGCCGGGTCCCTAACCACACACACGCATGACCACACTGGCGCAAAGTCATATAGTGGTTGATATTAGCGCATGGCGGCTCAGCATTGCCACCCTTTTATAATAACAGCTACAGGACCTGCCAGAAACAAGGACCAATGAAACTTGTCCAGAACTCCAGTAGTCACAGGACCTTCCGGCAGACCAATAGGAGCTGCTGAAGTACCTGAGCACGTGCCCCCGATCTCCAATGAGAGATCTCACCCTGGGCATGCTCAGAAGGGGAAACGCAGGACTTTGTCCCAAAGACGTCTGCTCCAGCACTGGCTATAATACAGATCCAGGAGAGGCAGCAGCAAGTCTCTGCACAGTACTGAATGGGCAAGACGCTGGGGACCTACGTCTCCGCTGAGCAGGCTCCACTGTGGCCTGAGATGAATGGGAGACCGTGGTGGGACTGGTTCGAGACTCCCTTTTGCAGCAGCGGGAACTTGAACCCTAACACTTACTCTCTCTATCCTTTTTCTTTTTCTTTCTTCCTCTATTTCTCTTTCTCTCCTCTCTTTCTATTCTTTTCATCTTTTTCCTCTCTCTTTCTCTCCTTTGTTTCTCTCTCATTCCTCCCTTTTCTTTCCTCTCTTTCTATTCTTGCTCTCCCTTTCTCTCTTTTTTTCCTGTCTTTTCTCTACTTTGTTTTTCTCTATTTCTCTACTCTGTCCCTCTCCTTTATCTCCTCTTTCTTTCCTCTCTTTCTATTCTTGGTCTCTTTTCCTTCTCTGTTTCTCTCTCTTTCTCTCCTCTCTTTTCCTCTTTTTCTATTCTTGCTCTGTCTTTCGCTCTTTCTTCTTCCTATTTCCTTCTCGCGCTCTTTTCCTGTCTCTTTCTCTCCTTTTCTCTCTCTCTCTCTTTCTCTTCTCTCCATGATTTAGTTACAGATCTGGCCATAGGAAAACATTTTCATTAACCTCCTTCTGCTGATCCCATTTCAGTCCATGCAGGAAAGCTAGAAATGAAAAGAAGAAACAGGAAATGTCAGTCTATTATGATTATTCTAGTAGACAGGGGTAATACGGTAATTAAAGACTTTTAATGTGGGTAGCTACATAAAAATAATTTAATATATATGATTCAGTCAAAGCCTCCGAATGATAAACTGATCTGGGTGTATTTTCTACTGTTATTAGTTTTAAAGGTGATCTAATATTATGCAAAGTTACGAATGGAAATCTTTTGAATGAACTGATCATTATAATAGGGAAATAGGAGTAATACAATTGCTAGAAGTTTAGTTCTGCAGTTCTGCCAACCTTTATGCCCCATGTTATTAATAAATCATTAAGGTCATGCAAGCAGAAACTATGATGAAAAAAAAGGAAAAGTCATAAATTAACTGAGCACCTAATGTGATTCTATCCAGCTACTTTTGGAGACTATTTTTACAGTCATAAAGTTCAGATATGATCTTCTGGTGACCTCCAGGATTTTTGAGTTTCCTTTTCTTTCCCTGGTAAGAGAAAACAAAAGCCCTGTGTCTTGTCTGCTTCCTCCAGATGACTTGAGCTGGATTGCAGAAATCATATCCACATGTTATTTACTGAAACTTGCTATGGAAATAAAACCTAGTTTGTTAAGATCTAATCTATTGTGGTGGTAAAAGTAGCCATAATCTGCCAACATTTATTTAGTTCTTCATCATAAACCTCACATTTAATATCTGTCTTGACTTTTTCTTTTTATCGTTTGTATAAAATGTTCATTATAATTACCGTACCAGAGCTGGGGATTCAGTTCTTGAATTAAAGGGTTTACTGGAACAAAACTCTTGATAGCCTAGTACTTATTTAGTGGCCCCTGCTTATCATGGGAGACAAACTGTAATGCTTGACAGCGCACATAAACAATGTACGGAGATTGGTATCCCACTTCTTAAATTTCTTACATCTGCTGCTGCCAGAGCAAATATCAGCTGATCGGGGAAGGTGAGGGTGTGTGACGGTGCTGCGTGTTGGACCCTCCACCAATCTCATATTGATGACATATCTTACGGTATACTACACTATCAATCTGATATAGCATTTAGCATTATATGTAGTAATACTGTGCATAAGTCTTAGGCAGGTGTGTAAAAAATTCTGGTCTTAAAAATGGTTTAAAAAAATGTTAACAGTTTGTTTTTATAAATTAACAAAATTCAAAGTGGATAAACAGAAGAAAATCTAAATCAAATCAATATTTCATGTGAACAACACCCTTTGCAATAACCATCGGAGATGACTAATTGGCTCCAAATTCATTCTGCAACAGGACAATGACCCCAATCACACAGTTAAATATCATTAAGACCTATTTACAGCGTAATGAAGAACAAGGAGGCCTAGAAGTGATTATGTGGCATCCAATAAGCCCTGAACTCAACATTATCTGAGATTACATAACAATTAAACAAACAAAAGGATTTGCACAAGTCTACATTCACAGAGGATCTCCCAAATTGCTTGGAACAACCTCCCTGCTGAGTTCCTGCAAAAACTGTCTATACAGTCCTAGAGGAATTGACAGTTTGATGCTATTTTAAAGGCAAAGAGAAGTCACACCTTATATTGATTTGATTTATATACCTCATCAATTCATTCACTTTGCATTTTGTGAATCGATAAAGATAAACTATTAACACTTCTATTTCTTTATAGCAGTCTTAAGGTACTGCCACACTAAACGCTCCCGCTAACGATCAAAAAATAACGACCTAGCAACCTTGTTTAGTGTGGCATACCCTTTACTTTAAGAACCAAAAGACATCTACAAGGAGGACAAAGTAAGTATATAATCCAAAACATTTATTAATATTCAGCAATAAAAATAATAATAACAGTGGCAAGGGAGAATACCCAAACACAGTGCCTGTATAATACCCGGGCCCTATAATAGAAATTCCTGTCAATGCAATAATCCTAAAATATTTAAACCAAATAGGTAGGCATAAAAGGTAAAATATTAATATATTCCAATATATTATATAGTGCATGTATGCATGTATGCACATTGGCACTTTTTTGTGTCTAGTACAGTACAGACCAAAAGTTTGACACACCTTCTCATTCAAAGATTCTTCTGTATTCTCATGACTATGAAAATTGTAGAATCACACTGAAGGCATCAAAACTATGAATTAACACATGTGGAATTATACATTACACTTTACAAAAAAGTGTGAAACAACTGAAAAAATGTCTTATATTCTTAGGTTCTTCAAACTAGCCACTAGAGTTGAGCGATACTTTCCGATATCCTAAAGTATCGGAATCGGAATGGTATCGCCGATATCACTAAAATATCGGCGATTACCCGATACCGATACCGGAAGTCCCATGTAAGTCTATGGGAACAAAATATCGCAACTAAAAAAACCCCATTCTTTCCTTGTAAACACTAAATATACACACATAGAATACATATATATATATATATACATGTCATTGTGACATATATATATACATATATTATAGTTTATACACTTCTACATAGTAAAATATCCTCTCTGATTCAATTCGCCGGGTAAAGTCCGCTTCAGTGAAAAGACAGAAGCACCCGACATGAAATGACACTTGGTGACATAGGGTTAACCATGTCTTTTCATGTCGTTTGCTATCTGATTTGCCAAACAATTAAATCAGACTATGTGTGCAAAATTTCACACCTGTTAGGGGTTAATTAAAGGTGTAAATTCGTTGTAAAAAAAAACGGACTTTTTTGCTAACGAATTTACACCTTTAATTAACCCCTCAGGTGGAAATTTTGCACACATAGACTGATTTAATTGTTTGTGCAAATTAGATAGCAAAGGACATGAAAAGACATGGTTAACCCTATGACACCAAGTGTCATTTCATGTCGGGTTCTGCATTTTCACAAAAGCCGGCAATTGAATTAGCGGCTATTATACTATTAGAAGTGTAAGAACTACAAATATAAATTATATATATATGTGTCACAAATTCAATGACATGTATATAAATATATATATATATGAGGTGTAAAATTGCTGAAAAAAAATGCGTGGGCTCCCGCCCTATTTTCGCAACCAGACAGACAAAGCCAGTGAGTGGGGGCAGATAATAATAGCCCAGAGAGGGACCATTTTTTTTTGGCCCCCCCCGGCTACTTAACACTGCCCCCAGACACCCCAAAAGGGCAAATCTCTAATTAGATTTGCCCTTTCTGGCACTTTGCCCGTCTATTCCATTGCCCTGTAGCGGTGGCGAATGGGTTAATAAGGGGTTAAAATGACCTTGCAATTGAAAGGTCACTTTAAGCCAGGTTAATAATTGAGAGCTGTCAATTAGACAACTATCAATTATTAATCCTATGTATGAAGAAAAATCAAACACACACACTTTAATAAAAAAGAAGTTTAATGAAATAATCACACAGTTTTTGACCATATTTTATTTACCTGCTAAAACCATTTCCTGTAATAAAAATAAAATAATAAAGCAAATTATTCTACCAATCCGATGCACAGTCAGGTCCCACGGTGTAATCCTTCAGAAAGGGTTAATGTTTACTGCAGGGACCGCAGCTAATGCTGCAGCCTCACAGTAAACCCCAAATGAATGAGTTCCTCTCCTGCCTGACAGGAGAGTAAAGGCTGGGTGTCACATAACGATACACCAGCGATCCCGACAACGATATGCACTTGTCAGGATCGCTGGTGTATCGCACAATGATCGCTGATGAGCTGCCAAACAGGCGCTCAGGCAGCGATCTGGGACAGCGACACTGCGGGTAACATCGCTTAAGGGCCCGTCTCACATAGCGATATCGCTAACCGATACGCTGCTGAGTCCACAAGTTTTGTGACGCAGCAGCAAGCTCACCAGCGATATCGCTGTGTGTGACATTCAGCGACGATCAGCCCCCCTGCGGGATCGCTGTCGTCGCAGAAATGTCAGGACCTTTTTTGATCGCTGGTTTCCCTTGACAGGCACGCATCGCTGCGTGGACAGGCGGGAGACCAGCGATCCGCTGGTAACCAAGGTACACAGCGGAGTTCCAGGCACCGCGCAGCGCTTGGAAACCCGCTGTGTACCTTGGATACCAGCTCCCTGCATCAGGGCGCTGGTATCCAAGTACACAGCGGGTTTCTAGGCACAGCCCCGCGCCTGGAAACCCGCTGTGTACCTTGGTTACCAGCGGATCGCTGGTCTCCCGCCTGTCACACGCAGCGATGCGTGCTGTCAGCGGGAAACCAGCGATCAAAAAAAGGTCCTGACTTTTCAGCGACGATCAGCGATACCCGGCAGGGGGCTGATCGTCGCTGAATGTCACACACAGCGATATCGCTGGTGAGCTCGCTGCTGCGTCACAAAAATTAGTGACTAGCAGCGATCTCGGAGCGATATCGCTATGTGAGACGGGCCCCTTAAGTGGAAAGCTTAATTGATTGCTTTCCACTTTCATTCAGGTCAGCCAAGGGACACAATCAGTGACGTCAGAGGGAACTGATAAACAAAATATTGGGTTCCCTTCGAAAAAAAATGGCGTGGGGTCCCCCCTATTTTTGTTAACCAGCCAGATGAAGCAGACCGCTGAGGCCTGGATTTTCAGGCTGTTAAGGAGCCAAGATCCATGGACCTTGCCAGCCTGATAATACTAGGCCACAGCAGCTGCATATCTTGGCTGATTAACAAAAATAGGGATCCCCTCGAAAAAAATTGGCGTGGGGTCCCCCCTATTTTTGTTAACCAGCCAGATGAAGCAAACCGCTGAGGCCTGGATTTTCAGGCTGTTAAGGAGCCAAGATCCATGGACCTTGCCAGCCTGATAATACCAGGCCACACAGTCTGCATATCTTGGCTGATTAACAAAAATAGGGGATCCCCTCGAAAAAAATTGGCTGGGGTCCCCCCTATTTTTGTTAACCAGCCAGATGAAGCAGACCGCTGAGGCCTGTTTTTGCTGGTAAGGATCCAATATACCATGGACCTTGCAAGCCTGATAATACCAGGCCACAGCAGTCTGCTTTTTTGGCTGGTTAACAAAAATAGGGATCCCCTCGAAAAAAAAACGGCGTGGGGATCCCCCCTATTTTTGTTAACCAGCAATAAAAATGCAGACTGCTGCGGCCTGGATTAAAAGACTGTCAAGGCCCATGGATTTTGGCCCTCAACAGCCTGATAATACCAGGCTACAGCAGCCCCACATTTGGCGCATCAAAAGATGTGCCAATTGTGGCACTTTACCGGCTCTTCCTTGCCCTGTAGCGGGTGGCAAGCGGGGTAATAAGGGGTTTTGTCACCGTTGATTGCACGGTGCAATAAGCCCCGGGTTTAAAAATGGAGAGGCGTCAAAAGACACCGATCCATTATTAATCCCAAAGTTATTAAATGCATAAAAAAAAGACACAGAAGAAAAGTCTTTTAATGAAATAAAAAAGACAACACAGTTTTCATTTCTTTTATTACTCTCTCATTCCTGCGAGCCATTTGATCTCCTGTAAAAAAAGAAAAAAAACAAACCAAACCCTATACCACCCGTACGACGGGCATCCATAAAGAAGTCCCCGACGATCCAACTCTGCTACATCGCAATAAGGGAGAGCCTGTCCGCCCCGCACCAGGGATTCCCCCTTCCCCCGGGGGTGACGTCACGGACTGTGCTTTACGGCCGGGATTACCCCCAGTCACGCATTACGCGAGAAACTGCATGTGCCCCCAACCCCCGGGGAAAGAAAAAATGGGGCCATGAGCAGTCCGGACGTGACCGCCGGGGATTTCTGCCGGTAAATGCCCCCTGCTCCGCAGAAAACCCACGACGGACACTGCAGTGACTGACAATTCCGGGGTTCGGAAACCGATTTAAGACGAAAATTCGGAACCCGGGAAACGGAATTCCGATAAAACTTTATATCGGCGTTTCCCGATTTTGCAGTACGGAATGCCTAAACCTTAGCCACCTTTTTTCTTTGATTATGCTTTGCACCGCTGAAC